>SZWC01000655.1:254194-269662 GCA_023375785.1 Penium margaritaceum | reverse complement strand
TGCTGGTTTGTTTGCTAAGGGAATATAAATGAGAGGACTTGGTAGAGCGGATGCAGGTGTAGGGAGGAGGTTTTCAGTAGGCAGTGAAGCGAGTGTGTTGGATAGTGCTGGTTTCTCACTCGAAACCTTTGAGTTGGAGACGGTGGAGGGAGTAAGTGGAGCCGAGGCTGCGACATTACTTGATAGCTGCATGCGTTTTGAAGAAGACTGGAGTGTCAGATAACAGGAAACGACCCAGAGCGGTGGCACGGTCGGCACAGGTTTCAGTTGAGGAGGCATCTCAAGGCAAAGAGAGTAGCCCATCAAGATAGAGGTAGCCATCGTAGTAGTAGTCCATATAGTCATCCTCGAAAGGAGGAAGTACTTATGAAGGAGGAGTACATTTGAAAGTCAACATGATGTTAGTGACATGCGGAGATTAGAATGGAGGAAGTGTGCGGAATGTGGCAGTCCAGCAGTCATCCGTATTATAGTGACACGCCCATAAACATGTCTGGTTACGAAGACGACTGTGGAACTGGGCACAGGGGGGAGCCACGTGCGAGACATTTGGAGAATGTAGAAACTCCATAGGATAACTGATCAGGGACGTCCCGTGTTGGAAGTTGGGTTGGAAGTTGGCCTGGAAGTTTGAGTTGGAAGCTGGGTTGGAAGTTGGGTTGGAAGTTGGGTTGGAAATTGAATTAGAATTAAGGCTGGGAGCTGGTCTTGAAGTTGAGTTTGAAATTGGAATGGAAGTTGGGATGGAAGTTGGATCCGAAGTTGGGTTGGAAGTTAGTCTGGAGGTTGGGCTGGAAGCTTGGTTGGAAGCTTGGTATGAACGTGGGTTTGATGTTTAGTTGCAAATTGGGTTGGATGTTGGGTTGGAGGTTGTGTTGGAGGTTGGGTTTGAAGTCGGGTTAGAATTTGGGTTGGAAGTTGGGTTGGAAATTGCGCTGGAAGATGAGCTGGAAGGTGGGTTGGAAGTTGGGTTGGAAGTTGGGATGGAGGCTGGGATGGAAGCTGGATTGGAAGTTGGGATGGAAGTTGGGTTGGAGGTTTGGTACGAAGTTGGGTTGGAAGTTGGGCTGGAAGTTGGGTTGGAAGGTGGGTTGGAAGTTTGGTTGGAAGTTGGGTTGGAAGTTGGGTTGGAAGTTGGGTTGGAAATTGGACTGGAAGTTGGGTTGGAAGCTGGTTTGGAAGTTGGATTGGACGTTGGGTTGAAAGCCGGGTTGGAAGTTAGGTTGGAAGTTAGGTTGGATGTTGGGTTGGAAGTTTAACTTTAAGTTTGATTGGAACCTGGGTTTGAATTTGGGTTGGAAGTTGGGTTGGAAGTTGGGTTGGGAGTTAGGTTGGAAGTTGGGTTGGAAGTTGGGTTGGAAGTTGGGTTGGAAGTTGGGTTGGAAGTTGGGTTGGACGTTGAGTTGAAAGTTGGGTTGGAAGTTGAGTCGGAAGTTGGGTTGGAAGTTGGATAGGAAGTTGGGTTGGAAGTTGGGTTGGAAGTTGGGTATGAACATGGGTTGGAAGTTGGGTTGGAAGTTGGATTGGA
The DNA here is from genome assembly GCA_023375785.1 of Penium margaritaceum. Lineage (NCBI taxonomy): Eukaryota > Viridiplantae > Streptophyta > Zygnematophyceae > Desmidiales > Peniaceae > Penium > Penium margaritaceum. The sequence continues at coordinate 268,134 of SZWC01000655.1, read as the reverse complement.
AGCTGGGCTGGGATTTGGGTTGGAATTCAGGCTGGAAGCTGGGCTAGAAGTTGGGTTGGAAGTTTGAAGGGAAGTTGGGTTGGAAGTATGGAGGGAAGTTGGGTTGGAAGTTGGTCTGAAAGTTGGGTTGGAAGTTGGGTTGCAATTTAGGTTGGAAGTTGAATTTGAAATTAGGATGGAAGTTGGGTTGGAAGTTGGGATGTCATGCATGATGGAAGTTGTCCCGGAAGTTGGGTTCGAAATTAGGTTGGAAATGGGGTTCGAAATTGGGTTGGAAGTTTGGCTGGAAGTTGGGTTGGAAGTTGGGCTGGAAGTTGGGTTGGAAGTTAGATTGGAAGTTGGGTTGGAAGTTGGATTGGAAGTTGGGCTGGAAATCAGGTTGGAAGTTGCGTCGGAAGTTGGGGTGGAATTTGGGCTGGAAGTTGGGTTGGGAGTTGGGTTGGTAGCTGGTATGGAAGCTGGGTTGGAAGTTGGCTTGGAAGTTGGCGTGGAAGTTGGCTTGGAAGTTGGGTTGGAAGTTGGGTTGGAAGTTGGGTTGGAAGTTGGGTCCGAAGTAGGGTTGGAAGTTGGGTTTGAAGTTGGGTTGGAAGTTGGGTTGGAAGTTGGGTTGGAAGTAAGGTTGGAAGCTGGGCTGAATTTTGGGTTGGAGGTTGGATTGGAAGTTGGGTTGGAAGTTGAGTTGGAAGTTGGGCTGGAAGTTGGGTTGGAAATTGAATTGAAATCTGGGTTGGAAAATGGGTTGGAAGTTGGGTTGGAATCGTGGTTGGAAGCTTGGTTGGAACCTGGGTTGGATACTGGGTTGGAAGTTGGGTTGGTGATTGGGTTGGAAGTTGGGTTTGAAGTTGGGTTTGAAGTTGGGCTGGACAATGGCTTGGAACTTGGGTTGGAAGTTGTCGTGGAAGTTGGGGTGGAAGTTGGGTTGGACGGTGGGTTGGAAGTTGGGTTGAAAGCTGGGTTGGAAGATGGGATGGAAGTTTGGTTGGAAGATGGGTTGGAAGTTTCGTTGGTTATTGGGTTGGTTATTGGGTTGGAAGTTGGGCTGAAAGTTGGGTTGGGAGTTGTTAAGGAAGTTGAGTTGGAAGTTGAGATGGAAGCTGCGATGAAAGATGGGTTGGAAGTTGGATTAGACAGTAGGTTAGAGGTTGGTTTTGAAGTTGGGTTGGAAGCTGGGCTGGAATTTGGGTTGGAAATTGGGTTGGAAGCTGGGTTGGACGTTGGGTTGGTTGTTGGGTTTGAAGTTGGGGAAGAATTGTGATTGGAAGTTGGGCTGGAAGTTGGGTTGGAAGCTGGGTCGGAAGTTGGGTTTGAAGTTGGGTAGAAAGTTGGGTTGGGTATTGGGCTAGAAGCTGGGTAGGAACCTGGGTTGGAAGATGGGCTGGAAGTTGGGTTGAAAGTTGGGTTGGAAGTTGGGTTGGAAGTTGGGTTGGAAATTGAGTTGGAAGTTGGATAGGAAGTTGGGTTGGAAGTTGGGTTGGAAGCGGGGTTGGAGGGTGGGTTGGATGTTGGATTGGAACTTGGGTTGGGAGTTGGGAAAGAAGTTGGGTTGGAGGTTGGGTTGGAATTTGGGTTGAAATTTGGGTTGGAACTTGGATTGGAACTTGGGTTGAAAGTTGGGTTGGAAGTTGGGTTAGAAGTTGGGATGGAAGTTGGGATGGAAGTTGGGTTGGAAGTTTGGATGGACGTTGGGATGGACATTGGTTTGGAAGTTGAGTCGTAAGTTGGGTTGGAAGTTGTGTTGGAAGTTGGGTTAGAAGTTGAATTGGAAGTTGGATTGGAAGTTGGGTTGAAATTTGGATTCGATGTAGGGTTGGAAGTTGAGGTCGAAGTTGGGATGGAAGTTGGGATTGAAGTTGGATTGAAAGTTGGGGTGGAAGTTGGGATGGAAGTTGGGTTGGAAGTGGGGTAGTAAGTTGGGTTGGAAGCTGGGGTGGAAGTTGGGTTTGAAGTTGGAATGGAAGTTGAGTTAGAGGTTCGGATGGAAGTTTGGATGGAAGTTGGGCTGGAAGTTGGGGTGGAGGTTGGGTTGGAAGTTGGTTTGGAAGTTGGGAATGAATTTGGGTTGCTAGATGGGTTGGAAGTTGGGTTGGAAGTTTGATTGGAAATTGGGTTGGAATTTGGGATGGAATATGGACTTGAAGCTGGGCTGAATGTTGGGTTGGAAGTTGGGAGGGAAGTTGGGTTGGAAGCATGGCGGGAAGTTGGGTTGGAAGCTGGTTTGGAAGTTAGGTTGGAAGCTGGGCTGGAAGTTGGGTTGGAAATTGAGTTTGAATTTTGGGATGGAAGTATGGGTGGAAGTTGGGTTGGACATTGGGATGTAAGTTATGGTGGAAGTTTGGTTGGAAGGTGGGTTGGAAGTTGGGTTGGAAGTTGCGTTGGATGTTGGGTTGGAAGTTGGGCTGGTAGTTTGGTTGGAAGTTGGGTTGGAAGTTGGGTTGGAAGTTAGGTTGGAAGTTGGGTTGGAAGTTGGATTGGAAGTTGGGATGTTAATTGGGTTGGTAGTTGGGTCGGAAGTTGTGGTAGAATTTGGGCTTCAAGTTGGGTTGGAAGTTGGGTTGGACGCTGGGGTCGAAGTTGAGCTGGAAGTTGGGTTGGAAGTTGGCGTAAACGTTTGGTTGGAAGTTGGGTTGGAAGTTGGGTTGGCAGTTGGGTCAGAAGTTGGGTTGGAAACTGGGTTTGACATTGGGTTGAGAGTTGGATTGGAAGTTGGGCTGGAAGTTGGGTTGGAATTTGGGCTGGAAGTTTGGGCTGGAAGCTGGGTTGGAAGTTGGGTTGGAAGTTAGGTTGGAAAATGCATTGGAGTTTCGGTTGGAAGTTGGGTTTTAAGCTGAGGTCGAAGTTGGGATGAAAGTTACCATGGAGGTTGGGTTGGAAGTTGGGTTGGAAGTTGGGTTGGATGTTGGTGCGGAAGCTTGGTTGGAAGCTGTGTTGGAACCTGAGTTGGGTGTTGGGCTGGAAGTTGGGTTGGAGGTTGGGTTGGAAGTTGGATTTGAAGCTCGGTTGGAAGCTGGCTTGGACGTTGGGTTGTAAGTTGGGTTGGAAGTTGGGTTGGAAGCTGGGTTGGAAGTTGAGCTGGAAGATGGGATTGAAGTTTGGTTGGATGTTGGGTTGGAAGTTGGGTTGAAGGTTGGGTTGGAAATTGGGTTGGAAGTTGGGTTGGAAGTTGGGTTGGACATTGGGCTGGAATATGGGTTGGAAGATGGGTTGTAAGTTGGGTTGGAAGTTGGAATGGAGGCTTGGATGGAAGTTGGGTTTAAAGTTTGGTTGGACGTTTGGTTGGAAGTTGGACTGAAAGTTGGGTTGGAAGCTGGGTTGGAAGTTGGGTTGCAAGTTGGGTTGGAAGTTGGGTTGGAAGTTGGGTTGGAAGTTGGGTTGGAGTTGGGTTGGAAGATGGATTGGAAGTTTTTAAGGAAGTTAACTTGGAAGTTGAGATGGAAGTTGGGACGAACGATGGGTTGGTAGTTGGGTTGGATGTTGGGTTTGAAGTTGGTTTGGAGGTTGGGTTGGAAGTTGGGTTGGATGTTGGGTTGGAAGTTGGGTTGGACGTTGGGTTGAAAGTTGTGTTGGAAGTCGGGTCGGAAGTTGGGTTGGAAGTTGGATAGGATGTTGGGTTGGAAGTTGGGTTGGAAGCTGGGTATGAACATGGGTTGGATGTTGGGTTGGAAGTTTGGTTGAAAGTTGGGTTGGAAGTTGGGCTGGAAGTTGGGTTGGAAGTTGGATTGGAAGTTGGGTTGGAAGTTGCGTTGGAAGTTGGGTTGGAAGATGAGTTGGATGTTGGGTTGGAAGTTGGGTTGGAAGTTGGGTGAGAGGTTGCGTTGGAGGTTGGGTTGGAAATTGGGTTGAAAGTTGGATTGGATATTGGATTGGAAGTTGGGTTGGAAGCTGGGTTGGAAGTTGGGTTGGGAGTTGGGATGGAAGTTGGGATAGAATTTGGGTTGGAAGTTTGGATGGAAGTTGGGATGGAAGTTGGGTTGGAAGTTGGGTTGGAAGATGGGTTGGAGGTTGGGTAGGAAGTTGAATGGGAAGTTGGGTTGGAAGTTGGGTTAGAAGTTGGGTTGAAGGTTGGGCTGGAAGTTGAGGTAGAAGTTGGGATGGAAGTTGGGATTGAAGTTGGATTGGAAGCTGGGATGGAAGTTTGGATGTAAGTTGGGTTGGAAGTTGGGTTGGAAGTTGGGGTGGAAGTTGGGCTGGAAGTTGGGTTGGAAGTTGGTTGGAAGTAGGGATGGAAGTTGGGTTGGAAGTTGGGTTGGAAGATGGGATAGAAGTTGGGTTTCGAAGTACGGAAGGAAGTTGGGTTGAAAGTTGGGTTGACGTTGGGTTGAAAGTTGGTTTGGAAGTTGGGTTGGAACTTGGGTAAGAAGGTGGGCTGGAAGTTTGAATGGAATCTTGGCTGGAAGTTGGGTTGGAAGTAAGTTTGGAAGTTGGATTGGAATATGGGTCGAAAACAGGGTGGGAGGTTGGGTTCAAACTTTGGTTGGATGTTGGGTTGGAAGTTGGGGTTGTAGTTGGGTTGGAAGTTGGGTTGGAAGTTGGGTTGGTAGTTTAGTTGGATGTTGGGATGGAAGTTGGGCTGGAAGTTGGGTTTGAAGTTGGGATGGAAAAAGGGATGGTGGTTGGGTTAGAAGTTGGGTTGGAAGTTGGGCTGGAAGTTGGTTTGTACGCTGGGCTGGAAGTTGGGTTGGAAGTTGGGTTGGAAGTTGGGTTAAACGTTGGGTTGGAAGTTGGGTTGGAAGTTGGGTTGGAAGTTGGGTTGGAAGTTGGGCTGGAAGTTTGGTTGGAAGTTGGGATGGAAGTTGGGATGGAAGTCCGCATGGAAGTTGGGATGGAAGTTGGGTTGGAAGTTGGGTTGGAAGTTGGGATGGAAGTTGGGATGGAAGTTGGGTTGGAAGCTGGGTTGGAAGTTGGGTTGGAATTTGGGGTAGAAGTTGGGTTGGAAGTTGGGCTGGAAGTTTGGTTGGAAGTTGGGATGGAAGTTGGGATGGAAGTCCGCATGGAAGTTGGGATGGAAGTTGGGTTGGAAGTTGTGTTGGACGTTGGGTTGGAAAATGGACTGGGAGTTGGGCTGGAAGTTGGGTTGGAAGTTGGGTTGGAAGATGGGTTGGAAGTTGGGATGGAGGTTGGGATGGAAGTTGGGATGGAAATTGGGATACAAAATGGGATGGAAGATGGGTTGGAATTTTGGTTGGAAGTTGGGATGGAAGTTGGGTTGGAAGTTGGGTTCAAAGTTGGGTTGAATGTTGGGTTGAAAGTTGGGTTGGACGTTGGGTTTGAAGTTGGGTTGGAAGTTGGGTTGAAAGGTGGGATGGAGAGTGGAATGGCTTCTGGGTTCGAAGTTGGGATGGAAAATGGGATGGAAGTTGGGTTGGAATTTGGGTTGGAAGTTGGGATGGGAGTTGGGGTGGAAGTTGGGTTGGAAGTTGGGTTGGAAGTTGGATTGGAAGTTGGGTTGGAAGTTGGGTTGGATGTTGGGTTGGAAGTTGGACTGGAAATTGGGTCGGAAGTTGGGTTGGAAGTTGTGTTGGAAGTTGGGTTGGAAGTTGGGTTGGATGTTTGGTTGGATGTTGGTTTGGAAGTTCGGTTGCAAGTTGGGTTGGATGTTGGGTTGGATTATGGGTCGGCTGTTGGGCTGGCAGTTGGGTTGGAAGTTGGGATGGAGGTTGTGTTGGAAGTTCGGCTAAAACATGGGTTGGAAGCTGGGTTGGAAGTTGCGTTGGATGCTGGGTTGGAAGTTGGACTGGAATGTGGGTCGGAAGTTGGGTTGGATGTTGGGTTGCAAGCTGGGTTGGAAGCTGGGTTGGAAGTTGGGTCGGAAGTTGGGTTGGAAGTTGTGTTGGAATTTGGGTCGGACGTTGGGTTGGAGATTGGGTTGGAATTTGGGTTGGAAGTTAAGTTGGAAGATGGGTTGGACGTTGGGTTAAACGTTGGGCTGGAAGTTGGGTTGGAAGTTGTGTTGGAAGTTCTGCTGGAAATTGGGTTGGAAGTTGGGTTGGATATTGGGTCGGAAGTTGGCTTGGAAGTTGAGTTTGAAGCTGGGCTGGAAGTTGAAATGGAAGTTGGATAGGATTTGGGGTTGGGTTTGGTTGGAAGATGGGTTGGAAGTTGGTTTGGAAGTCGGGTTGTATGTTGGGTTGGAAGTTGGGTTTGATGTTGAGTTGGAAGTAGGTAAGGAATTCTGGTTGTAATTAGGGATAAAAGCTGGGTTGGAAGATGGGTTGGAAGTTGTTTTGGACGCTGGGTCGAAAGCTGGGTTGGAAGTTCGGTTGGAAGTTTGGTTGGAAGTTGGGTTGGGATTTGGGTTGGAAGTTGGGTCGGAAGTTGGGTTTGAGATTGGGTTGGAAGTTGGGTTGGAAATCGGGTTGGAAGTTGGGCTGAAAGTTTGGGTTGGAAGTTAGGTTGGAAGTTGAATTGGAAATTGAACTGGACATTGGGTTGGAAGTTGGGTTTGAAGTTGAGTTCCAAGTTGGGATGAAAGTTGGGATGGATGTTGGGTTGGAAGTTAGGTTTAAAGTTGGGTTGGAAGTTGGGTTGGAAGCTTGGTTGGAAGCTTGGTTGGAACCTGGGTTGGATGTTGGGCTGGAAGTTGGGTTGGAAATTGGGTTGGAGGTTGGGTTGGAAGTTGGGTTTGAAGTTGGGTTGGAAGGTTTCCTGGAATCTGGGTTAAATGTTGGGCTCGAAGTTGGCGTGGAAGTTGGGTTGGAAGTTGGGTTAAACGCTGGCTTGGAAGTGGGATTGGAACATGGGTTGGAAGCTGGGTTGGAAGATGGGATGGAAGTTTGGTTGGAAGTTGGGTTGGAAGTTGGGTTGAAGGTTGGGTTGGAAATGGGGTTGGAAGTTGGGTTGGAAATTGGGTTGGACACTGGGCTGGAAGATGCGTTGGAAGTTGGGTTGGAAGTTGGCTTGGAAGTTGGGATGGAGGCTGGGATGGAGGTTGGGCTGGAAGTTGGGATGGAAGTTGGAATGAAAGTTGGGTTGAAAGTTTTGTTGGAAGTTGGGTTGGTATTTGGACTAGAAGTTGCGTTGGAAGTTGGGTTGGAAGTTGGGTTGGAAGTTGGGCTGGAAGTTGTTAAGTAAGTTGAGTTGGAAGTTGAGATGGAAGTTGGGATGAACGATTGGTTGGAAGTTTGGTTAACTGTTGGGTTGGAAGTTGGTTTGGAAGTTGGGCTGGAAGTTGGGTTGAAAGTTGGGTTGGAGGTTGGGTTGGTAGTCGGGTTAGATGTTGTGTTGCAAGTTAGGTTTCAAGTTGGGTGGGAAGTTTGATTGGAAGTTGGGTTGGCACTTGGGTTGGAAATTGAACTGGAATTGTGGTTGCAATTTGGGTTTGAAGTTGAGTTCCAAGTTGGAATAATATTTGGGATGGAGGTTGGGTTGGAAGTTGGGTTAAGAGTTGCGTTGGATGTTGCGTTGGAAGCTTGGTTGGAAGCTTGGTTGGAACCTGGGTTGGATGTTGGGTTGCAAGTTGGATTGGACGTTGAGTTGGAGGTTGGGTTGGACGTTGGGTTTGAAGTTGGGTTAGAAGTTGGCCTGGAAGTTGGGTTGGAAGTTGGGCTGGAAGTTGGGGTGGAAGTTTGGTCGTAAGTTGGGTTGGAAGTTGGGTTGAAAGTTGGCTTGGAAGTTGGGTCCGAAAATGGGATGGAAGTTTCGTTGGAAGTTGGGTTGGAAGTTGGGTTGAAGGTTGGGTTCGAAATGGGGTTGGAAGTTGGGTTGGACGCTGGGCTGGAAGATGGGTTGGAAGTTGGGTTGGAAATGGGCTGGAAGTTGGGATGGAGGCTGGGATGGAAGTTGGGTTGGAAGTTGGGATGGAAGTTGGGATGTTAGTTGGATTGCAAGTTTGGTTGGACATTGGGTTGGAAGTTTGACTCAAAGTTGGGTTGGAAGTTGGATTGGAACTTGAGTTGCAAGTTCGGTTTGAAATTGGGTTGGAAGTTGGGTTTGAAGTTGTGTTGGAAGGTGTTGAGGAAATTGAGTTGGAAGTAGAGATGGAAGTTGGGATGAATGATGGGTTGGAAGTTGGGTTGGACGTTGGGTTGGATGTTGGCTTGGAAGTTGGGTTGGAAGTTGGGTTGGAAGTCGGGTTGGAAGCTGGGTTGGAAGTTGGCTTAGACGTTGGGTTGGAAGTTGGGTTGGAAGTTGGGTCGGGAGGTGGGTAGGCAGTTGGATTCGAAGTTGGGTTGGAAGTTGGGTAGGATCCTGGGTTTTAAGTTGGGTTGGAAGTTGGGTTGGAAGTTGGTTTGGGAGTTGGGTTGAAGGTTGGGTTGGAAGTTGGGTTGGAAGTTGGGCTGGAAGTTGCATTAGAGGATGGGTTGGAGCTTTGGTTGCAAGTTGGGTTGGAAGGTGGGTTGGATGTTGGGTTGGAGGTTGAGTTGGAAGTTGGGTGAGAAGTTGGGTTGGAGGTTGGGTTGGAAGTTGGTTTGAAAGTTGGGTTGAAACTTGGATTGGAAGTTGGGTTGGAAGTTGGGTTGGAACTTTGGATGGAAGTTGGGATGGAAGTTCGGTAGGAAGTTGGGTTGGAAGTTGGGTTGGAAGTTGGGTAGGAACCTGGGTTTGAAGTTTGGTTCAAAGTTGGTTTGGGAGTTGGGTTGGAAGTTGGGTTGGAAGTTGGGATGGAAGTTGGGTTGGAAGTTGGGTAGGAACCTGGGTTTGAAGTTTGGTTCAAAGTTGGTTTGGGAGTTGGGTTGGAAGTTGGGTTGGAAGTTGGGATGGAAGTTGGGTTGGAAGTTGCATGAGAAGTTGGGTTGAAAGTTGGGTTGGAAGTTGGGTTGGAAGGTGGGTAAGATGTTGGGTTGAAAGCTGGGTTGGAAGTTGGGTGAGAAGTTGGGTTGGAGGTTGGGTTGGAAGTTGGGTTGAAAGATTGGTTGGAAGTTGGGTTGGAAGTTGGGTTGGAAGGTGGGTAAGATGTTGGGTTGAAAGCTGGGTTGGAAGTTGGGTGAGAAGTTGGGTTGGAGGTTGGGTTGGAAGTTGGGTTGAAAGATTGGTTGGAACTTGGATTGGAAGTTGGGTTGGAAGTTGGGTTGGAAGTTGGGTTCGAATTTGGGATGGAAGTCGGGATGGAAGTTGGGTTGGAAGTTTGGATGGAAGTTGGGATGGAATTTTGGTTGGACGTTGGGTTGGAAGTTGGGTTGGAAGTACAACTGGAAGTTTCGTTGGAAGTTGGGTTGGAAGTTGTGTTGGAATTTGGGTTTGAAGTTCCGTTGGAATTTGGGTTGGAAATTGGGTTGGAAGTTGAGTTGGAAGTTGGGTTGGAAGTTGGGTTGGAATTTGCGTTGGATTTTGGGTGGGACGTTGGGTTGGAAGGTTGGTTGGAAGTCTGGTTGGAAGTTTGGATGGAAGTTGAGTTGGAAGTTGGGATGGAAGTTGGGTTGTATTTCAGGCTGCGTTGACTTCGTTGCTCGTAGGAGGCCGACTACAACGACATCGGCACCTCGAGAGGCATCGATGTAACATCGATGTGGTGTAGAAGGCCAGGAGGCACTCGGGACCATGCGAGACTGTTTTTTCCCACGAGCCCAAGTACCCACCGAGGATAAGTCTCGCACCGAGAACATTACACGTTCAGTTCCCAGAGCGACACTCTATTTTCCATGCACGCATCCTGCCGAAAGCCCATTACATGGCACACTTCATGACAGCTGGCATGTATCAACCTGATTCACCCAATTATGTCCACGCATCATATGTTGCACTTGGACAGGCTTCATTCTGTGGCACAGCTTGCCCTCATCCTGAGCCGCCATGGCAATGGCCAATCACATGCCGAACCTCGGACTTGAGAATATCCGCATGAGCCGATGTTTTTTTGTGGAAAGCATGGTTTGCATAGTTTATTCAAGTACCTTATGTACGAAAAATGACACATTATTTCACAGGTTTGGTCGATACATATGGAATATGTCCGACTGTAAAAAGTCAACAAAATATGTTGTACATGAATCTTTCCGGAAAATCATGACATTGTGTCAACTATAGCTATTTGAGTGTTTAGTCGTTCAAACCAATCGTATGGCCTGGGTTGAATGATCGAATGTGCGAAGGATGTACCAGGTGTGAATGAAACATATATCGACACGATCGAGCAACGTGTCACTCAATGACGTCGAGCCTCGATGCCATCCAGCAACATTTCACTACGGTTGAGCCACACTTCTCTGCGTCCGACACAAGCAAGACTTGCACCGCCATAGGTGCAATACTTGCACCGATGGCAGTAACAAACCTCCCCCCTGTTCCGTGCTGAACCCAACACTTTGGCACACTGGCGCCTGAGGCCGGTGCGCCGGTGCGTTCCTCCCACCATGGCGTCTTCTCAGCCCAATTCCAACACCTGCTCAAACCGAACATCCACCACATGTTCCAGTCCCACTGTAGCTGTTGTGTCTGCTGTATCGGCACAACTCGATGCCCATAAGTGGAATCCACCAAAGAAATGGGTCCTCACCGGTGATTTCCTCACCAAAGAACTGTCCAAGCACTGGGAGCCCAAGCCAACGAGCAGCAAGAAGGCGGGATTTGTCTGTGGCTCGTGCGCCAAGAGGGTGAGCGGGACGTGTGATTGCATCCGCGGCCACTTCGCCTGCAACAACCCGAATGTGGAGAAGTGTCCCCATCCTCCACCAACATGCAGGGACGCGTTGGGCATGGAGCGATCTCCACCGCCGCCGGCAGGATGGCAGCCATACAGCGTGAAGCTGTACAAGGGAGAGGGCACCAAATGGGGGACGAAGGACAAACCGGTGCCGTGGCTCAAGTTGTGGGAGGCCGAGGAGAAAGCAGCCCAAGTAGCAGACGGGGGATTGACGCTGCAGCACGACTCTAGTGATGACGATGCTGGGGACGCGGCAGGTCCAAGCAGGCAGGCAGCCACAACAAGACTTGAGGATGAGATACCTCTCTTTGACATCAACAAGGCCGCCTCTTTTTCACAATCCACCATGGTTGAGCACTCTGACAGGACAAACAACGTGAACTACCAGCTGGACATAGTGAATCTCATGTGCATTGCTGCTTTACCCATCTCCTTCTGTCGGGAGCCAGCACTCATGGATGTCATCAAGTCAGCAAAGAAGACAACACCGAGCTTTAGGTTGCCAGCCAGAGGCACAGTGGTGGATGACTTCCTCCCGAAACTGGATGCACAGCTTGCTAAGCTAGACGCGCCTTTGAAGCAGGGATGGACAACATATGGCACCAGTCTAGCAGTTGACGAGTGGTCCGATAGGCAGATCAAGCCAATTTACAACGCAATGGCAGTCAATGCAATGGGTTCGGTCCACCTGTTCTCACGTGATGCCAGCGGTCTGACTATGGATGCAGACCACACTAGCTCCATGATACAGGCAGCAATCAAAGCAGTGGGTGAGGACAAGGTTGTTTCGGTGATATGTGACAATGCTTCAGTGAAAAAGAAGGCATTCGACCAGCTGCGGCTGAAGTACCCGAAGTTATTCTTCCAGGGTTGTTGTGCACACAACATTGACCTGATCATGAAGGATGTTGGGAAGACTGCATGGGGTGCAGGGATCATTGGATGGTGTGAGAAAGTCATTGCCTTCTTCAGGAACAATGCAATGCCTCGTACATGGCTAAAGGACAAAACAGGGGGCAAGGTGCTCAAGAACAGGTGCGACACCCGCTTTGCCTCCGTGTTTGACATGGTGGAGCGGTTGCTAGATCTGCGGGAGGAGCTCGAGGAGTTTGTGCAGCTGGAAGTATGGAAGCAGATTAGTTCACAACGGGATGCCGGCTTCGGAAGTTNGACTGCATGGGGTGCAGGGATCATTGGACGGTGTGAGAAAGTCATTGCCTTCTTCAGGAACAATGCAATGCCTCGTACATGGCTAAAGGACAAAACAGGGGGCAAGGTGCTCAAGAACAGGTGCGACACCCGCTTTGCCTCCGTGTTTGACATGGTGGAGCGGTTGCTAGATCTGCGGGAGGAGCTCGAGGAGTTTGTGTAGCTGGAAGTATGGAAGCAGATTGGTTCACAGCGGGATGCCGGCTTCAGAAGTCGGAAGAGGGAGGTGAGACGGATCATACGACGTAAGGTCTTCTGGCTCCAGGTCCGTCACTTGAAGGACTTGCTTCTGCCCTTGGTGCGGGTGCTGCGTGTGGCTGATTCCCCAGGTGGGGGGGCTGGTGAGGTATGCGAGGGCTTGTTGGATTGTGCGGAGCAAGTTAAAGCCTTGGCTGAGAAGAAGGGCAAGAAGGGACGGAAGGTTGCAGAGTCTCATGTGAACTATGTTCTGGGCAGATTGGACCACCGCTCGTCCAAGGATATGAGCTGTCCTTTGTATGCTGCTGCTCGGCGTCTGCATCCTCAGCACTTTGGAAGCTATCTGTCCACTGACGCCACTACCCTACAAGCATGGCAGGCAGTGATGGAGGCACTGGTTCCAGAAGACAAACACGACGCCATGATGAAGGAGATCAGTGCATTCCAGCTGGCTCAGACCATGGCTGTCCATGATCCCATGGTGAAACCTCGCAAGAATGCCAAGGCTGTTGCTGCAGTAGCAAAAGTACAACGTGGCACAATGTGTGCTCTAGAGTGGCATGTCAACTACATGTGCAACCTGCCCGTGCTTCGCGATCTGGCATTGAAGCTGCTGTTGCAGCCATGTTCTTTGTCTAAGTGTGAGCATGTATTTTCCACTCACGAGTTGATCCACAATGCCAGGAGGAACCGGCTCAAGATGTCGACACTCGAGCTCCTTGTTCGGTGTAACATCCGTCTACACAAGCACTACGGGCGGAATGGACGCAAGGCAGCAAACAACATCAGTGTAGCCGCGGAAGCAGAAGCTGAAGCTGACGTAGAGGACAGCGAGGATGATGGGGAGGTTGTTGAGGAGGAGGGAGTGTTAAGTGAGCCAGAGAATGACATGGAGAGTAACGATGAGGGGGAGGAGGAGGAGGAGGAGGAGGAGGTAGAGGAGGCATTGGGAGGTGATGATGTGGTTGAAGTCATGGCGTCTGTTTGAGTCATGAGCAGCACACCTGGAATGCCTCACGCTCGTCCAGTACGTGTTCGTGCACAGGTGAAGGCTTCAAGCAGCAATGCCGCAGCTTGTGGAGCGGGTGGTGAAGGGGCAGCAGGTGGAGAAGGGGCTGCACGTGGAGAAGGGGCAACAGGTGGAGAAGGGCCAGTAGCTGGAGAAGGGACAGCAAGTGGAGAAGGGAGAGCAGGTAGAGAAGGGGCAGAATGTGGATAGAGAGGGGCATTTGAGCCAGATGGAGCAGGTGGGGAGGAAGGAGGAGTAGTCAGTGGGGAAGAAGCAGGTGGGGAAGGAGCATCTGGAGCTGTACCAGGTGGACAAGAAGATAAGGGAGTAGGAAAGCAAGGGACATCAGCACCATCATCCAATCTAGTAGCAACAGCAGCATCACGGACTGGCAGTGCCAAGCACACGGATAAGAGGGCTGCCTTAGTTGCCATGGCTGCAGCCAGGGCAGCATAGCGTGTGGTAGGGACTGTCGCAGTAGCCACTGTAACAAGCAAGCTGGCTAGACGCAGAGGAACAAGTCCTCTGCGCGAGTTGAAATGTTGTCAGACATGAGACATGCTTCCAATTTCATTTGATTGTTCAATTCACTCTATTATGCTTTAATGTGCATGTCTGAAGCATAGTTCCATTCTAGTGGCCACTGTGTGATACTGCATGTGAAGAATGAAATTTGTGACACACCAACGTTAATGTTCATGACTAGCAATAAGTAGTTGCAGTACTTTATACTGTACACCTAGAAGTGTGTTTGATAGGGAGGTGAGCAATGGTAAATCTGTATGTACAATTGCAGATTAGTGGGCCTCATTGCCCCCCCCCCCCTCCTTAAATAGTGCACCTTGAGGTGTGTATGATAGAATGTTGAACAAGTGCAAATCTGAGTCTGCACTTACAAATAAGTGGACCTCACTGACCCCTCCCCCCCCCTCCTCTTCCCCCCTCCCC
>SZWC01000655.1:198494-254101 GCA_023375785.1 Penium margaritaceum | reverse complement strand
CCCCCCCCTCCTCTTCCCCCCTCCCCCCCCCCTCCCCTCGCCCTAGATCCACATCGATGTTGCCAGTTAAAGCTACATGGATGTATCGATGTGGACCTCGATGTACCAATGTTTGTGGAGCCAAGGTCAACACTGATTTTGGGCTGGAAGTTGGGTTGCAAGTTTGGCTGGAAGTTGGGTCAAAGGCTGGGTTGGAAGTTGGGATGGAGTTTGCGTTGGAAATTGGGTTGGAAGTTGGGTTGGAAGCTAAGTTGGAAGTTGGGTTGGAAGTTGGGGTGCAAGTGTGATAAGAAGAACGGCTCGAAGTTGGGTTGAATGTTGGCTTGAAAGTTAGGTTGGAAGTTGGGTTAGAAGTTGCATAGGAAGTTGGGATGGAAGTTGGACTGGAGTTTGGAACTTCCAACCCAATTCCTGCCAGTTGGGCAGGAATTGGGTTGGAAGGTGGATTTGAAGTTGGGTTGAAAGCAGGATTGGAAGTTGGGTTGGAATTTGGGTTGGAAGTTGTGTTGGACGTTGGGTTGGAAGGTTGGTTGGAAGTCTAGTTGGAAGTTGAGTTGGAAGTTGGGATGGAAGTTGAGTTGGAAGTTGGGTTGAAAGTTGGGTGGGAAGGTGAGTTGGAAGTTGGGTTGGAGGTTTGGTTGGAAGTTGGGTTGGATGTTCGGTTGAAAGTTGGACTGGAATTTGGGTTAGAAGTTGGACTGGAAGTTTTGTTGGAAGTTGGGTTGGAAGTTGGGTTGGATGTTGGGTTGGATGTTGGGTTGGAAGTTCGGTTGGAAGTTGGGTTGGAAGTTGGGTTGGATGTTGAGTCGGATGTTGGGTTGGAAGTTGGGTTGGAAGTTGGGTTGGAGGTTCTGCTGGAAGTTGGGTTGGAAGTTGGGTTGGAAGCTGGGTTGGAAGTTGGGTTGGATGTTAGGCTGGAAGTTGGACTGGAATTTGGGTTGGAAGTTGGGTTGGATGTTCGGTTGGAAGTTCGGTTGGAAGTTGGGTAGGAAGTTGGATCGGAAGTTGGGTTGGAAGTTGTGTTGGAATTTGGGATGGAAGTTGGGTTGGAGATTGGGTTGGATTTTGGGTTGGAAGTTGAGTTGGAAGATGGATTGGATGCTGGGTTGGAAGTTGGGTTGGAAGTCAGGTTGGAAGTTGTGTTGGATGTTCCGCTGGAAGTTGGGTTGGAAGTAAAGTTGGAAGTTGGGTTGGATATTGGGTTGGAAGTTAGGTTGGAAGTTAAGTTTGAAATTGGGATGGAAGTTGAAATGGAAGTTGGATAGGAGTTTGGGTTGGAAGATGTGTTGGAATTTACGTTGGAAGATGGGTAGGAAGTTGGGTTGGAAGTTGGGCTGGAAGTTGGGTTGTAAGTTGGGTTGGATGTTGGCTTTGATGTTGAGTTGGAAATAGGTAAGGAAGTTGGGTTGTAATTGAGGATAAAAGCTGGGTTGGAAGATGCTTTGGAAGTTGTTTTGGAGGTCGTTGGGTCGAAAGTTGGGTTGGAAGTTGGATTGGAAGTTGGGTTGGAAGTTGGGTTGGAATTTGGGTCGGAAGTTCGGTCGAAAGTTGGGTTGGAAGTTGGATTGGAAGTTGGGTTGGAAGTTGGGTTGGAATTTGGGTCGGAAGTTCGGTCGAAAGTTGGGTTGGAAATTGAATTGGAATTTGGGCTGGAAGTTGGGTTTGAAGTTGAGTTCCAAGTTGGGATGAAAGTTAAGATGGATGTTGGGTTGGAAGTTGGGTTTTAAGTTGGGTTGGATGTTGGGTTGGAAGCTTGGTTGGAAGCTTGGTTGGAACCTGGATTGGATGTTGGGCTGGAAGTTGGGTTGGAAGTTGGGTTGGAGGTTTGGTTGGAAGTTGGGTTTGAAGTTGGGTTGGAAGTTTGCCTAGACGTTGGGTTGGATGTTGGCCTGGATGTTGGGGTGGAAGTTGGGTTGGAAGTTGGGTTGGAAGTTGGCTTGGAAGTGGGGTTGGAAGTTGGCTTGGAGTTTTTGGTGGAAGATGGGATGGAAGTTTGGTTGGAGGTTGGGTTGGAAGTTGGTTTGAAGGTTGGGTTGGAAATGGGGCTGGAAGTTGGGTTGGACGTTTGGTTGGACAGTGGGCTGGAAGATGGGTTGGATGCTGGGGTAGAAGTTGGGATGGAATGTGGGATGGAGGCGGGGATGGAGGTTGGGTTGGAAGTTGGGATGGAAGTTGGAATGGAAGTTGGGTTGAGAGTTTGGTTGGAAGTTGGGTTGGAAGCTGGCCTGGAAGTTGGGTTGGAAGTTGGGTTGGTACTTGGGCTGGAAGTTGGGTTGGAAGTTGTTAAGGAAGTTGATTTGGAAGTTGAGATGGAAGTTGGGATGAAAGACTGGTTGGAAGTAGGGCTAACCGTTGGCTTGGAAGTTGGTTTTGAAGTTGGGTTGGAAGTTGGGTTGGAAGTTGGGTTGGAAGCTGAGTTGGAAGTTGGGTTAGACGTTGGGTTGGAAGTTGGGTTGCAAGTTGGGTTGGAAGTTTGATTGGATGTTGGGTTGGCAGTTAAGTTGGAGATTTCACTTGAATTTGGTTTGGAAGTTGGGTTTGAAGTTGAGTTCCAAGTTGGGATGGTATTTGGGATGGAGGTTGGGTTGGAATTTGGGTTAAGAGTTGGGTTGGAAGCTGGGTTGGAAGCTTGGTTGGAAGCTTGGTTGGAAGCTTGGTTGGAACCTGGGTTGGATGTTGGACTGCAAGTTGGATTGGGCGTTGGGTTGGTGGTTGGGTTGGAAGTTGGGTTGGAAGTTTGGTTGGAAGTTGACCTGGAAGCTGGGTTGGAAGTTGGGCTTGAAGTTGGGGTGGAAGTTGGGTCGGAAGTTGGGTTGGACGTTGGGTTAGAAGTTGGGTTGGAAGTTGGGTCGGAAGATGGGATGGAATTTTGGTTGGAAGTTGGGTTGGAAGTTGGGTTGAAGGTTGGGTTGGAAATGGGGTTGGAAGTTGGGTTGGACACTGGGCTGGAAGATGGGTTGGAAGTTGGGCTGGAAATTGGGTTGGAAGTTGGGATGGAGGCTGGGATGGAAGTTGGGTTGGATGTTGGGATGGAAGTTGGCATGGAAGTTGGGTTTAAAGATTGGTTGGACGTTGGGTTGGAAGTTGGGTTGGAAGTTGGGTTGCAAGTTCGGTTGGAAGTTGGGTTGGAACTTGGGCTGGAAGTTGGGTTGGAAGGTATTAAGGAAGTTGAGTTGGACGTTGAGATGGAAGTTGGGATGAATGATGGGTTGGAAGTTGGGTTGGACGTTGGGTTGGAAGTTGGTTTGGAAGTTGAGTTGGAAGTTGGGTTGGAAATTGAGTTGGAAGCTGGGTTGGAAGTTGGGTTAGAGGTTGTGTTGGAAGTTGGGTTTGAATTTGGGTTGAAAGTTTGATTAGATGTTGGTTTGGAAGTTGGGTTGGAAGTTTGGTCGTAAGTTGGGCTGGAAAATTGGTAGGAAGTTGGATTCGAAGTTGGGTTGGAAGTTGGGTATGAACCTGGGTTTAAGCTGGGTTGGAAGTTGGGTTGGAAGTTGGTTTGGGTTGAATGTTGGGTTGAAAGTTGGGTTGGATGTTGGGTTGCAAGTTGGGTTGGAAGTTGCATTAGAAGTTGGGTTGGAAGTTGGGTTGCAAGTTGGGTTGGAAGGTGGGTTGGATGTTGGGTTGGAGGTTGAGTTGGAAGTTGGGTGAGAAGTTGGGTTGGAGGTTGGGTTGGAAGTTGGGTTGAAAGTTGGGTTGGAAGTTGGATTGGAAGTTGGGTTGGAAGTTGGGTTGGAAGCTGGGTTGGAAGTTGGGTTGGAAGTTGGATTGGAAGTTGGGTTGGAAGTTGGGTTGGAAGCTGGGTTGGAAGTTGGGTTGGAAGTTGGATTGGAAGTTGGGTTGGAAGTTGGGTTGGAAGTTGCATTAGAAATTGGGTTGGAAGTTGGGTTGCAAGTTGGGTTGGAAGGTGGGTTGGATGTTGGGTTGGAGGTTGAGTTGGAAGTTGGGTGAGAAGTTGGGTTGGAGGTTGGGTTGGAATTTGGGTTGAAAGTTGGGTTGGAACTTGGATTGGAAGTTTGGTTGGAAGTTGGGTTGGTAGTTTGGATGGACGTTGGGATGGAAGTTTGGTAGAAACTTGGGTTGGAAGTTGGGTTGGAAGTTGGGTAGGAACCTGGATTTGAAGTTGGGTTGGAAGTTGGTTTCGGAGTTGCGTTGGAAGTTGGGTTGGAAGTTGGGTTGGAAGTTGCATTATAAATTGGGTTGGAAGCTCGGTTGGAAGTTGGGTTGGAAGGTGTGTTGGATGTAAGGTTGAATGTTTTGTTGGAACTAGGATTGAAAGTTGAGCTGGAAGTTGGGTTGGAAGTTGGGTTGGAAGATGAAATGGAAGTTGGGATGGAAGTTGGGTTGGAAGCTTGAATGGAAGTTGGGATCGAAGATGGGTTGGAAGCTGAGTTGGAAGTTGGGTTGGAAGTTCAACTGGTAATCAGGTTGGAAGTTGGGTTGGAAGTTGTGTTGGAAGTTGGGTTGGAAGTTAAGTTGGAATTTGGGTTGGATTTTGGGTTGGAAGTTGGGTTGGAAGTTGGGTTGGAAGTTGCATTGGAAGTTAGGCAGGAAACTAGGTTGAAAGCGGCGTTGGAAGTTGGGTGGGACGTTGGGTTGGAAGGTTGGTTGGAAGTCTGGTTGGAAGTTTGGATGGAAGTTGAGTTGGAACTTGGGATGGTAGTTGGGTTGGATTTTGGGTTGGAAGTTGGGTTGCAAGTTGGGTTGGAAGCTGGGTTGGAGGTTGGGTTGGATGTTGGGTTGGAAGTTGGGTTGCAAGTTGTGTAGGAACAACGGCTGGAAGTTGGGCTAAATGTTGGCTTGAAAGCTAGGTTGGACGTTGGGTTGGAAGTTGGGATGGAAGTTGGGTTGGAAGTTGGGCAGGAAGTTGGGTTGGAAGCTGGATTTGAAGTTGGGTTGAAAGCTGGGGGTTGGAGTTGGGTTGGAATTTTGGTTGGAAGTTGGGTTGGACGCTGGGTTCTAAGGTTGGTTGGAAGTTTGTTTTGAAGTTTGGTTGGAAGTTGAGTTGGAAGTTGGGTTGGAAGTCGGGTTTGAAGTTGGGTTGGAAGTTGGGTTGGAAGTTGGGTTGGAGGTTGTGTTGGAATTTGGGTTGGAAGTGGGGTTGGAAGTTGGGATGGAAATTGGGGTGGAATTTGGGTTGAAAGTTGGGCTGGAAGTTGGGTTGGAAGATAGGTTGGAAGTTGGGTTGGAATTTGGGTTGGAAGTGGGGTTGGAAGTTGGGATGGAAATTGGGGTGGAATTTGGGTTGAAAGTTGGGCTGGAAGTTGGGTTGGAAGATAGGTTGGAAGTTGGGTTGGACGTTGGGTAGACAGCTGAGTTGGAAGTTGGATTGGATGCTGGGTTGGGAGTTGGATTGGAAGTTGGGTTGGAAGTTGGGTTGGAAGTGGGGTTGGAAGTTTGGTTTGCAGTCGGGTTGGAATTTGGGTTGGAATTCGGGTTGCAAGTTGAACTGGACGTTGGGCTGGAAGTTGGGTTGAATGTTGGGTCAAAAGCTAGGTTGGAAGTTGAGTTGGAAGTTGTGTTGGAAGTTGGGATGGATGCTGGGTTGGAATTTGGGCACGAAGTTGGGTTGGAAGCTGGATTGGAAGTTGGACTCAAAGTTGGGTTGGAGTTTGGGTTTGAAGGTGGGTTGAAAGTTGGGCTGGAAGTTAGGATGGAATTTTGGATGGAATCTGGGCTGGAAGTGCGGATGGAAAATTGGATGGAAGTTGGGTTGGAAGTTGGGTTAGAAGTTGAGTTGGAAGTTGGCTTGGAAGTTGGGTTGGAAGTTGGGTTGGAAGTTGGGTTGGAAGTTGGGTTTGAAGTTGGGTTGGAAGTTGGGTTGGAAGTAGGGTTGGAAGCTGGGTTGAAAGTTGGTTGACTGTTGGGATTAAAGTTGGGCTGGAAGTTGGGTTGGACGTTGGGCTGGAAGTTGGGTTGGAAGTTGGGTTGGACGTTGGGTCGGAAGTTGGGTTGGAAAGTTGGTTGGCAGTTGGGTTGGAATTTGGACTGGAATTCGGGATGCAAGTTGCACTGGAAGTTGGGCTGGAAGTTGAGTTGAATGTTTGGTTGAAAGCTAGGTTGGAAGTTGGATTGGAGGTTGTGTTGGAACTTGGGATGGAAGATGGGTTGGAAGTTGGGCAGGAAGTTGAGTTGGAAGCTGGATTGGAAGTTGGTTTGGAAGTTAGGATCGAAATTGGGATGGAAGCTGGGTTGGAAGTGCGGATGGCAAATGGGATGGAAGTTTGGTTGGAAATTGGGCCGGAAACTGGGTCGGAAGCTGAGTTGGAAGTTGAGTTGGAAATTGGCTTGGAAGTTGGGTTGGAAGTTGGGCTGGAAGTTGGGTTTGAAGTTGGGTTGGAAGTTGGGCTGGAAGTTTTGTTGGAAGTTGGGTAATAAGTTGGGGTGGAAGCTGGATTGGAAGTTGGTTTGGAAGTTGTGTTGGAAGTTGGGGTGGAGGTTTGGTTGAAAGTTGAGTTGGAAGTGGGGTTGATGTTGGGTTGGAAGCTGGGTTGGATGTTGGGTTGGAATCTGGGTCGCAATTAGGGTTTGAAGGTGCGTTTGAAGTTGTGTTGAAATGTGGTTTAGTAGTTGGGTTGGAAGTTGGGTTGGAAGTTGGGTTGGAAGTTGGGTTGGAATTTGGGTTTGACGTTGGATTGGAAGTTGGGTTGGACATTGGGTTGGAAGGTTGGTTGGAAGTTGGGTTGGATGTTGGGTTGGAAGCTTGGTTGGAAGTTGGGTTGGAAGTTGGGTTGGAAGTTGGGATGGAAGTTGGGATGGAAGTTGGGATGGAAGCTGGGTTGGAAGTTGGGAAGAAAATGGGATGGAAGGTTGGTTAGAAGTTGGGCTGGAAGTTTGGTTGGAAGTTGGGTCAGAAGTTGTGTTGGAAGTTGGGCTGGAAGTTGGGATTGAAGTTGGGATGGAAGTTGGGTTGGAAGTTGGGATGGAAGTTGGGATGGAAGCTGGGTTGGAAGTTGGGAAGAAAATGGGATGGAAGGTTGGTTAGAAGTTGGGCTGGAAGTTTGGTTGGAAGTTGGGTCAGAAGTTGTGTTGGAAGTTGGGCTGGAAGTTGGGATTGAAGTTGGGATGGAAGTTGGGTTCAAAGTTTGGATGGAAAATGGAATGGAAGTTGGGTTGGAAGTTAAGTTGGAAGTTCAGTTGGAAGTTGAGTTGGAAATTGGCTTGGAAGTTGGGTTGGAAGTTGGGTTGGAAGTTGGGTTGGAAGTTGGGCTATAAGTTCGGTTAGAAGCTAGATTGGAAGTTGGTTTGGAAGTTGGGTTGGAAGTTGAGGTGGAAGTTTGGTTGAAAGTAAGGTTTGAAGTGGGGTTGATGTTGGGTTGGAAGCTGGCTTGGATGTTGGGTTAGAAGCTGTGTCGCAATTAGGGTTGGGAGCTGGGTAGAAAGTTGTCTTGAAATCTGGATAAGTAGTTGTGTTGGAATTTGGGTTGGAAGTTGGGTTGGAAGTTGGGTTGGAAGTTGGGTTGGACGTTGGGTTGGAAGTTGAGTTGGACGCTGGGTTGGAAGGTTGGTTGGACATTGGGCTGGAAGTTGGGTTGGAAGTTTGGTTGGAAGTAAGGTTGGAAGTGGCATTGAAGTTGGGATGTAAGTTGGGATGGAATATGGGTTAGAATTTGGGAAGAAAATGGGATGGAAGGTTGGTTAGAAGTTGGGTAAGAAGTTTGGTTGGAAGTTGGAATGGAAGTTGGGTTGGAAGCTGGGCTTGAAATTGTGATGGAAGTTGGGATGGAAGTTGGGTTCGAAGTTTGGATGGAAAATGGGATGGAATTTTGGCTGGGTTTTTAGCTGGAAGGTGGGATGGAAGTTGGGTTGCAAGCTGGGTTGGAATTTGGGTTGGAGGTTGTGTTGAAAGTTGGGTTGGAGGTTGGGTTGGAAGTTGGGTCTGAAGTTGGGTTCGAAGTGGGGTTGGAAGTTGGGTTGGAAGTTAGGTTGGAAGTAGGGTTCAAAGTTGGGTTGGAAGTTGAGTTGGAAGTTGGGTTGGATGTTGGGTTGGAAGTTGGATTGGAAGTTGGGTTGGAAATTGGGTTGAAAGTTGGGTTGGATGTTGGGCTGGAAGTTGGGTTGGAATTTGGGTTGCAAGTTGGGCTGCAAGTTTGATTAGAAGTTGCGCTGGAAGTTGGGTTGGAAGTTGGGTTGAAAGGTAGGTTGGAAGTTGTGTTGGAAGTTGGGATGCAAGTTGGGATCAAAGTTGGACAGGACATTGGGTTGGAAGTTGGATTGGAAGTTGGGTTGGAAGTTGGGCTGGAAGTTGGGCTTGAAGGTGGGTTGCAAGCTGGGTTTGAAGTTAGGATGGAGGTTGGGATTAAAGCTGGGCTGGAAGTTAGGATGGAAAATGGGATGGAAGTTGGGTTGGAAGTTGGGTTGGAAATTGGGTTGGAAGTTGGGCTGGAAGTTGGGTTGGAAGTTCGGTTGGAAGTTGGGTTGGAAGTTGGGTTCAAAGTTGGGTTGAAGTGAGGCTGGAAGTTGGGTCGGAAGTTGGGTTGGAATATGAATTGGAAGTTGGTTTGGAAGTTGGGTTGGAAGTTGGGTTGGAAGCTTGGTTGTAAGTTGGGTTGGAAATGGGGTTGGATGTTGGGTTGGACATTTGGTTGGATGTTGGGTTGGAAGTTGGTTTTCTCCTTTGGGTTGGATGTTGGATAGGAACTTGTGTTGAAAGCTGGGTTGGAAGTTGCGTTGGAAGTTGAGTTGGAAGTTGGGTTGGAAGCTAAGTTGGAAGTTGGTTTGGAAGTTGGGTTGGACGTTGGGCTGAAGGTTGAATGGAAGTTGGGATGGAAGTTGGGATGGAAGGTAGGTTGGAAGTTGGGATGGAAAATGGGATGGAAGGCTGGTTAGACGTTGGGTTGGACGTTGGGTTGGAAGTTGGGTTTGAAGTTGGGATGGAAGTTGGGTTGGAAGTTGGGATGCAAAATTGGATGGAAGTTGGGTTGTATTTTGGGTTGGAAGTTGGGTTGGGAGTTGGGTTGCAAGCTAAGTTGGAAGCTGGGATGGAAGTTGGGATGGAAGTTGAGTTGGAGGTTAGGATGGAAAATAGGTAGAAGTTGGGCTGGAATTTAGGTTGAAAGTTGGGATGGAAGCTGGGTTGGAAGTTGGGTTGAAAGTTGGGCTGAAAGTTGGATTTAAAGTTGGCTTGGATGTTGGGTTGGAAGTTTGGTTGGAAGTGGGGTAGGAAGTAGGATTGGAAGTTGGGTTGGAATTTGGGTTGGAAGTTGGGTTGAAAGCTGGGTTGGAAGTTGGGATTGAAATTGGGTTGGAATCTGGGCTGGAATTTGGGTTGGGAGTTGGGTTGGAAGTTGGGTTGGAAGTTGGGATGGAAGTTGGGTTAGAAGTTGGGTTGGAAGCTGAGTTGGACATTGGGTTGAATGTTCGGTTTAAAGTTGGGTTGGAAGTTGGCTTTGAAGTTGGGTTGGAAGCTGGGATAGATGCTTGGATGGAAGTTGGATTGGAATTTGGGATGAAAAATCCGATGTAAGTTGGGATGGAATTATAGTTAGAAGTTGGGACGGAAACTGGGTTGGAAGTTGGGTTGGAAGTTGGGCTGGAAGTTGGGTTGAAATCTTTCGCTGGAAGTTTGATTGGAAGTTGGATTGGAAGAGGGAATGGAAGT
Organism: Penium margaritaceum; assembly: GCA_023375785.1. NCBI lineage: Eukaryota > Viridiplantae > Streptophyta > Zygnematophyceae > Desmidiales > Peniaceae > Penium > Penium margaritaceum. Next base: position 244,503 of record SZWC01000655.1, on the reverse strand, counting down.
TGGGTTGGAAGATGGGTTGGACGTTGGGTTGGAAGTTGGGTTGGAAGTTGGTTTGGAAGATGGGTTGGACGTTGGGTTGGAAATTGGGTAGGGAGTTGGGTTGGAACTTGGGTTGGAAGTGTGGTTGGAAGTTGGGTTGGAACTTGAGATGGAAGTTGGGTTGGAAGTTGGGTTGGAAGTTAGGTTGAAAGTTCGGTTGGATATTGGGTTGGCAGTTGGATCGGAAGTTGGGTTGGAAGTAGGGTTGGAATTTGGGTTGGAATTTGGGTTGGAAGTTTGGTTGGAAGTTGGATTGAGAGTTGGGATGGAAGCTGGAATGGATGTTGGGGTTGAAGTTGGGATGGAAAATGGGCTGGAAGTTGGGTTGGAAGCTGAGTTGAAAGTTGGATTGGAAGTTGGGTTGGAAGAATAGTTGGAAGTTGGTTTGGACGTTTGGTTTGAAGGTTGGCTGGAAATTGGGTTGAAAGTTTGGTTAAAAGTTGGGTTGGAAGTTTGGATGGAATTTGGGTTCGAAGTTGGGTTAGAAGGTGGGTTGGAAGTTGGGCTGGAAGGTGGGTTGGAAGTTGGTTGGAAGTTGGGTTGGAAGTTACATTGGAAGATGGGTTGGATGCTGGGTTGGAAGCTAGGTTGGAAATTGGGTAGTAAAATGGGCCAGAAGTTGGGTTGAAACTTGGGTTGGAAGTTGGGTTTGAAGATGGGTTGGAAGTTGGGTTGGAAGTTTGGTTTAAAGTTGGGTTGGATGTTGGGTTGGAGGCTGGGTTGGAAGCTGGGTTGGAAGTTGAGTTGGAAGTTGGTTTGGAAGTTGGGTTGCAAGCTGGGTTGGAAGCTTGGTTGGAAGTTGGGATTGAATTTGGGTTGGAAGTTGGGCTGGATGTTGGGTTGGAAGTTGGATTGGAAGTTGGGTTGGAATCTGGGTTGGAAGTTGGGTTGGAAGCTGGGTTGGAAGTTGGTTTGGAAGTTGAGTTGGAAGTTGGGTTGGATGTTGGGTTGGAAGTTGGTTTGGAAGTTGGGTTGGAAGTTGGGTTGGAAGTTGGGTTGGATATTGGGCTGGAAGTTGGGTTGGAAGTTGGGTTGCAAGTTGGAATAGAATTTGGGCTGGAAGTTGGGTTGAATATTGGGTTGAAAGGTAGGTTGGAAGTTGTGTTGGAAGTTGGGATGCAAGTTGGGTTCAAAGTTGGGCAGGAAGTTGGGTTGGAAGTTGGATTGGAAGTTGGGTTGGAAGTTGGGCTGGAAGATGGGCTTGAAGGTGGGTTGGAAGCTGGGTTTGAAGTTAGGATGGAGGTTGGGACGGAAGCTGGGCTGGAAGTCAGGATGGAAAATGGGATAGTGGTTGGGTTGGAAGTTGGGGTGGAAATTGGGTTGGAAGTTGGGTTGGAAGTTGGGTCGGAAGTTCGGTTGCAAGTTGGGTCGGAAGTTGATTTGGAAGTTGGGTTGGAAGTTGGGGTGGAAATTGGGTTGGAAGTTGGGTTGGAAGTTGGGTCGGAAGTTCGGTTGCAAGTTGGGTCGGAAGTTGATTTGGAAGTTGGGTTCAAAGTTGGGTTGAAGTGAGGTTGGAAGTTGGGTTGGAAGTTGGGTTGGAAGTTGAATTCCAGGCTGGTTTGAAAGTTGGGTTGGAAGTTGGGTTGGAAGTTGGGTTGGATGTTTGGTTGAAAGTTGGGTTGGAAGTGGGGTTGGATGTTGGGTTGGACATTTGGTTGGATGTTGGGTTGGAAGTTGGTTTGCCCTTTGGGCTGGATGTTGGATAGGAACTTGTGTTGAAGGCTGGGTTGGACGTTGGGTTGGAAGTTGTGTTGGAAGTTGGGTTGGAAGCTAAGTTGGAAGTTGGTTTGGAAGTTGGGTTGGACGTTGGGTTGGAAGGTTGGATGGAAGTTGGGATGGATGTTGGCATGGAAGGTAGGTTGGAAGTTGGGATGAAAAATGGGATGGAAGGCTGGTTAGACGTTGGGTTGGACATTGGGTTGGAAGTTGGGTTGGAAGTTGGGATGGAAGTTGCGATGAAAGTTGGTTGGAAGTTGGGATGCAAAATGGGATGGAAGTTGGGTTGTATTTTGGGTTGGAAGTTGGGTTGGAATTTGGGTTGCAAGCTAAGTTGGAAGCTGGGATGGAAGTTGGGATGGAAGTTGAGTTGGAGGTTAGGATGGAAAATAGGTGGAAGTTGGGCTGGAATTTAGGTTGAAAGCTGGGATGGAAGCTGGGTTGGAAGTTGGGTTGGAAGTTGGGCTGGAAGTTGGATTGAAAGTTGGATTGGAAGTTGTGCTGGAAGTTTGGTTGGAAGTGGGGTAGGTAGTTGGATTGGAAGTTGGGTTGGAAGTTGGGTTGGAAGTTGGGTTGAAAGTTGGGTTGGAAGTTGGGTTGGAAATTGGGTTGGAAGCTGGGTTGGAAGCTGGGTTGGGAGTTGGGTTGGAAGTTGGGTTGGAAGTAGGGATGGAAGTTGGGTTGGAAGTTGGGTTGGAAGTTGAGTTGGACATTGGGTTGAATATTTGGTTGAAAGATGGGTTGGAAGTTGGCTTGGAAGTTGGGTTGGAAGTTGGGTTGGAAGCTGGGATGGATGCTGGGATGGATGTTGGATTGGAAGTTGGGATGAAAAATCGGATGTAAGTTGGGTTGGAATTTTAGTTGGAAGTTGGGATGGAAGTTGGCTTGGAAGTTGGGTTGGAAGTTTGGCTGGAAGTTGGGTTGAAATTTGGGCTGGACGTTGTATTGGAAGTTGGATTGGAAGAGGGAATGGAAGTTGGGTTAGAAGATGGGTTGGAAGTTGGGTTGGAAGTTGGATTGGAAGCTGGGTTGGAAGCTGGGTTGGACGTTGGGTTGGAAATTGGGTTGGAACTTGGGTTGGAACTTGGGTTGGAAGTGTGGTTGGAAGTTGGGTTGGAACTTGAGATGGAAGTTGGGTTGGAAGTTGGGTTGAAAGTTAGGTTGGAAGTTCGGTTGGATGTTGGATTGGTAGTTGGATCACAAGTTGGATTGGAAGTTGGGTTGGAATTTGGGTTGGAAGTTGGGTTGGAAGTTTGGTTGGAAGTTAGGTTGAGAGTTGGGATGGAAGCTGGGATGGAAGTTGGGTTTGAAGTTGGGATGGAAAATGGGCTAGAAGTTGGGATGGAAACTGAGTTGGAAGTTGGGTTGGAAGTTGGGTTGGAAGAAGGGTTGGAAGTTGGGTTGTACGTCTGGTTCGAAGGTTGGCTGGAAATTGGGTTGGAAGTTTGGTTGAAAGTTGGATTGGAAGTTGGGATGGAATTTGGGTTCGAAGCTGGGTTAGAAGTTCGGTTGGAAGTTGGGTTGGAAGGTGGGTTGGAAGTTGGTTGGAAGTTGGTTTGCAAGTTACATTGGAAGATGGGTTTGACGCTAGGTTGGAAATTGGGTAGGAAAATGGGTAAGAAGTTGGGTTGAAAGTTGGGCTGGAAGTTGGGTTTGAAGACGGGTTGGCAGTTGGGCTGGAAGTTTGGTTTAAAGTTGGGATGGAAGTTGGGTTGGAGGTTGGGTTGGAAGCTGGGTTGGAAGTTGAGTTGGAAGTTGCTTTGGAAGTTGGGTTTTAAGCTGGGTTGGAAGTTTGGTTGGAAGTTGGGATGGAATTTGGGTTGGAAGTTGGACTGGATGTTGGGTTGGAAGTTGGATTGGAAGTTGGGTTGGAAGCTCGGTTGGAAGTTGGGCTGGAACTTGGGTTGGAATTTGGGTTGGAAGTTGAGTTGGAAGTTGGGTTGGAAGCTGAGTTGGATGTTGGGATGGAAAATGGAATGGAAGGTTGGTTTGAACATGGGTTGGAAACTGGGTTGGAAGTTGGGTTTGAAATTGGGTTGGAAGTTGGGATGAAAGCTTGGATGGAAGTTGGGATGGAAGTTTGGATGCAAAATGGGATTAAATTTGGGTTGGATTTTAAGCTGAAAGTTGGGATGGAAGTTGGGTTGGAAGTTGGATTGGAAGTTGGGTGGGAACATGGGTTGAAAGTTGGGTTGGAAACTGGGTTGGAAGCTGGGTTGGAAGTTGGCCTGGACGTTGGGATGGAAGTTGGGATGGAAGTTGGGCTGGAAGTCGGGATGGAAAATGTGCTGGGAGTTGGGCTGGAATTTGGGCTGGAAGCTGGGATGGGAGCTGGGTCGGAAGATGGGATGGAAGTTGGGCTGGAAGTTAAACTGAAAGTTGGGTTGGAAGTTGGGTTGGAAGTTGGGTTGGAAGTTGGGATGGAAGTTGGGCTGGAAGTTGGGATAGAAGTTGGGATGGAAGTTGGGCTGGAAGTCGGGATGGAATTGTGTTGGAAGCTGGGCTGGAATTTGGGCTGGAAGCTGGGATGGAAGTTGGGTTGGAAGTTCGGATGGAAGTTGGGCTGGAAGTTGGATTGAAAGTTGCGTTGGAAGTTGGGTTTAATAATTGGTTAGAAGTTGGGTTTGAAGTTGGGTTGGAAGTTGCGCTGGAAGTTGGGTCGGAAGTTGGGTTAGAAGTTGGGCTAGACGTTATGTTGGAAGTTGGGTTGAACGTTGGGTTGGAAGGTTGGCTATAAGTCGGGTTGGATGTCTGTTTGGTAGTTAGGTTGGAAGTTGGGATGGAAGTTGGGTTGAAAGCTTGTTTGGACGCTGGGTTGTAAGTTGGGTTGGAAGTTGGGTTGGAAGTTGGGTTAGAAGTTGGATTGCAAGTTGGGTTGGAAGTTGGGTTGGATGCTGGGTTGGAAGCTGGGTTGGAAGTTGGGTTGGAAGTTGTGATGGAATTTTGGATGGAAGTTCGCATGGAAGTTGGGCTTGAAGTTGGATTGGAAGTTGGGCTGGACGTTGGGTTTGAATATGGATTGGGAGTTGGGTTGGATGTTGGGATGGAAGTTGGGTTGGAAGTTGAGTTGGAAGTTGGGTTGGAGGTTGGGATGGAAGTGGGGTTGGAAGTTGGGTTGGAAGTTGGGATGGAAGTTGGGATGGATGTTGGATCGGAAGTAGGGATGGAAAATGGGATGTAATTTTGGTTGGAATTTGGTTGGAAATCAGAAGGAAGTTGGGCTGGAAGTTCGGTTGGAATTGGGGCTGGTAGTTGGGTTGAAAGTTGGGTTGGAAGTTGGGTTGCAAGTTGGGTTGGAAGTTGGGTTGGAAGTTGGGTTGGAAGTTGGGATGGAAGTTGGGTTATAAGCTGGGTTGGATGTTGGGTTGGAACTTGGGTTGGATGTTGTGTTGGAAGTTGGATCGGAAGTTGGGTTGGAAGATGGGTTGAAAGTTGAGATGGAAATTGGGTTGGAAGTTGGGTTGAAAGTTGGGTTGGAAGTTGGGTTGGAAGTTGGGTTGGAAGTTCGGTTGGAAGTTGGGTTGGAAGTTGTTTGGAATGTTGGGTTGGAAGTTGGGTTGGAAGTTGGGATGGAAGTTGGGTTGGAAGTTGGGTTGGAAGTTGAGATGGAAGTTGGGTTGGAAGTTGGGTTGAAAGTTGAGATGGAAGTTGGGTTGGAAGTTGGGTTCGAAGTTGGGTTGGAAGTTGGGTTGGAAGTTGGGATGGAAGTCTGGTTGGAAGTTGGGTTGGAAGTTGGGTTGGAATTTGGGTTGGATGTTGGGTTGGAAGTTGGATTGGAAGCTGGGTTGGAAGTTGGGTTGGAAGTTGAGATGGAAGTTGGGTTGGAAGGTGGGTTGGAATTTGGGTTGGAAGTTGGGTTGGAAATTGGGTTGGAAGTTGGGTTGGAAGCTGGGATGGAGGCTGGGATGGAAGCTGGGTTTGACGTTTGGATGAAAAATGAGATGGAAGTTGGGTTGGAAGTTGAGTTGGAAGTTGGATTGGATGATGGGTTGGAAGCTGGGCTGGAAGTTGGGTTTGATGTTGGGTTGGAAGGTTGGTTGGAAGTTGGGCTGGAGGTTTGGTTGGAAGTTTGGCTGGAAGTTGGGTTGGATGTTGGGTTGGAAGTTGGGTTAGAAGTTGGATTGGAAGTTGGGTTGGAAGTTGGGTTGGAAGTTGGGTTGGACGTTTGGCTGGAAGTTGGGTTGGAAGTTGGGTTGGAAGTTGGGTTGGAAGTTGGGATTGAAGCTGGGATGGAAGCTGGGTTTGAAGTTGGGATGAAAAATGGGATGGAAGTTGAGTTGGAAGTTGGATTGGATGATGGCTTTGAAGTTGGGTAGGAAGTTGGGTTGGACGTTGGGTTGGACGGTTGGTTGGAAGTTGGGTTGGAACTTTGGTTGGGAGTCTGGCTGGAAGTTGGAATGGAAGTTGGGTTGGAAGTTGGGTTAGAAGTTTCGTTGGAAATTGGGTTGGAAGTTTGGTTGGAATTTGGGCTGGTAGTTGGGTTGAATGTTGGGTTTGAAATTGGGTTTGAAGTTGGGTTGGAAGTTGGGTTGAAAGCTGGGTTGGAAGTTGGGATGGAAGTTTGGTTGGAAGTTGGATTGGAAGTTGGGTTGGAATTTGGGTTGGATGTTGGGTTGGAAGTTGGATTGGAAGTTGGGTTGGAAGTTGGGTTGGAAGTTGACATGGAAGTTGGGTTGGAAGTTGGGTTGGAAGTTGGGTTGGAATTTGGGTTGGAAGTTGGGCTGGAAGTTGGGTTGGATGTTGGGTTGGAAGTTGGGTTAGAAGTTGGGTTGGAAGTTGGGTTGGAAGTTGGGTCGGAAGTTGGGTTGGAAGTTGGGTTGGAAGTTGGCTTGGAAGTTGGGTTGGAAGTTGGGTTGGAAGTTCGGTTGGAAGTTGGGTTGGAAGTTGGGTTGGAAGGTTGGTTGGAAGTTGGGCTGGAGGTTTGGTTGGAAGTTTGGCTGGAAGTCGGGTTGGATGTTGGGTTGGAAGTTGGGTTAGAAGTTGGGTTGGAAGTTGGGTTGGAAGTTGGGTTGGAAGTTTGGCTGGAAGTTGGGTTGGAATTTGGGTTGGAAGTTGGGTTGGAAGTTGGTTTGGAAGTTCGGCTGGAAGTTGGGTTGGAATTTGGGTTGGAAGTTGGGTTGGAAGTTGGAGTGGAAGCTGGGATGGAAGCTCTGGTGGAAGTTGGGTTTGAAGTTTGGATGGAAATGGGATGGAAGTTGGGCTGAAATTGAGCTGGAAGTTGGATTCGAAGTTGTGTAAGAAGTTGGGTCGGAACTTGGGTTTGAAGTTGGGTTGGAAGCTCAGTTGGAAGTTGGGTTGGAAGTTGGGTTGGAAGTTGGGTTGGAAGTTGGGTTGGAATGTTGGTTGGAAGTTGGGCTGGAAGATGGGTTGGAAGTTTGGTTCAAGGTTGGGATGGAATTTGGGTTGGAAGCTGGGTTGCAAGTTGGATTGGGAGTTGGGTTGGAAGTTGGGATGGAAGTTGGGATGGAATTTCAGCTGGACATTGGGATGGAAAATGGGATGGAAGGTTGGTTAGAAGTTGGGTTGGAAGTTAGGGTTGAAGTTGGATTGGAAGTTGGGTAAGAAGTTGGACTGAAAGCTGGGTTGGAAGTTGGGTTGGAAGTTGGGTTGGATGTTGGGTTGGAAGGTTGGTTTTAAGTTGTGTTGGAAGTCTGGTTGGAAATTGGGTTGGAAGTTGGGACGGAAGTTGGGTTGGAAGTTGAGTTGGAAGTTGGGTTGGAAGTTGGGTTGGATGTCGGGTCGGATTTTGATTTGGAAGTAGGTTTGGTAGTTGGGATAGAAGTTGGATTGGAATTTGGGCTAGAAGCATGGTTGGAAGCTGGTTAGGACGCGGGGTTGGAGGTTGGGTTGGAAGATGGGTTGGATGTTGGGCTGGAAGTTGGGATGGAAGTTTGGTTGGAAGTTGGGTTGGAACTTGGGCTGGAAGTTGGGTTGAAACTTGGGTCGAAAGATGGGTTGGAAGTTGGGTTGGAAGTTGGGTTGGAAGTTGGGTTGGAAGTTGGGTTGGATGTTGGGTTGGATGTTGGGTTGGAAGTTGGGTTGGATGATGGGCTGGATGTTGGGTTGGTAGTTGGGTTGGAAGTTGGGAAGGAAGTTAAGTTTGAAGTTGGGTTGATTGGTGGGTTGGAAATTTGATCGGATGTTTTGTTGGAAGTTGGATTGGAGGTTGGGTTTGAATTTGGCCTCGAAGTTGGACTGGTAGTTTGGTTGGAAGGTAGGATTGAAGCTGGGATGTGATTGGGTTTGGAGGTGGGATCGAAAATGGGATGGAAGTTGGGTTGGAAGTTGAGTTGGATGTTGGATTCGAGTTAAGGTTGGAAGTTGGGATGGAAGTTGGGTTGGAAGTTTGGTTGTAAGTTTTGTTGGATGTTGGGTTGGAAGTTGGTGACAAGTTGGGTTGAAAGTGACACTGGAAGTTGGGTTGAAAGCTGGGTTGGAAGCTAGGTTGAATGTTGGGTTGGATGTTGGGTTGGCTGTTGGGTTGGATGTTGTGTTAGAAGTTGGGTTGGAAGTTGGTTTTGAAGTTGGGTTGGAAGTTGAGTTGGAAGTTTGGTTGAACGTTGGGTTGGAAGTGGGGCTGGATGTTGTGTTGAAAGTTGGGTTGGAAGTTGGGTTGGAAGTTGGATTGGAAGTTTGGTTGTAAGTAACGTTGGAAGTGGGTTGGACGTTGGGTTGGAATGTTGGTTGGAAGTTGGGTTGGATGTTGGGTTGGAAACTTGGTTGGAAGTTGGAATGGAATTTGGGCTGGAAGTTGGGTTGGGTATTGGGTTGGAAGTTGGGTTGGAAGTTGGCTTGGAAGTTGGCTTGGAAATCGGCTTCGAAGCTAGGATGGAAGTTGGGATGGAAGTTGGGTTGGAAGTTGGGATGCAAAATGGGCTGGAAGTTGGGTTGGAAGTTGGGATGGAAGTTGGGTTGGAAGTTGGGTTGGAAGTTAGGTTTGAAGATGGGTGGGAAGTTGGGTTGGAAGTTGGGTAGGAAGCTGGGATGGAAGTTGGATTGGAAGTTGGGATGGAAGTTGGCTTGGAGGTCGGGATGGAAAATTGGATCAAAGTTGGGTTGGAATTCAGGTTGGAAGTTGGGATGGAAGTTGGGTTGGAAGTTTGGCTTGAAGTTGGGATGGAAGTTGGGTTGGAAGTTTGGCTGGAAGTTTGGCTGGAAGTTGGACTGAAAGTTGGGTCGCAAGTTGGGTTGGAAGTTGGGTTGGATGTGTGGCTGGAAGTTGGATTGGAAGCTGGGCTGGAAGTTGGGTTGGAAGTTGGCTTGAAAATTTCGTTGGAAGTTGGGTTGGAAGTTGGGCTGGAAGTTGGGTTGGAAGTTATGTTGGAAGTTGGGTTGGATGTTGGGTTGGAAGTTGGGTTGGATGTTGGGTTGGAAGGTTGGTTGTAATCTGGGTTGGAAGATTGGTTGGAAGTTGGGTTGGAAGTTGCGATTGAAGTTGGGTTGGAAGTTGGATTGGAAGTTGGGTTGGACGTCGGGTTGGAAGTTGGGTTGGAAGTTTGGTTGGAAGTTGGGTTGGAAGTTGGGCTGGAAGTTGGGTTGGAAGTTGCGTTGGAAAATTGGTTGGGAGTTGGGGTGGGAGTTGGGATGCAAGGTGGGATGGAAGCTTGCATGAAAGATATGATGGAAGTTGGGTTGGGAGTTGGGTTGGACGTTGGATTTGAAGATGGGTTGGGAGTTGAGTTGGAAGTTGGGATGGAAGTTGGGTTGGAAGTTGAGTTGGATGCTGGGTTGGAAGTTGGGATGGAAGCTGGGATGGAAGTTGGGTTGGAAGTTATGATGCAACATGGGATAGAAGCTGGGTTGGATTTTGGGTTGGAAGTTGGGATTGAAATTGGGCTGGAAGTTCGGTTGGAAGTTGGGTTGAAGGTTGGGTTGGAAGTTGGGTTGGAAGCTAAGTGGGAAGTTGGGCTGGAAGTTGGGTTGCAAGTTGGGATGAAACTTGGTATGGAAGTTTGATTGGAAGTTGGGATGGAAAATTGGATGTAAGTTGGGTTGGAATTGGGATTAAAAGTGGGATGGAAGTTGGGTTGGATGTTTGGTTGGAACTTGCATTGGATGTTGGGTTGGAAGTTGGGTTGAAATTTGGGCTGGAAGCTGTGTTGGAAGTTGGGCTGGAAGTTGGGTTGGAAGTTGGGCTAGAAGTTGGGATGCAAGTTGTGTTGGAAGTTGGGCTGGAGGTTGGGCTGGAAGTTGAGTTCGATGTTGGGCTGGAAGTTGGATCGGACGATGGGTTGGAAGTTGTGTTGGAAGTTGGGTTGGAAGTTGGGTTGAAAGTTGGGTTTGAAGTTGCGATGGAAAATGGGATGCAAGTTGGACTGGAAGTTGAGTTGGAAGTTGGATTGGAAGATGGGTTGGAATATGGGTTGGAAGTTGGGCTAGACTTTGGAGTGGAGTATTGACTGGAAGCTAGGTTGAAAGTTGGTTTGGAATTTGGACTGGAAGTTGGGTTGGAAGTTGGGCTAGAAGTTGGGTTGGAATTTGGGTTGGAAGTTGGGTTGGATGTTTTGCTGGAATTTGGGTTGGAAGCTGGGTTGGAAGTTGTGTTTGAAGTTGGGTTGGATGTTGGATTGGAAGCTGGGTTTGAAATTGAGTTGAAAGCTGGATTGGAAGTTGGGTTGGAAGCTGGGTTGGAAGATGGGATGGAAGTTGGGATGGAAGTTGGGTTGGAAGTTGAGATGGAAAATGGGATGGAAGTTGGGCTGGAAGTTGGGTTGGAAGCTGGGTTGGAAGATGGGATGGAAGTTGGGATGGAAGTTGGGTTGGAAGTTGAGATGGAAAATGGGATGGAAGTTGGGCTGGAAGTTGGGTTGCAAGTTGGGTTGGAAGTAAGGTTGGAAGCTGGGCTGGAAGTTAGGTTGGAAGATGGGTTCGACATTGGATTGAAAGCTGGTTGCAGGTTTGGTTGGAAGTTTGGTTGGGAGTTGGGCTGGAAGTTTGGTTGCAAGTTGGGTTGGAAGTTTGGTTGGAAGTTGGGCTGGAATTTGGATTGGAATTTGTGTTGGAAGCTGAATTGGAAGTTGGGTTGGAGGTTTGATTGCATGTTATGATGGAAGGGGGGTTGGAAACTGAGTTGGAAGTTGGGATGTAGGTTGGTTTGGAAGTTGAGTTTGAAATTGGGATGGAAGCTGGGATGGAAGTTGGACTGGAAGCTGGGTTGGAAGTTTGGCTGGAATTTGGGTTGGAAGTTGGGTTGGAAGTTGGGTTTGAAGTTGCCTTGGAAGTTGGGTCAGAAGTTGGTGTGGAAGTTGGGTTGGAAAATGGGTTGGAAGGTTTGTTGAAAGTTGGGTTGGAAGTTGGGTTGGAAGCTGGGTTGGAACTTGGGTTAGACGTTGGATTGGAAGGTTGGTTGGATGTTTGGGCTTAAGTTTGGTTGGAATTCGGGTTGGAAGTTTGGATGGAAGTTGGGTTGGGAGTTGGATTGGAAATTGGGATGGAAGTTGGGTTTGAACTTGGGTTGCAAGTTGGGTTGGAAGTTGGGTTGGATGCTGGGTTGGAAGGTGGATTGGAAGTTGGGTTGTTGGTTGGGCTGGAAGTTGGGTTGGATGTTGGCTTGGAAGTTGGGTTGGAACTTGGGTTGGAAGTTGGGTTGGAAGTTGGGTTGGATGTTGGCTTGGTAGTTTGGTTGGAAATTGGGTTAATGGTTGGGTTGGAAGTTTAGTTAGAAGTTGGGTTGGATGTTGGGTTGGAAGTTCGGAAGGAAGTTGGGTTGTAAGCTGGGTTGGAAGTTGGATTGGAAGTTGAGTCTGAAGCTGGGATGGAAGTTGGGATGGAAGTTGGGTTGGAAGTTGGGTGGGAAGTTGGGTTGGAAGTTGGATTGGATGTTGGGTTGAAATTGGGTTGGAAGTTGGGTAGGAAGTTGGGTTGGAAGTTGGGTTTGAAGATGAGTTGGAAGCTAGGAAGGAAGTTGGGATGAAAGTTGGGTTGGAAGTTGGGTTACAAGTTGAGTTGAGAGATGGGTTTCGATTTTTTGTGGAAGTTGGGTTGGAAGTGGGGTTGGAAGTTGGGTTGGAAGTTGGGTTGGAAGTTGGGTTGGACGTTGAGTTGGAAGTTGGGTATGACGTTCGGTTGGAAGTTGGCTTGGAGGTTGGGTTTGAAAATGCGTTGGAAGTTGGGTTGGAAGTTTGGTTGGAAGTTGGGCTGGAAGTTTGGTTGGAGTTTGGGTTGGATGTTGGGTTGAAAGTTGTGTTGGAAGTTTAGTTCGAAGTTGGAATGGAGGTTGGAATGGATGTTGGGTTGGAAGTTGGCATGGAAGTTGGGTTGGAAGTTTGGTTGGAACTTGGGCTGTAAGTTTGGTTGAATTTGGGGTAGGAAGTTGAGTTCAAAGCTGGGATGGAAGTTGGGTTGGAAGTTGCGATGGAAGTTGGGATGGTAGTTGGATGGGCAGTTGGGTTGGAAATTGGGTTTGAAGTTGGGTTGGAAGTTGGTTTGGATGTTGGGTTGGAATTTGGGATGGAAGTTGGGTTGGAAGTTGGGGTGGAAGTTGGGAAGGAAGTTGGGTTGAACTTGGGATGGAAAGTTGGATGGAATTCGGGATGGAAGTTGGATTAGAAGTTGGATTTGAAGATGGGTTGAAAATTGGGTTGGAAGTTGGGATGGAAGTTGGGTTTGGAGTTGCGTTGGAAGTTGGGTTGGAAGTTGGGTTGGAATTTGGGTTGTAATTTGTGTTCAAAGTTGGGGTGGAAGTTGAGTTCGAAGCTAGGATGGAGGTTGTGATGAATGTTGCGTTGAAAGTTGGGATGGAACTTGGAATGGAAGTTGGATTGGCGGTTGGGTTGGACATTGGATTGGAAGTCGGGTTGGAGGTTGGATTGGAAGTTGGGTTGGAAGCTGGGTTGGAATTTGGGTTTGAAGCTGGGTTGGAGGTTGGGATGGAAGTTGGACTTTGGATGTTGGGATGGAAGTTGGGTTTTGGAAGTTGGCATGGAAGTTGGGATGGAAATTGGGTTGGAAGCTGGGATGGGAGTTGAGTTGGAAGTTGGTTTTGAAGTTAGACTGGAAGTTGGGTTGGAAGGTGGGTTGGAAGGTGGGATGTAAGTTGGGTTGAATGTTGGGTCGGAAGTTGGGTTGGACGTTGGGCTAGAAGTTGGTTCGGAAGTTGGGTCGAAAGTTGAGTTTGAAATTGGTATGGAAATATGGATGGAAGTTGAGTTGGAAGTTGTAATGGAAGCTGCGATGGAAGTTGGGTCGGAAGTTGGGTTGGAATTTGGATTGCAATGTGGGTTGGAAGTTGGGTTGGAAGTTGGGTTGGATGTTGGGATGGAAGTTGGGATGGAAGTTGGGCTGAAGTTGGGATGGAAATTCAGATAGAATTCAGGTTGGAAGTTGGGTTTGAAGATGGGTTGGAAGTTGTGTTGGAAGATGGGATGGAAGTTGGATTGGAAGTTGGGTTGGAAGTGGCGATGGAAGTTGGGTTGGAATTTGGGTTGGAAGTTGTGTTGGAAATTAGGTTGGAAGTTTAGTTCGAAATTGGGATGGAGGTTGTGATGAATGTTGGGATGGAAGTTGGGATGGAACTTGGGATGGAAGTTGGATTGGCAGTTGGGTTGGACGTTGGGTTGGAAGTAGGGTTGGAGGTTGGATTGGAAATTGGGTTGAAGTTGGGTTGGAATTTGGATTGGAAGTTGGGTTGGAGGTTGGGATGGAAGTTGGGCTTTGGATGTTGGGATGGAATTTGGGGTTTGGAAGTTGGCACGGAAGTTGGGATGGAAGTTGGGCTGGACGTTGGGATGGGATTTGGATTGGAAGTTGGTCTGGAATTTAGACTGGAAGGTGGGTTGGAAGGTGGGTTGGAGGTTGGGATGTAAGTTGGGTTGAATGTTGGGTTGGAAGTTGGGTTGGATGTTGGGCTAGAAGTTGGGTCGGAAGCTGGGTCAAAAGTTTAGTTCGAAATTGGGAATATGGATGGAAGTTGGGTTGGAAGTCGGAATGGAAGTCGCGTTGGAAGTTGGGTTGGAAGTTGGTTTGGAAGTTCGATTGCAAGGTGGGTTGGAAGTTGGGTTCGAAGTTGGGTTGGAAGTTGGGATGGCGTTGGGATGGAAGGTGGATTGGAAGTTGGGTTGTAAGTTTCGTTGGAATTTAGGGTAGAAGTTGGGTTGGAAGTTGGGCTGGAAGTTGGGTTGGCAATTGGGTTGGAATTTGGGTTGAAAGTTGGGCCAGAAGTTGTGTTGGAAGCTGCGTTTGACGTTCGGTTGGATTTGGCTTTGAAGTTGGGCTGGACGTTGGGTCCAAAGTTGAGTTAGAAGTTGGGTTGGATGTTGGGTTGGAAGTTGGGTTGGAAGTTGGGCTGGAAGTTGGGTTGGTAGAAGGGTTGGAAGTTGGGATGGAAGTTGGGTTGGAAGTTGGGATGGAAGTTGGGATGGAGCTTGGAGGTTGGGTTGGAAGATAGTGTAGAAGTTGAGTTCAAAGTTGGGCTGGAGGTTGGGTTGGAAGTCGGCTAAGAAGTAGGGTTGGAAGTTGGGTTGGAACTTGGGTTGGTAGTTGGGTTGGAAATTGGGTTGGAAGTTTGGCTTGGAAGTTGAGTTGGAAGTTTGGTTGGAATTTGGGATGCAAGTTGGGTTGGAAGTTGGGTTGGATGTTAGGTTGGAAACTGGGTTGGAAGTTGGGTTGAAAGCTGAATTGAAAGTTGGGTTGAAAGTTCGCTTGTAACTTGAGTTAGAAGTTGGGATGGAAGTTGGGATGGAAGTTGGGTTGGATGTTTGGATGGAAGTTGGGATGGAAATTGGGATGGAAGTTTGGTTGGAAGTTGGGTTAGGAAGTTGGGTTGGAAGTTGTGTTGTAAATTGGGTTGGAAGTTGGGTTGGATGTTTGGTTGGCTGATGGGTTGGGAGTTGGATGGGAGGTTGGGTTGGAGGTTAGGCTGGACGTTGGGATGGAAGTTGGGTTGGACGTGGGTTTGAAGTTGGATTGAAAGTTGGAGGTTGGGTTGGAAGTTGGGCTGGAAGCTTGGTTGGAGTTGGGTTTGAGGTTGGGTTGGAAGTTGAATCTGAAGTTAAGTTAGACGTTGGGTTGGAAGTTGGGTTGGAAGTTGGGTTGGAGGTTGGGTTAGAAGTATGGATGGAAGTTGGGTTGGAAGTAGGGTTGGAAGTTGAGTTCGAAGTTGGAATGGAAGTGGGGATGGAATTTGGTTTGGAAGTTGGGATGGATGTTGGGATGGGAGTTTGGTTGGAAGTTTGGTTGGAAGTTACGTTGAAAGTTGGGTTGGAATTTGGGCTGGAAGTTGGGATGCATGCTGGGCTGGACGTTGGGATGGAAGTTGTGAAGGAATTTGGCTTGGAAGTTGGGTTGGTAGTTGGGTTGAGAGTTGGCTTGGAAGTTGGGTTCGAAGTTGGGTTGGAAGTTGGGTTGGAAGTTGGGCTGGAAGTTGGGTTGG
Source organism: Penium margaritaceum (assembly GCA_023375785.1). Lineage (NCBI taxonomy): Eukaryota > Viridiplantae > Streptophyta > Zygnematophyceae > Desmidiales > Peniaceae > Penium > Penium margaritaceum. Next base: position 229,379 of record SZWC01000655.1, on the reverse strand, counting down.
AAGCTGGGTTAGAAGCTGGGATGGAAGCTGGGATGGAAGTTGGGTTGGAAGTTGGGATGAAAGTTGGAATGGAATCTGGGTTGGAAGTTGGATTGGAAGTTTTATGTGAAGTTGCGAACTGGTTGCTCAGTGGTGCGAACTGGTTGTGGAGTGGTGCCAGCTGGTTTCGGAGTGGTGCGAACTGGTTGCGGAATGGTGTGACCTGGTTGCGGAGTGGTGCGAACTGGTTGCGGAGTGGTGCGAACTGGTTGTGGAGTGGTGCCAGCTGGTTTCGGAGTGGTGCGAACTGGTTGCGGAATGGTGTGACCTGGTTGCGGAGTGGTGCGAACTGGTTGCGGAGTGGTGCAAACTTATTAGGGAGTGGTGCGAACTGGGTCGGATTTGTGCGAACTGGTTGCAGAGTGGTGCAAACTGGTTGCTGAGTGGTGCGAACTGGTTTCAGAGTGGTGCGAACTGATTGCGAGTAGTACAAACTGGTTGCGGAGTGGTGCGAACGAGTTGTGGAGTGGTGCAAGCTGGTTGCAGAATGGTGCGTCTTATTTGCAGCGTGGTGCGAACTGGTTGCTGAGTGGTGCAAACTGATTGCGAAGAGGTGCAAACGTTTTGTGGAGGGGTGCGAACCGGTTGTGGAATGGTGCCAACTGGTTGCAGAGTGGTGCGGCCTGGTTGCGGACTGGTGCGAATTGGTTGCGGAGTGGTGCGAACTAGTTGCGGAGTGGTGCGAACTGGTTGCGGAGTGGTGCGAACTAGTTGCGGAGTGGTGCGAACTGGTTGCAGAGTGGTGCACACTGGCTGCAGAGTGGTGCGAACTGGTTGCGGAGTGGTGCGAACTAGTTGCGGAGTGGTGCGAACTGGTTGCAGAGTGGTGCACACTGGCTGCAGAGTGGTGCGAACTGGTTGCGGAGTGGTGCGAACTAGTTGCGGAGTGGTGCGAACTGGTTGCAGAGTGGTGCACACTGGCTGCAGAGTGGTGCGAACTGGTTGCGGAGTGGTGCGAACTAGTTGCGGAGTGGTGCGAACTGGTTGCAGAGTGGTGCACACTGGCTGCAGAGTGGTGCGAACTGGTTGCGGAGTGGTGCGAACTAGTTGCGGAGTGGTGCGAACTGGTTGCAGAGTGGTGCACACTGGCTGCAGAGTGGTGCGAACTGGTTGCGGAGTGGTGCAAACTGATTGCGGAGAGGTGCAAACGTTTTGTGGAGGGGTGCGAACCGGTTGTGGAATGGTGCCAACTGGTTGCAGAGTGGTGCGGACTGGTTGCGGAGTGGTGCGAATTGGTTGCGGAGTGGTGCCACCTGGTTGCAGAGTGGTGCGAACTGGTTGCGGAGTTGTGCGAACTGGTTGCGGAGTGGTGCGAACTGGTTTCAGAGTGGTGCACACTGGCTGCAGAGTGGTGCAAACTGGTTGCGGAGTGGTGCAAACTGGTTGCTGAGTGGTGCGAACTGGTTTCAGAGTGGTGCGAACTGATTGCGAGTAGTACAAACTGGTTGCGGAGTGGTGCGAACGAGTTGTGGAGTGGTGCAAGCTGGTTGCAGAATGGTGCGTCTTATTTGCAGCGTGGTGCGAACTGGTTGCTGAGTGGTGCGAACTGATTGCGAAGAGGTGCAAACGTTTTGTGGAGGGGTGCGAACCGGTTGTGGAATGGTGCCAACTGGTTGCAGAGTGGTGCGGCCTGGTTGCGGACTGGTGCGAATTGGTTGCGGAGTGGTGCGAACTAGTTGCGGAGTGGTGCGAACTGGTTGCAGAGTGGTGCGAACTGGTTGCAGAGTGGTGCGAACTGGCTGCGGAATGGTGCAAACTGGTTCTGGAGTGGCACTAACTGGTTGCGGAGTGGTGCGAACAGGTTGCGGGACGGTACGAATCGGTTGCAAATTGGTGCGAGCTGTTTGCCGAGTGGTGCGAACTGGTTGCGAAGTGGTGCGAACTGGTTGCGGAGTGGTGCCAACTAGTTGCCGAGTGGTGCGAACATGCTGTGGAGTGGTGCGAACTGGTTGCGGAGTGGTGTAAACTGGTTGCGGAGTGGTGCGACCTGGTTGCAGAGTGGTGCAAACTGGTTGCGGAGTGGTGCGAACTGGTTGCAGAGTGGTGCAAACTGGTTGCAGAGTGGTGCAAACGGATTGCAGAGTGGTGCGCACTGGTTGAGGAGTGGTGCGAACTGGTTGTGGAGTGGTGCAAACTGGTTGCGGAGTGGTGCAAGCTGGTTGCCGAGTGGTGCGAACTGGTTGCAGAGTGGTGCACACTAGTTGCGGAGTGGTGCGAACTGGTTGCAGAGTGGTACGAACTGGTTGCGGAGTGGTGCGAACTGGGTGCGGAGTGGTGTAACATGGTTGCGGAGTGGTGCGAGCTGGTTGCGGAGTGGTGCAAGCTGGTTGCCGAGTGGTGCGAACTGGTTGCAGAGTGGTGCACACTAGTTGCGGAGTGGTGCGAACTGGTTGCAGAGTGGTACGAACTGGTTGCGGAGTGGTGCGAACTGGGTGCGGAGTGGTGTAACATGGTTGCGGAGTGGTGCGAGCTGGTTGCGGAGTGGTGCAAGCTGGTTGCCGAGTGGTGCGAACTGGTTGCAGAGTGGTGCACACTAGTTGCGGAGTGGTGCGAACTGGTTGCAGAGTGGTACGAACTGGTTGCGGAGTGGTGCGAACTGGGTGCGGAGTGGTGTAACATGGTTGCGGAGTGGTGCGAGCTGGTTGCGGAGTGGTGCAAGCTGGTTGCCGAGTGGTGCGAACTGGTTGCAGAGTGGTGCACACTAGTTGCGGAGTGGTGCGAACTGGTTGCAGAGTGGTACGAACTGGTTGCGGAGTGGTGCGAACTGGGTGCGGAGTGGTGTAACATGGTTGCGGAGTGGTGCGAGCTGGTTGCGGAGTGGTGCAAGCTGGTTGCCGAGTGGTGCGAACTGGTTGCAGAGTGGTGCACACTAGTTGCGGAGTGGTGCGAACTGGTTGCAGAGTGGTACGAACTGGTTGCGGAGTGGTGCGAACTGGGTGCGGAGTGGTGTAACATGGTTGCGGAGTGGTGCGAGCTGGTTGCGGAGTGGTGCAAGCTGGTTGCCGAGTGGTGCGAACTGGTTGCAGAGTGGTGCACACTAGTTGCGGAGTGGTGCGAACTGGTTGCAGAGTGGTACGAACTGGTTGCGGAGTGGTGCGAACTGGGTGCGGAGTGGTGTAACATGGTTGCGGAGTGGTGCGAGCTGGTTGCGGAGTGGTGCAAGCTGGTTGCCGAGTGGTGCGAACTGGTTGCAGAGTGGTGCACACTAGTTGCGGAGTGGTGCGAACTGGTTGCAGAGTGGTACGAACTGGTTGCGGAGTGGTGCGAACTGGGTGCGGAGTGGTGTAACATGGTTGCGGAGTGGTGCGAGCTGGTTGCGGAGTGGTGCAAGCTGGTTGCCGAGTGGTGCGAACTGGTTGCAGAGTGGTGCACACTAGTTGCGGAGTGGTGCGAACTGGTTGCAGAGTGGTACGAACTGGTTGCGGAGTGGTGCGAACTGGGTGCGGAGTGGTGTAACATGGTTGCGGAGTGGTGCGAGCTGGTTGCGGAGTGGTGCAAGCTGGTTGCCGAGTGGTGCGAACTGGTTGCAGAGTGGTGCACACTAGTTGCGGAGTGGTGCGAACTGGTTGCAGAGTGGTACGAACTGGTTGCGGAGTGGTGCGAACTGGGTGCGGAGTGGTGTAACATGGTTGCGGAGTGGTGCGAGCTGGTTGCGGAGTGGTGCAAGCTGGTTGCCGAGTGGTGCGAACTGGTTGCAGAGTGGTGCACACTAGTTGCGGAGTGGTGCGAACTGGTTGCAGAGTGGTACGAACTGGTTGCGGAGTGGTGCGAACTGGGTGCGGAGTGGTGTAACATGGTTGCGGAGTGGTGCGAGCTGGTTGCGGAGTGGTGCAAGCTGGTTGCCGAGTGGTGCGAACTGGTTGCGGAGTGGTGCAAACGGGTTGCAGAGTGGTGCGCACTGGTTGCGGAGTGGTGCGAACTGGTTGTGGAGTGGTGCCAACTGGTTTCGGAGTGGTGCGAACTGGTTGCGGAGTGGTGCGACCTGGTTGCGGTGTGGTGCGAACTGGTTGCGGAGTGGTGCAAACTTATTAGGGAGTGGTGCGAACTGGTTCGGAGTTGTGCGAACTGGTTGCAGAGTGGTGCAAACTGGTTGCAGAGTGGTGCGAACTGGTTTCAGAGTGGTGCGAACTGATTGCGGAGTAGTACAAACTGGTTGCGGAGTGGTGCGAACGAGTTGTGGAGTGGTGCGAGCTGGTTGCGGAATGGTGCATCCTATTTGCAGTGTGGTGCGAACTGGATGCTGAGTGGTGCGAACTGGTTGTAAAGAGGTGCAAACGTTTTGTGGAGGGGTGCGAACCGGTTGTGGAGTGGTGCCAACTGGTTGCGGAGTGGTGCGGCCTGGTTGCGGAGTGGTGCGAACTGGTTGCGGAGTGGTGCGAACTAGCTGCGGAGTGGTGCGAACTGGTTGCGGAGTGGTGCGAACTGCTGGTTGTGGAGTGGTGCCTGGTTGCGGAGTGGTGCGAACTAGCTGCGGAGTGGTGCGAACTAGTTGCGGAGTGGTGCGAACTGGTTGCGGAGTGGTGCGAACTGGTTGCAGAGTGGTGCGAACTGGCTGCGGAATGGTGCAAACTGGTTGTGGAGTGGCACTTACTGGTTGCGGAGTGGTGCGAACAGGTTGCGGAGTGGTGCGAATTGGTTGCAAATTGGTGCGAGCTGTTTGCCGAGTGGTGCGAACTGGTTGCGAAGTGGTACGAACTGGTTGCGGAGTGGTGCCAACTGGTTGCCGAGTGGTGCGAACGTGCTGTGGAGTGGTGCGAACTGGTTGCGGAGTGGTGCAAACTGGTTGCGGAGTGGTGCGACCTGGTTGCAGAGTGGTGCAAACTGGTTGCGGAGTGGTGCGAACTGGTTGCAGAGTGGTGCAAACTGGTTGCGGAGTGGTGCAAACTGATTGCAGAGTGGTGCGCACTGGTTGAGAAGTGGTGCGAACTGGTTGTGGAGTGGTGCAAACTGGTTGCGGATTGGTGTGAACTGGTTGTGGAGTGGTGTGAACTGGTTGCGGATTTGTGCAAACTGGTTGCGGAGTGGTGCCAACTGGTTGCGGAGTGGTGTGATTTTATTGCGGAATGGTGCAAACTGGTCACGGAGTGGTACGAACTGGCTTTGGAGTGGTGCAAGTAGGTTGCGGAGTGGTGCAAGCTGGTTGCGGAGTGGTGCGAACTGGTTGCGGACTGGTTCAAACTGGTTGCGGAGTGGTGCGAACCGGTTGCAGAGTGGTGCAAACTGGTTACGGAGTGCTGCAAACTGGTTGCGGAGTGGTGCGGAGAGGTGCGAATTGGTTTCGAAGTGGTGCCAACTGGTTGCGGAGTGGTGCGAATTGGTTGCGGAGTGGTGCCACTTGGTTGCGGAGTGGTGCGAACTGGTTGCGGAGTGGTGCAAACTGGTTGCGGAGTGGTGCGAACCGGTTGCAGAGTGGTGCAAACTGGTTACGGAGTGCTGCAAACTGGTTGCGGAGTGGTGCGGAGAGGTGCGAATTGGTTTCGAAGTGGTGCCAACTGGTTGCGGAGTGGTGCGAATTGGTTGCGGAGTGGTGCCACTTGGTTGCGGAGTGGTGCGAACTGGTTGCGGAGTAGTGCGAACTGGTTGCGGAGTGGTACGAACTGGTTTGGGAGTGGTGCACACTGGCTGCGGAGTGGTGCAAACTGGTTGCGGAGTGGTGCAAACTGGTTGCTGGGGGGTGTGAACTAGTTGCGGAGTGGTGCGAACAGGTTGCGGAGTGGTACGAACTGGTTTCGGAGTGGTGCGGCCTGGTTGCGGAGTGGTGCAAACTGGTTGCAGAGTGGTGCAAACTAGTTGCGGAGTGGTGCGAACTGGTTGCGGAGTGGTGCGAACTGGTTGCAGAATGGTGCAAACAGGTTGTGGAGTGGTGGGAACTGGTTGCAGAGTGGTGTGAACTGGTTGAGGAGTGGTGCCAACTGGTTGCGGAGTGGTGCCAACTGGTTGCGGAGTGGTTTGAACTGGTTTCGGAGTGGTGCGAACTGGTTGCGGAGTTGTGCGAACTGGTTGCGGAGTGGTGCAAACAGGTTGCGGAGTGGTGCAAACAAGTTGCGGAGTGGTGCGAACTGGTCGCGGAGAGGTACGAACTTGCTGCGGAGTGTTGCGAACTGGCTGCGGAGTGGTGCAAGCTAGTTGTGGAGTGGTGCAAACTGGTTGTGGATTGGTGCGAACTGGTTGCGGAGTGGTGCAAACTGGTTGCGGACTGGTGCCAACTGGTCACGGAGTGGTGCGAACTCGTTATGGAATGCTTCGAACTGGTTGCGAAGTGGTGCAAACTGGTTGAAGAGCGGTGCGAACTAGTTGCGGAGTGGTGCAAACTGGTTGGGGAGTGGTGCGAACTGGTTGTGGAGTGGTGAAAACAGGGTGCAGATTGGTGCAAACTGGTTGCGGAGTGGTGCGAAGTATTTGCGGAGTGGTGCAAACTGGTCGCAAAGTGGTGCGAACAGGTTGCGGAGCAGTGCAAACTGGTTGTGGAGTGGTGCGAACTGGTTGCAGAGTGGTGCGAACGGGTTGTAGAGTGGTGCGAACTAGTTGCGGTATGGTACGTACTGGTTGCGGAGTGGTGCATCCTGGTTGCGGAGTAGTGCAAACTTGTTGCGGAGTGGTGCAAACTGGCTGAGGAGTGGTGCAAGATGGTTGCGGAGTCTGGCAAACTGGTTGCGGAGTGGTACGAACTGGTTGCGGAGTAGTGCAAAATGGTTGCAGAGTGGTGCGAACTGGTTGCGGAGTGGTGCAAACTGGTTGCGGAGTGGTGCAAACTGGCTGCAGAGTGGTGTGAACTAATTGCGGAGTGGTGCGAACTGGTTGCGGAGTGGTGCGAACTGGTTGCGGAGTGGTGCAAACTGGTTGTGGATTGGTGCAAACTGGTTGCGGAGTGGTGCGAACTGGTTGCAGAGTGGTACGAACTGGTTGCGGAGTGGTGCAAACTGGTTACGGAGTGGTGTGAACGGGTTGCGGAGTGGTGTGAACTGGTTGCGCAGTGGTGCGAACTGGTTGCGGAGTGGTGCAAACTGGTTGCAGAGTGGTGCGAACTGGTTGCGGAGTGGTGCGAACTGGTTGCGGAGTGGTGCGAACTGGTTGCGGAGTGGTGCAAACTGGTTGTGGATTGGTGCAAACTGGTTGCGGAGTGGTGGAAACTATTTGCGGAGTGGTGAAAACTGGTCGCAGAGTGGTAATAACTGGCTGCGGAGTGGTGTGAATTGGTTGTGGAGTGGTGCAAACTGGTTGCGGATTGGTGCGAACTGGTTGCGGAGTGGTGCGAACTGGTTGCAGAGTGGTACGAACTTGTTGCGGAGTGGTGCGAACTTGTTGCGGAGTTGTTCGAACTGGTTGGGGAGTGGTGCGAACTGGTTGGGGAGTGGTGCGGACTGGTTGCGGAGTGGTGCGAACTGGTTGCGGAGTTGTGCGAGCTGGTTGTGGAGTGGTGTGAATTGGTTGCAGAGTGGTGCGAACTAGTTGCAGAGTGGAGCGAGCTGGTTGCGGAGTGGTGGGAACTGGTTGCCGGTAGGTCGGAACATGTTGCAGAGTGGTGCAAACTGGTTTCAGAGTGGTGCGAACTGGTTGCGAAGTGGTAGGAACTGGTTGGAGTGTGGTGCGAACTGGTTTCGGAGTGGTGCGAGCTGGTTGCGGAGTGGTGCGAACTGGTTTCGGAGTGGTGCGAGCTGGTTGCGGAGTAGTGCGAACTGGTTGCGGAGGTGTATAAACTAGTTGTGAAGTGCTGCAAACTTGTTGTGGTGTGGTGCGAACTGGTTGCAGAGTGGTGCGACCTGGTTGAGGAGTGGTGCAAACTGGTTGCGGAGTGGTGCAAACTAGTTGCGGAGTGGTGCAAACGCGTTGCGGAGTGGTGCGAAGTGGCTGCGGAATATGGCAAACTGTTTGCGGAGTGGCACTACTGTTTGCGGGGTGGTGCAAACAGGTTGCAAAGTGGTGCGAATTGGTTGCGGAGTGGTGCGAACTGGTTGTGGATTGGTGCGAACGTTCTGTGGAGTGGTGCAACCTGGTTGCGGAGTGGTGCGAACTGGTTGCAGAGTGGTGCAAACTAGTCGCGGAGTGGTGCTAACTGGTTGCGAAGTGGTGCGAACAATTTTCGGAGTGGTGCGAACTGGTCGCGGAGTGGTGCGACCTGGCTGCTGAGTGGTGCGAAATGGCTGTGGAGTGGTGCGAACTGGTTGCAGAGTGGTGCAAACTGGTTGCGGATTGGTGCGAACTGGTTGCGGACTGGTGCGAACAGGTTGCAGAGTGGTGGGAACTCGTTAGGGAGGGGTACAAACTGGTTGCGGAATGGTGCGAACTGGTTGTGAAGTGGTGCAAACTTGTTGTGGAGTGGTGCGAACTGGTTGGGGAGTGGTGCGAACTGGTTGCGGAATGGTGCAACCTGGTTGCGGAGTGGTGCGAACTGGTTGCGGAGTGGTGCAAACTAGTGGCAGAGTGGTGCGAACTGGTTGCGGAGTGGTGCAAACTGGTTGCGGGGTGGTGCGAACTGGCTGCGGAATGGTGCAAACTTGCTGCGGAGTGGCGCTAACCGGTTGCTGAGTGGTGCAAACAGGTTGCGGAGTGGTGCGAATTGGCTGCGGAGTGGTGCAAACTGGCTGCGGAGTGGTGCAAACTGGTTGCGTAGTGGTGCGAACTGGATGCGGAGTGGTGCGAACTGGTTGCGGAATGGTGCGGACTGGTTTGAGAGTGGTGCGACCTGGCTGCGGAGTGGTGCAAACTGGTTGGTGAATGGTGCGAACTGGTTGCGCAGTGGTGCAAGCTGGTCGCAAAGTGGTGCACATTGGTTGCAGAGTGGTGCAAACTGGTTGTGGAGTGGTGCGAACTGGTTGCGGAGTGGTGCGAACTGGTTGTGGAGCGGTGCGAACTGGTTGCGGAGTGGTGTGAACTGGTTGCGGAGTGGTGCGTCCTGGTTGCCAAGTGGTGCAAACTGGTTGCGGAGTGGTGCGAATTGGTTGAGGAGTGGTGCAAGTTGATAACGGAGTGTGGCGAACTGGTTGCGGAGTGGTGCGAACTGGTTGAGGAGTTGTGTGAACTTGTTGTGCAGCTGTCCGAACCGGTTGCGGAGTGGTGCAAAATGGTTGCGGATTGGTGCAAACTGGTTGCGGAGTGGTGCAAACTGGTTGCGAGTGGTGCAAACTGGTTGCAGAGTGGTGCGAACTCGTTGCGGAGTGGTGCGAACTGGTTGGGAGTGGTGCGAACTGGTTGCAGAGTGGTGCAAACTGGTTGCGGAGTGGTGTGAACTGGTTGCGGAGTGGTGCGAACGTTTTGCGGAGTGGTCGAATTGGTCGTGGAGTGGTGCGAACCGGCTATGGAATGGTGCGAACTGGTTGTGGAGAGATGCGTGTTGGTTGCGGAATGGTGCAAAATGGTTGCGGATTGGTGCGACCTGGTTGCGGACTGGTGCAAACTGGTTGCAGAGTGGTACAAACTGGTTGCGGAGTGGTGCGAATTGGTTGCGGAGTGGTGCGAACTGGTTGCGGAGTGGTGCGAACTGGTTGTGGAGTGGTGCGAACTGGTTGCGGAGTGGTGTGAACTGGTTGCGGAGTGGTGCGAACTGGTTGCGGAGTGGTGCGAACTGGTTGAGGAGTGGTGCAAGTTGGTTGCGGAGTGTGGCGAACTGGTTGCAGAGTGGTGCGAATAGGTTGAGGAGTTGTGTGAACTTGTTGTGGAGCTGTGCGAACCGGTTGCGGAGTGGAGCAAAATGGTTGCGGATTGGTGCAAACTGGTTGCGGAGTGGTGCAAACTGGTTGCGAGTGGTGCAAACTGGTTGCAGAGTGGTGCGAACTCGTTGTGGAGTGGTGCGAACTGGTTGCGGAGTGGTGTGAACTGGTTGCGGAGTGGTGCGTCCTGGTTGCCAAGTGGTGCAAACTGGTTGCGGAGTGGTGCGAATTGGTTGAGGAGTGGTGCAAGTTGATTACGGAGTGTGGCGAACTGGTTGCAGAGTGGTGCGAATAGGTTGAGGAGTTGTGTGAACTTGTTGTGGAGCTGTGCGAACCGGTTGCGGAGTGGAGCAAAATGGTTGCGGATTGGTGCAAACTGGTTGCGGAGTGGTGCAAACTGGTTGCGAGTGGTGCAAACTGGTTGCAGAGTGGTGCGAACTCGTTGTGGAGTGGTGCGAACTGGTTGCGGAGTGGTGCGAACTGGTTGCAGAGTGGTGCAAACTGGTTGCGGAGTGGTGCGAACTGGTTGCGGAGTGATGCGAACGTTTTGCGGAGTGGTCGACTAGGTCGCGGAGTGGTGCGAACTGGCTACGGAGTGGTGCAAACTGGTTGTGGAGGGATGCGTGTTGGTTGCGGAAAGGTGCAAAATGGTTGCGGATTTGTGCAAACTGGTTGCGAGTGGTGCAAACTGGTTGCAGAGTGGTACAAACTGGTTGCGGAGTGGTGCGAATTGGTTGCGGAGTAGTGCGAACTGGTTGCGGAGTGGTGCGAACCGGTTGGGGAGTGGTGCGGACTGGTTGCGGAGTGGTGCGAACTGGTCGTGGAGTGGTGCGAAAAGGTTGCGGAGTGGTGCCAACTGGTTGCAGAGTGGTGCGAACTGGTTTTGGAGAGAAGCGAACTGGTCGCGGAGTGGTACGAACTGGTTGCGGAGTGGTGGGCACTGGCTGCCAAGTGGTGCGAGCTGGTTGCGGAGTGGTGCGAACTGCTTGCAAAGTGGTGCGAACTGGTTGGGGAGTGGTGCCAACTGGTTGCGGAGTGGTGTGAACTGGTTGCAGAGTGGTGCGAACTGGATGTGGAGTTGTGCCAACCGGTTGCGGAGTGGTGCGAACTGGTTTCCGAGTGGTGCGACCTGGCTGCGGAGTTGTGCAAACTGGTTACTGAATGGTGCGAACTGGTTGTGGAGTGGTGCGAGCTGGTCGCAAAGTGGTGCAAACTGGTTGAGGAGTGGTGCAAGTTGGCTGCAGAGTGTAGCCAACTGGTCGCGGAGTAGTGCGAACTAGTTGCGGAGTGGTGCGAACTTGTTGCGGAGCTGTGCGAACTGGTTGCGGAGTGGTGCGAACTGGTTGCGGAGTGGTGCAAACTGGTTGTGGAATGGTGCAAACTGGTTGCGGAGTGGTGCGAACTATTTGCGGAGTGGTCGGAACTATTTGCTGAGTGGTCGAATTGGTCGCGGAGTGGTGCAAACTGGCTGCGGAGTAGTGCGAACTGGTTGTGAAGTGGTGCAAAGTGGTTGCGGGGTGGTGCAAACCGGTTGGGGAGTGGTGCGGACTGGATGTGGAGTGGTGCGAACTGGTTGTGGAGTGGTGCGAAAAGGTTGCGGAGTGGTGCGAATTGGTAGCGGATTGGTGCGAACTAGTTGCGGAGTGGTGGGAACTGGTTGCGGATTGGTGCGAACTGGTTGTGGAGTGGTGCGAACAGGTTGCGGAGTGGTGCGAACTGGTTGCGGAGTGGTGCGAACTGGTGGCGGAGTGGTGCGAACTGGTTGCGGAGTGGTGCGAACCGGTTGGGGAGTGGTGCGGACTGGATGTGGCGTGGTGCGAACTGGTTGCGGAGTGGTGCGAAAAGGTTGCGGAGTGGTGCGAACTGGTGGCGGAGTGGTGCGAACTGGTTGCGGAGTGGTGCGAACCGGTTGGGGAGTGGTGCGGACTGGATGTGGCGTGGTGCGAACTGGTTGCGGAGTGGTGCGAAAAGGTTGCGGAGTGGTGCGAACTGGTGGCGGAGTGGTGCGAACTGGTTGCGGAGTGGTGCGAACCGGTTGGGGAGTGGTGCGGACTGGATGTGGCGTGGTGCGAACTGGTTGCGGAGTGGTGCGAAAAGGTTGCGGAGTGGTGCGAATTGGTAGCGGATTGGTGCGAACTAGTTGCGGAGTGGTGGGAACTGGTTGCGGATTGGTGCGAACTGGTTGTGGAGTGGTGCGAACAGGTTGCGGAGTGGTGCGAACTGGTTGCGGAGTGGTGCGAAGTGGTTTCGGAGAGGTACAAACTGGTTGCGGAGTGGTACGACCTGGTTGCGGAGTGGTTTGAACTGGTGGCGAAGTGGTGCGAGCTGATTGCAGAGTGATGGGAACTGGTTGCGAACTGGTACGAACTGGTTGTGGAGTGGTGCGAACTGGCTGCAGAGTGGTGTGAACATGCTGTGGAGTGGTGCGAACTGGTTGCGGATTGGTGCGAACTGGTTGCAGAGTGGTGCGACCAGGTGTCGGAGTGGTGCAAACTGGTTGCAGAGTGGTGCGAACTGGTTGCAGAGTGGTGCACACTAGTTGCGGAGTGGTGCAAACTGGTTGCAGAGGGGTGCGAACTACTTGCGGAGTGGTGCGAACTGGACGCGGAGTGGTGCGAACTGGCTGAAGAGTGGTGGGAACTGGCTGTGGAGTGGTGCGAACCAGTTGCAGAGTGATGCAAACTGGTTGCGGATTGGTACCAACTGGTTGCGGTATGATGCAAACTGGTTGCAGAGTGGTACGAACTGGTTGCGGATTGGTGCGAACTGGTTGCGGAGTGGTGCGAACTGGTTGCAGAGTGGTGCGAACTGGTTGGGGAGTGGTGCGGACTGGTTGCGGAGTGGTGCGAACGGGTTCCGGGGTGATGCAAACTGGTTGCGGAATGGTGCGAATTGGTTGCGGAGTGGTGCAAACTGGTTGCGCAGTGGTGCGAACTGGTTGCCGAGTCGTTGGAACTGGTTGCGGAGTGATGGGAACAGGTTGCGGAGTGGTGTGAACTTGCTGTGGAGTGGTGCAAACTGGTTGCGGAATGGTGCGAACTGGTTGCAGAATGGTGTGAACTGGTTGCGAGTGGTGCAAAATGTTTGCAGAATGATGCAAATTTGCTGTGGAGTGGTGCGAACTGGTTGCGGAGTGGTGCGCACTGGTTGCAAAGTGGTGCGATCTGGTTGTGGAGAAGTGCAAACTGGTTGCGGAGTGGTGCGAACTGGTTGAGAAGTGGTGCGAACTGGTTGCGGAGTGGTGCAAACTGGTTGCAGAGTGGTGTGAACTGGTTGCGGACTGCTGCAAATTGGTTGCGCAGTTTTGCAAACTGGTTGCGGAGTGGTGCGAACTGGTTTCGGAGTGGTTCACACTGGTTGCGGAGTGGTGCAAAGTGGTTGCGGAGTGGTGCAAACTGGTTGCGGAGTGGTGTGAACTAGTTGCAGAATGGTGCAAACTGGTCGCGGAGTGGTACGAACTGGCTTTGCAGTGGTGCGAACTGGTTGCGGAGTGGTGCGAGTTGGTTGCGGATTGGTGCCAACTGGTTGCGGAGTGGTGCAAACTGGTTACGGAGTGGTGCCAACCGGTTGCGGAGTGGTGCGAACTGGTTACGGAGTGCTCCAAACTTGTTGAGGAGTGGTGCGAACTGGTTGCGAAGTGGTGCAAACTGGTTGCAGTGAGGTGTGACCTGGTTGCGGAGTTGTGCAAACTGGTTGCGGAGTGGTGCGAACTAGTTGCGGAGTGGTCCGAACTGGTTGCGGAGTGGTGAGAAATGGTTGCGAAGTGGTGCAAACTGGTTGCGGCGTCGTGCGAACTGGTTGTGGAGTGGTGCAAACTGGTTGCACTGAGGTGTGACATGGTTGCGGAGTTGTGCAAACTAGTTTCGGAGTGGTGCGAACTAGTTGCAGAGTGGTGCAAACTGGTTGCGGAATGGTGCGAACTGGTTGCAGAGTGGTGCGAACTGGTTGCGAAGTGGTGCAAACTGGTTGCGGCGTCGTGCGAACTGGTTGTGGAGTGGTGCAAACTGGTTGCACTGAGGTGTGACATGGTTGCGGAGTTGTGCAAACTAGTTTTGGAGTGGTGCGAACTAGTAGCGGGGTGGTGCGAACTGGTTGCGGAGTGGTGCAAACTGGTTGCGGATTGCTGCAAACTGGTTGCGTAGAGGTGCGGACTAGTTGCGGAGTGGTGCGAACTTGTCGCGGAGTGGTGTGAACTGGCTGTGGAATGGTGCGAACTGGTTGTGGAGTGTTGTGAACTGGTTGCAGAGTGGTGCAAACTTGTTGCGGAGTGGTACGGCCTGGTTGCTGAGTGTTGCAAACTTGTTGCGGAGTGTTGCGAACTGGTTGTGGAGTGGTGCAAACTGGTTGCGTAGTGGTATGGACGGATTTTGGAGTGGTGCCAACCGGTTGCGGAGTGGTGCGAACTGATTGCGGAGTTGTGGGAACTGGTTGTGGAGTGGTGCAAACTGGTTGCTGAGTGGTGCGAACTGGTTGCGGAGTGGTGCAAACTGGTTGCGGAGTGGTTCAAACTTGTTGCGGAGTGGTGCGAACTAGTTACTGAGTGGTGTGAACTGGTTGCGGAGTGGTGCTAACTGGTTGCGGAGTGGTGCAAACTGGTTGCAGAGTGGTGCAAACAGGTTGCAGAGTGGTGCGAACCGGTTGCAGAGTGGTGCAAACTGGTTGCAGAGTGGTGCGTACTGGTTGAGGAGTGGTGCAGACTGGTTACGCAGTGGTGCAAACTGGTTGCGGAGTGGTGCGAATTGGTTGCGGAGTGGTGCAAGCTGGTTGCGGAGTGGTGCGAGCTGGTTGCGGATTGGTGCGACCTGGTTGCAGAGTGGTGCAAACTGGTTGAGGAGTGGTGCAAACTGATTGCGGAGTGGTACGGCCTGGTTGCAGAGTGGTGCAAATGGGTTGCCGAGTGGTGCGAACTCGTTGCAAAGAGGTGCGACCTGGTTGCGGAGTTGTGCAAACTGGTTGCGTAGTGGTGTGAACTGGTTGCGGAGTGGTGCGAACTGGTTGCGGAGTGGTGCAAACCGGTTGCCGATTGATGCAAACTGGTTGCGGAGTAGTGTGAACTACTTGCGGTGTGGTGCGAACTGGTCGCTGAGTGGTGTGAACTGGCTGCGGATGGTGCAAACTGGTTGTGGAGTGGTGCGAACTGGTTGCGGAGTGGTGCGAACTGGTTGCGGAGAGGTGCAAACGTGTTGCGGAGTGGTGCAAACTGGTTGCGGAGTGGTGCGAACTGGTTGCGGAGGGGTGCGGACCGGTTGCAGAGTGGTGCGAACCGGTTGCAGAGTGGTGCGAACCGGTTGCAGAGTGGTGCGAACCGGTTGCAGAGTGGTGCGAACCGGTTGCAGAGTGGTGCGAACCGGTTGCAGAGTGGTGCGAACCGGTTGCAGAGTGGTGCGAACCGGTTGCAGAGTGGTGCAAACGGGTTGCCGAGTGGTGCGAACTGGTCGCGGAGTGGTGTGAACTGGCTGCGGATGGTGCAAACTGGTTGTGGAGTGGTGCGAACTGGTTGCGGAGTGGTGCGAACTGGTTGCGGAGAGGTGCAAACGTGTTGCGGAGTGGTGCAAACTGGTTGCGGAGTGGTGCGAACTGGTTGCGGAGTAGTGCGAACTGGTTTCAGAGTGGTGTAAACCGGTTGCAGAGTGGTGTGAACCGGTTGCGGGGTTGTGCGAACTGGTTGCGGAGTGGTGCAAATTGGTTGCAGAGTGGTGCGAACTGGTTTCAGAGTGGTGCAAACTTGTCCGGAGTGGTGAAAACTGGTTGCGGAGTGGTGCGAACTAGTTGCACAGTGGTGTAAACTGGTTTCGGAGAGGTGCGAACTGGTTGCGGAGTGGTGCGAACTGGATGCGGAGTGGTGCAAACTGGTTGTGGAGTGGTGCGAACTGGTTGGGAAGTGGTGCGGACTGGTTGCGGAGTGGTGGAAACTGGTCGAGGAGTGGTGCGAACTGGTTGCGGAGTCGAGCGAACTGGTTGCAGAGTGGTGCGAACTGGTTGCGGAGTGGTGCAGACTAGTTGTGGAGTGGTGCGAACCGGTTGCAGAGTGGTGCGGACCGGTTGCAGAGTGGTGCAAACTGGTGGCAGAGTGGTGCAGACTGGTTGAGGAGTGGTGCAAACTGGTTACGCAGTGGTGCAAACTGGTTGCGGAGTGGTGCGAACTGGTTACGGAGTGGTGCAAACTGGTTGCAGAGGGGTGCAATCTGGTTGCGGAGTTTTGTGAACGGGTTGCGGAATGGTGGGAACTGGTTATGGCGTGGTGCAAACTGGTTGAGGAGTGGATCAAACGTGTTGCAGAGTGGTGCGAATGGGTTGCGGAGTAGTGCGAACTGGTTGCGGAGTGGGTCAAACTGGCTGCGGAGTGGTGCGAACTCATTGCCGAGTGGTGCAAACCGGTTGCGGAGTGGTACAAACTTGTTGTGGAGTGGTGCAAACTAGTAGCGAAGTCGTGCGAACCGGTTGCGGAATGGTGCGAACTGGTTTTGGAGTGGTGCAAACTGGTTGCGGAGTGGTGCGAACTGGTTGCGGAGTGGTGCGAACTGGTTGCGCAGTGGTTTGGACTGGTTGCGGATTGGTGTAAACTGGTTGCGGAGTGGTGCGAACTGGTTACGGAGTGGAGCGAACAAGTTGCGGAGAAGTGCAAACTGGTTGCCGAGTGGTGCGAACTGGTTGCGGAGTTGTGTGAACTGGTTGCAGAGTAGTGCAAACTGGTTGTGGAGTGGTGCAAACTGGTTGCAAAGTGGTGCGAGCTGGTTGCGGAGTGGTGCAAACTGGTTGCGGAGTGGTACGAACTGGTTGCGGAGTGGTGCGAACCGGTTGTAGAGTTGTGCGAACTGGTTGCGGAGTGGTCCAAACAAGTTGCAAAATTGTGCGAACTGGTTGCCTTGTGGTGCAAACTGGTTGCGGAGTGGTGCGAACTGGCTGCGTGGTGGTCCAAACTGGTTGCGGAGTGGTGCAAACTGGTTGCGCAGTGGTGCAAAGTAGTTGCGGAGTGGTGGAAACCAGTTGCTGTTTGGTGCGAACTGGTTGCGGAGTGGTGCGAACTGGCTGAGGAGTGGTGCGAACTGGTTGCAGAGTGGTGCCAACTGGTTGCGGAGTGGAGCGAACTGGTTGCAGAGTGGTGGGAACTGGTTGTGGAGTGGGGCGGACTGGTTGCAGAGTGTTGCGAACTGGTTGCGGAGTGGTGCGACACGGTTGCAGAGTGGTGTGAACTGGTTGCGGGGTTGTGCGAACCAGTTGCAGAGTGGTGCGAACTGGTTGAAGAGTGGTGGGAACTGGTTGCGGAGTGTTGCGAACTGGTTGAGGAGTGGTGCGAACTGGTTGCGGAGTGGTGGGAACTTGTTACAGAGTGGTGTGAACTGGTTGCGGAGAGGTGCGAACTGGTTGCCGAGTTGTGCAAACAAGTTGCGGACTGGTGCGAACTGGTTGCGGAGTGGTGCAAACTGGTTGTGGAGTGGTGCAAACTGGTTGCAGATTGGTGCCAACGGGTTGCGGAGTGGTGCGAACTAGTTGCGGAGTGGTGCCAACTGGTCGCTGGGTGGTGCGAACTGGCTAGGGAGTGGTGCAAAGTGGTTGCAGAGTGGTGCGAACTGGTTGCGGAGTGGTGCGAACTGGTTACGGAGAGGTGCAAACTGGCTGCGGAGTGGTGCGAAGTGGTTGCAGAGTGGTGCAAACTGGTTGAGGAGTGGGGCGGACTGTTTGTGGAGTGTTGTGACCTGGTTGCGGAGTGATGCGAGCTGGTTGCGGAGTGGTGTGTACTGGTTGCGGGGTTGTGCGAACCGGTTGCAGAGTGGTGCAAACTGGTTGCAGAGAGGTGCGAACTGGTTGTGGAGTGGTGGGAACTGGTTGAGGAGTGGTGGGAACTGGTTGCGGACTTGTGCGAACGGGTTGCGGAGTGGTGCAAACAGGTCGCAAAGAGGTGCAAACTGGTTGCAAAGTTGTGCGAACTGGTTGGGGAGTGGTGCGAACTGGTTGCAGACTGGTGCGAACTGGTTGCGGAGTGGTGCGAACTGGTTGCGGACTTGTGCGAACGGGTTGCGGAGTGGTGCAAACAGGTCGCAAAGAGGTGCAAACTGGTTGCAAAGTTGTGCGAACTGGTTGGGGAGTGGTGCGAACTGGTTGCAGACTGGTGCGAACTGGTTGCGGAGTGGTGCAAACTGGTTGCAGAGTGGTGCGAACTGGTTGCAGAGTGGTCCGGACTGGTTGCGGATTGGTGCAAACTGGTTGTAGATGGTGCGAACCGGTTACGGAGTGGTGCGAACTGGTTGCGGACTGGTGCGAATTGGTTGCGGAGTCGTGCGAACTGGTTGCGGAGTGGTGCAAAGTGGTTGCAAAGTGGTGCAAACTGGTTGCGGAGTGGTCCAAACTGGTTGTGGATTGGTGCAAACTGGTTGCGGAGTTGTGCGAACTAGTTGCGGAGTGGTGCGAACTGGTCGCGGAGTGGTGCAAACTGGCTGTAGAGTGGTGCAAACTAGTTGCGGAGTGGTGCAATCTGGTTGCGCAGTGGTGCGAACTGGTTGCAGAGTGGTATGAACGGGTTGCGGAAATGTGCGAACTGGATGCGGAGTGGTGCGAACTGGTTGCGGAGTGGTGCAATCTGGTTGCGCAGTGGTGCGAACTGGTTGCAGAGTGGTATGAACGGGTTGCGGAAATGTGCGAACTGGATGCGGAGTGGTGCGAACTGGTTGCGGAGTGGTGCAAACTGCTTGTGGTTTGGTGAAAACTGGTTGCGGAGTGGTGCGAACCGGTTGCAGAGTGGTGCAAACCGGTTGCAGAGTGGTGCGAACTGGTTGCGGAGTGGTGCGAACTGGTTGAGGAGTGGTTCAAACTGGTTTTGGAGTGGTGCGAGCTGGTTACGGAGTGGTGCGAACCAGCTGCGGAGAAGTGAAAACTGGTTGCGGAGTTGTGTGAACTGGTTGTAGAATGGTGGAAACTGGTTGCAGAGTGGTGCGAGCTGGTTGCGGAGTGGTGGGAACTGGTTGCGGAGTGGTGCGAAGCGGTTGCGGAGAGGTGTGAACTGGTTGCGAGGTGGTGCGAACTGGTTGCGGAGTGGTGTGAACTGGTTGTAGAGTGGTGCGAACTGGTTGCGGAGTGGTGCAAACTGGTTGCAGAGTTGTGCGAACTGGTTGCGGAGCGGTGCAAACTGGTTGCGGAGTGGTGCAAACTGGCTGCGAGGTGGTGCAAACTGGTTGCGGAGTGGTGCAAACTGGTTGCGGACTGGTGCGAAGTAGTTACAGAGTGGTGCGAACCGGTTGCTGGTTGGTGCAAACTGGTTGCGGAGTGGTGCAAACTAGCTGCAGAGTGGTGACAACTGGTTCTGGAGTGGTGCGAACGGGTTGCAGAGTGGAGCGAACTGGTTGCAGAGTGGTGCGAACTGAGTGCGGAGTGGGGCGGACTGGTTGCGGAGAAGTGTGAACTGGATGCGGAGTTGTGCGAACTGGTTGTGGAGTGGTGCGAAGTAACTGCGGAGTGGTGCGAAGTAATTGCGGATTGGTGCGAACCGGTTCCGGAGTGGTGCGAACTGGTTGCGGAGTAGTGCGAACTGGTAGCGGAGTGGTGTGAACTGGTTGCGGAGAGGTGCGAACTGGTTACGGGGTGGTGCAAACTGGTTGCAGAGTGGTGTGAACTGGTTGCAGAGAAGGGCAGACTGGTTGCTGAGTGTTGCCACCTGGTTGCGGAGTGGTGCGAACTGGTTGCGGAGTGGTGTGTATATGTTGCCGGGTTGTGCGACCGGCTGCAGAGTGGTGCGAACTGGTTGAAGAGTGGTGCGAACTGGTTGTGGAGTGGTGCGAACTGGCAGAGGAGTGGTGAGAACTGGTTGCGGTCTGGTGCAAACGTCTTGAGGAGAGGTACAAACTGGTTGCGGAGAGGTGCAAACGTATTGCGGAGTTGTGCAAACTGGTTGTGGAGTGGTGCCAACTGGTTGCGGAATGGTCCGAACTGGTTGCGGAGTGGTGCAAACCGGTTGCTGATAGGTGCAAACTGGTTGCGGAATGGTGGGAACTAGTTTCGGAGTGGTGCAAACTGGTTGCGGATTGGTGCGGACTGGTTTCGGATTGGTGCAAACTGGTTGCGGAGTGGTGCGAACTGGTTGCGGAGTGGTGCGAGCTGGTTGCAGAGTAGTGTGAACTGGCTGAGGAATGGTGAGACCTGGTTGCACAGTGGTGCGAACTGGTTGCGGATTGGTGCAAACGGGTTGCGCAGTGGTGCAAATTCGTTGAGGAGTGGTGCGCACTGGTTGCGGAGTGGTGCGAACTGGTTGCGGATTGGTGCGAACTGGTTGCCGAGTGGTGTGAGGTGGTTTCGGAGTGGTGCGAGGTGGTTGCGGGGTGGTGCAAACTGGTTGCAGGGTGGTGCGAACTAGTTGCGGAGTGGTGTGAACTGGTCGCCGAGTGGTGCGAACTGGCTGTGCAGTGGTGCAAACTGGATGCGGAAGGGTGCAAACTGGTTGCGGAGTGGTGCAAACTTGTTGTGGAGTGGTGCTAACTGGTTGCCGAGTGGTGCGAACTGGTTGCAGACTGGTGCGAACTGGTTGCAGAGTGGTGCGAACCGTATGTGGAGTGTTGCGACTTCGTTGCGGAGGGGTGCAAATTGGTTGCCGAGTGGTGCGAACTGGTCACGGAGTGGTGCGAACTGGATGCGGATTAGTGCGAACTGGTTGCGAAGTGGTGGGAACTGCTTGCGAGTGGTGCGAAGTGGTTGCGGAGTGGTGCAAACTGGATGCGGAGTGGTGCAAACTGCCTGCGGATTGGTAAAAACTGATTGCGGAGTGGCGCGAACTAGTTGCGGAGTGGTTTGAACTGGTCGCAGAGTGGTGCGAACCGGTTGCAGAGAGGTGCGAACTGGTTGTGGAGTGTTGCGAACTGGTTGTGGAGTGTTGCGAACTGGTTGCGGAGTTGGGTGAACTGGTTGCGGAGTGGTGCGAACTGGTTGCGGAGTGGTGCGAACTGGTTGCGGAGTGGTACAAACTGGTTGCGAAGTGGTGCGAACTGGTTGCGGAGTGGTGCGAACTGGTTGCGGAGTGGTGCAAACGGGTTACGGAGTGGTGCGAACTGGGTGCGGAGTGGTGCAAACGGGTTACGGAGTGGTGCGAACTGGGTGCGGAGTGGTGCAAACGGGTTACGGAGTGGTGCGAACTGGGTGCGGAGTGGTGCAAACGGGTTACGGAGTGGTGCGAACTGGGTGCGGAGTGGTGCAAACGGGTTACGGAGTGGTGCGAACTGGGTGCGGAGTGGTGCAAACGGGTTACGGAGTGGTGCGAACTGGTTGCGGAGTGGTGCGAACTGGTTGCGGAGTGGTGCGAACTGGTTGCGGAGTGGTGCGAACTGGTTGCGGAGTGGTGCGAACAGGTTGCGGAGTGGTGCGAACTGGTTGTAGAGTTGTGCGAACTGGATGCGGAGTGGTGCCAACTGGTTACAGAGTTGTGCAAACTGGTTGCAGAGTGGTGCAAACTGGTTGCAGAGTGGTGCGAACTGGCTGCGGGGTGGTGCAAAGTAGTTGCGGAGAGATGCGAACCGGTTGCTGACTGGTGCGAACTGGTTGAGGAATGGTGCAAACTGGCTGCGTAGTGGTGCAAACTGGTTGCGGAGTGGTGCGAACTGGTTGCGGAGTGGAGCGAACTGGTTGCAGAGTGGTGAGAACTGGTTGCAGAGTGGTGCGAACTGGTTGCGGAGTGGTGCAAACGGATTGAGGAGTGGTGTGAACTGGTTGCAGAGTGGTGCGAACTTGTTACGGAGTGGTGCAAACTGGTTGCGGAGAGGTACAAACTGGTTGCAGAGTTGTGCGAACTGGTTACGGAGTGGTGCAAACTGGTTGCGGAGTGGTGCAAACTGGTTGTGGAGTGGTGCAAACTGGTTGCAGGTTGGTGGAAATGGATTGCGGAGTGGTGCATACTAGTTTCGAAGTGGTGCGAACTGGTCGCGGAGTGGTGCGAACTGGCTGGGGAGTGGTGCAAACTGGTTGCAGAGTGGTGCGAACTGGTTGGGGAGCGGTGCGAACTGGTTGAGGAGTGGTGCGACCTGGTTTCGGAGTGGTGCAAACGGGTTACGGAGTGGTGCGAACTGGTTGCGGAGAGGTGTGGATCGGGATGGAGTGGTTCGAATTGGTTATTGAGTGGTGCGAGCCAGTTGCGGAGAAGTGCGAACTGGTTGCTGAGTTGTGCAAACTGGTTGCGGAGTGGTGCGAACTGGTTGCGGAGTGGTGCAAACAGGTTGTTGAGTGGTGGGAACTAGTTGCGGAGTGCTGCGAACTGGTTGCGGAGTGGTGTGAACTGGTTGCGGGGTGGTGCGAACTGGTTGCGGAGTGGTGCGAACTGGCTGTAGAGTGGTGCAAACTGGTTGTGGAGAGGTTCGAAGTGGTTGCCGAGTTGTGCAAACTGGTTGCGGAGTGGTGCAAACTGGTTGCGGAGTGGTGCGAACTGGCTGCGGGGTGGTGCAAACTGGTTGCGGAGTGGTGCAACCTAGTTGCGGAGTGGTGTGAAGTAGTTGTGGAGTGGTGCAAACCGGTTGCTGATTGGTGCGAACTGGTTGTTGATTGATGCAACTGGCTGCAGGGTGGTCCAAACTGGTTGAGGAATGGTGCGAACTGGTTGCAGAGTGGTGCGAAATGGTTGCGGAGTGGGGCGGACTGGTTGCGGAGTGTTGCGAACTGGTTGCGGAGTGGTGCGAACTGGTTGCGGAGTGGTTTGAACTGGTTGCAGAGCTGTGCGAACTGGTTGCGGAGTGGTGTGAACTGGTTGCGGAGTGATGTGAACTGGTTGCGGAGTGGTGCAAACTGGTTGCGGAGTGGTGCGAACAGGTTGCAGAGTGGTGCGAACTGGTTGCGGAGTGGGGTGGACTGGTTGTGGAGTGGTGCGAACTGGTTGCGGAGTGGTGCGAACTGGCTGTGGAGTGGTTCAAACTGGTTGCAGATTGGTGGAAACGAGCTGCGGAGTGGTACGAACTAGTTGCAGAGTGGTGCAAATGGGTCCCGGAGTGGTGCGAACTGGCTGCGGAGTGGTGCAAACTGGTTACTGAGTGGTGCCAACTGGTTGCGGAGTGGTGCGAACTGGTTGAGGAGTAGTGCGAACTGGTTGCAGAGTGGTGCATACCGGTTACGGAGTGGTGCGAACTGGTTGCGGAGTGGTGGGAACCAGTTCCGAAGAAGTAGGAACTGGTTGCGGAGTTGTACGAATTGGTTGTGGAGAGATGCGAACTGGTTGCAGAGTGGTGCAAACTGGTTGCGGAGTGGTGCGAACTGGTTGCAGAGTGGTGCGAGCTTGTTGGGGAGTGGTGCGAACTGGTTGCGGAGTGGTGCGAACTGGTTGCGGAATGGTGCTAACTGGTTGTAGAGTGGTTCGAACGTTTTGCGGAGTGGTGCGAACTGGTTGTGTAGTTGTGCGAACGGGTTGCAGGGTGGTGCAAACTGGTTGCGGAGTGGTGCGAACTGGCTGCGGAGTGGTGCAAACTGGTTGCGGAGTTGTGCAAACTGGTTGCGGAATGGAGCGAACTGGTTGCAGAGTGGTGCGAAATGGTTGCGGAGTGGGGCGGACTGGTTGCGGAGTGTTGTGAACTGGTTGCGGAGTGATGTGAACTGATTGCGGGGTTGTGCGAACCGGTTGCAGAGTGGTGAGAACTGGTTGCAGAGTTGTGCAAACTGGTTGCAGAGTGGTGCGAACTGGTTGAGAAGTGGTGCAAACTGGTTGCGGAGTGGTGCGAACTGGTTGCAGAGTGATGCAAACTGGTTGCAGAGTGGGGCAGACTAGTTGCGGAGTGGTGCGACCTGGTTGCGGAGTGGTGCGACCTGGTTGCAGAGTGGTGTGTACTGGTTGCGGGGCTGTGCGAACCGGTTGCAAAGTGGTGCGAACTGGTTGCGGAGTGGTGCACACTGGTTGTGGAGTCGTGCGAACTGGTTGAAGAGTGGTGGGAACCGGTTCGGACTGGTGCGAACTGGTTGCGGAGTGGTGCAAGCTGGTTGCGGAAAGGTGCGAACTGGTTGCGGAGTTGTGCGAACTGGTTGCGGAGTGGTGCGAACTGGTTGCGGAGTGTTGCGACTGGTTGCGGAGTGGTGCAAACTGGTTGCCGACTGGTGGAAACTGGTTGCGGAGTGGTGCTAACTAGTTGCGGAGTGGTGCGAACTGGTCGCGGAGTGGTGCGAACTGGCTGGGGAGTGGTGAGAACTGGTTGCAGAGTGGTGCCAACTGGTTGCGGAGTGGTGCGAACTCGTTGGGAAGTGGTGCGGACTGGTTGCGGATTGGTGCGAACTGCTTGCGGAGCGGTGCGAACTGGTTGTGGAGTGGTGCGAACTGGTTGCCGAGTGGTGCAAGCTGGTTACAGAGTGGTGCAAACTGGTTGCGGATTGGTGCAAACTGGTTGCAGAGTGGTGCGAACTGGTTGCGGAGTGGTGCGAACTGGTTCCGGAGTGGTGCGAACTGGTTGCGGATTAGTGGGAATTGGTTGCGAAATGGTGGGAACTGCTTTCTGAGTGGTGCGAAGTGGTTGCGGAGTGGTGGGAACTGGATGCGGAGTGGTGCAAACTGGTTGCGGATTGGTGCAAACTGGTTGCGGAGTAGTGCAAACTGGTCGCGGATTGGTGCAAACAGGTTGCTGAAGGGTGCGAACTGCATGCAGAGTGGTGCCAACTGGTTGCATAGTGGTGCAAATTGGTTGCCGAGTGGTGCAAGCTGGTTGTGGAGTGGTGCGAACTGGTTGCAGAGTGGTGCGAACTGGTTGCGGAGTGGTGCCAACTGGTTGTAGAGTGGTTCCAACTTGTTGCGGAGTGGTGCGAACTGGTTGCGGAGTTGTGCGAACTGGTTGCAGGGTGGTGCAAACCGGTTGCGCATTGGTGGGAACTCGTTGCGGGGTGGTGCAAACTGGTAGTGGAGTAGTGCAAACTGGTTGCGGAGTGGTGCGAAGTAGTTGCGGAGTGGTTCGAACGGTTGCTGATTGGTGCGAACTGGTTGCGGAGTGGTGCAAAGTGGCTGCGGAGTGGTGCAAACTGGTTGCGGAGTTGTGCAAACTGGTTGCGGAGTGGAGCGAACTGGTTGCAGAGTGGTGCGAAATGGTCGCAGAGTGGGGCGGACTGGCTGCAGAGTGGTGCAAACTGGTTGCAGAGTGGTGCGAACTGGTTGTGGAGTGGTGCGAACTGGTTGAGGAGTGGGGGGAACGGGTTGCGGACTGGTGCGAACTGGCTGCGGAGTGGTGCAAGCTGGTTGCGGAAAGGTGCGAACGGGTTGCGGAGTTGTGCGAACTGGTTGCGGAGTGGTGCGAACTGGTTGCGGAGTGGAGCGACTGGTTGCGAACTGATGCAAACTGGTTGCAAATTGGTGCAAACTGGCTGCGGAGTGGTGCAAACTGGTTGCGGAGTGGTGCCAACTGGTTCCGGAGTGGTGCGAACTGGTTGCGAAGTGGTGCATACTGGTTGCGGATTGGTGAAAACTGGTTGCGGAGTGGTGCGAACTGCTTGCGAAGTAGTGCGAACTCGTTGCGGAGTGGTGCGAGCTGGTTGCAGAGTGGTGCGAACTGGTTGCGGATTGGTGCAAACTAGTTGCAGAGTGGTGCAAACTGGTTGCGGAGTGGTGCGAACTGGGTGCGGTGTGGTGTGAACTGGTTGCGGATTAGTGCGAACTGGTTGCGAAATGGTGGGAACTGCTTGCGGAGTGGTGCGAAGTGGTTGCGGAGTGGTGGGAATTGGATGCGGAGTGGTGCAGACTGGTTGCGGAACGGTGCAAACTGGTTGCAGAGTGGTGGGAAATGGTTGCGGAGTGGTGCAAACTGGTTGCTCAGTGGTGCGAACTGCATGCAGAGTGGTGCGAACTGGTTGCGGAATGGTGCGAACTGGTTGCAGAGTGGTGCAAACTGTTTGCGGAGTGGTGCGATCTGGTTGAGGAGTGGTGCGAACTTGTTGCGGAATGGTGCGTACTCGTTACAGAGTGTTGGGAGCTCGTTGCAGAGAGGTGCAAACTGGTTGCAGAGTTGTGCGACAGGTTAAGGATTTCTGGGAAGTAGTTGAGGAGTGGTGCGAACCGGTTGCTGAGCGGAACGAACTGGTTGCGGAGTTGTGCGAACTGGTTGCGAGTGGTGCGAACTGGTTGCAGAGTGGTACGAACTGGTTGCATAGTGGTGCGAACTGGTTGTGGAGTGGTGCGAACTGGTTGAGGAGTGGTGGGAACTGGTTGCGGACTGGTGTGAACTGGTTGCGGAGTGGTGCAAACTGGTTGCGGACAGATGCGAACTGGTTGCGGAGTTGTGCAAACTGGTTGCAGAGTGGTGCAAACTGGTTGCAAAGTGGTGCGCACTGGTTGCGGAGTGGTGCAAACTGGTTGCTGATTGGTGCAAACTGAGTGCAGAGTGGTGCGAACTAGTTGCGGAGTGGTGCGAACTGGTCGCGGAGTGGTGCGAACTGGCTGGAGAGTGGTGCGAACTAGTTGCGTTGTGGTGCGAACTGGTTGCGGAGTGGTGCGAACTGGTTGCAGAGTAGTGCGGACTGGCTGCGGATTGGTGCAAATTGGCTGCGGAGTGGTGCGAACTGGTTGCGGAGTGGTGCGAACTGGTTGCAGAGTGGTGCAAACTGGTTGCGGAGTGGTGCGAACGGGTTGCGGAGTGGTGCGGACTGGTTGCGGAGTGGTGCAAGCTGGTTGCGGAGTGGTGCAAACTGGTTGCTGAGTGGTGCAAACTGAGTGCAGAGTGGTGCGAACTAGTTGCGGAGTGGTGCGAACTGGTCGCGGAGTGGTGCGAACTGGTTGTGAAATGGTGCAAACTGGTTGCGGAGTGGTGCGAGCTGGTTGCAGAGTAGTGCAAACTCGTTGTGGAGTGGTCGAAACTGGTTGCTGAGTGGTGCAAACTGGTTGCGAAGTGGTGCGAGCTGGTTGCGGAGTAGTGCAAACTGGTTGCGGAGTGGTGCGAACGGGTTGCGGAGTGGTGCGGACTGGTTGCGGAGTGGTGCAAGCTGGTTGCGGAGTGGTGCAAACTGGTTGCTGAGTGGTGCAAACTGAGTGCAGAGTGGTGCGAACTAGTTGCGGAGTGGTGCGAACTGGTCGCGGAGTGGTGCGAACTGGTTGTGAAATGGTGCAAACTGGTTGCGGAGTGGTGCGAGCTGGTTGCAGAGTAGTGCAAACTCGTTGTGGAGTGGTCGAAACTGGTTGCTGAGTGGTGCAAACTGGTTGCGAAGTGGTGCGAGCTGGTTGCGGAGTAGTGCAAACTGGTTGCGGAGTGGTGCGAACGGGTTGCGGAGTGGTGCGGACTGGTTGCGGAGTGGTGCAAGCTGGTTGCGGAGTGGTGCAAACTGGTTGCTGAGTGGTGCAAACTGAGTGCAGAGTGGTGCGAACTAGTTGCGGAGTGGTGCGAACTGGTCGCGGAGTGGTGCGAACTGGTTGTGAAATGGTGCAAACTGGTTGCGGAGTGGTGCGAGCTGGTTGCAGAGTAGTGCAAACTCGTTGTGGAGTGGTCGAAACTGGTTGCTGAGTGGTGCAAACTGGTTGCGAAGTGGTGCGAGCTGGTTGCGGAGTAGTGCAAACTGGTTGCGGAGTGGTGCGAACGGGTTGCGGAGTGGTGCGGACTGGTTGCGGAGTGGTGCAAGCTGGTTGCGGAGTGGTGCAAACTGGTTGCTGAGTGGTGCAAACTGAGTGCAGAGTGGTGCGAACTAGTTGCGGAGTGGTGCGAACTGGTCGCGGAGTGGTGCGAACTGGTTGTGAAATGGTGCAAACTGGTTGCGGAGTGGTGCGAGCTGGTTGCAGAGTAGTGCAAACTCGTTGTGGAGTGGTCGAAACTGGTTGCTGAGTGGTGCAAACTGGTTGCGAAGTGGTGCGAGCTGGTTGCGGAGTAGTGCAAACTGGTTGCGGAGTGGTGCGAACGGGTTGCGGAGTGGTGCGGACTGGTTGCGGAGTGGTGCAAGCTGGTTGCAGAGTGGTGCGAACTGGCTGGGGAGTGGTCTGAACTGGTTGCGGAATGGTGCGAACTGGTTGCGGAGTGGTGCGAACTGGTTGCAGAGGGTGCGGACTGGTTGCGGATTGGTGCGAACTGGTTGCGGAGTGGTGCGAACTGGTTGCGGAGTGGTGCGAACTGGTTGCGAAGTGGTGCGAGCTGGTTGCAGAGTAGTGCAAACTGGTTGTGGAGTGGTCCAAACTGGTTGCAGAGTGGTGCGAACTGGTTGCGGAGTGGTGCAAACAGGTTGCGCGGTGGTGCAAATTGGTTGCAGAGTGGTGCAAACCGGTTGCGGAGTTGTCCGAACTGGTTGCAGATTGGTGGGAACTGGTTGCGGAGTGGTGCGAGCTGGTTGCGGAGTGGTGCGAAGTGGTTGTGGAGTGGTGCAAACTGGTTGCAGAATGGTGCAAACTGGTTGTGGACTCGTGCAAACTGGTTGTGGAGTGGTGCCAACTGGTTGTAGAGTGGTGCGAACTGGTTGCAGAGAGTGCAAGCTGGTTGCGGAGTGGTGCGAACTGGTTGCGGAGTAATGCAAACTGGTTGCGGTGTGGTGCGAACTGGTTGCGAATTAGTGCGAACTGGTTGCGCAGTGGTGCAAATTGGTTGCGGAGTGGTGTGAAGTGGTTGCGGAGTGGTGGGAACTGGATGCGGAGTGGTGCAGACTGGTTGCGGATTGGTGCAAACTGGTTGCGGTGTGGTGCGAACTGGTTGCGGAGTGGTGCAAGCTGGTTATGGAGTGGTGCAAGCTGGTTGCAGAGAGGTGCAAACTGGTTGCGGGGTTGTGCAAACTGTTTGCGGAGTGCTGCGAAGTAGTTGCGGAGTGGTGCGAGCCAGTTGTTGAACAGTGCGAACTGGTTGCGGGGTGGTGCGAACTGGTTGCGGAGTGGTGTGAACTGGTTGCAGAGTTGTGCGAACTGGTTGCGGAGTGGTGCAAACTGGTTGAAGAGTGGTGCGAACTGGTTGCGGAGTGGGGCAAACTGGTTGCGGAGTGGGGCAGACTGGTTGCGGAGTGTTGCCACCTGGTTGCACAGTGGTGCAAACTGGTTGCGGAGTGGTGTGTACTGGTTGCGGGGTTGTGCAAACCGGTAGAGGAGTGGTGGGAAGTGGTTGCGGACTGGTGCGAACTGGTTGCGGAGTGGTGCAATTTGGTTGCGGAGAGGTGCGAACTGGTTGCGGAGTTGTGCAAAATGGTTGCAGAGTAGTGCGAACTGGTTGATGAGTGGTGCGCACTGGTTGCGGAGTGCTGCAAACTGGTTGCCGATTGGTGCAAACGGGTTGCGGAGTGGTTCAAACTAGTTGCAGAGTGGTGCGAACTGGTTGCGGAGTGGTGCGAACTGGCTGGGGAGTGGTCTAAACTGGTCGCGGAGTGGTGCGAACTGGTTGCGGAGTGGTGCGGACTGGTTGCGGATTGGTGCAAGCTGGTTGTAGAGTGGTGTGAACTGGTTGCGGAGTGGTGCGAACTGGTTGCGGAGTGGTGCGAGCTGGTTGCAGAGTAGTGCAAACTCGTTGTGGAGTGGTCGAAACTGGTTGCTGAGTGGTGCGAACTGGTTGCGGAGTGGTGCGAACTGGTTGGGCAGTGGTGCAAATTGGTTGCGGAGTGGTGCAAACCGGTTGCGGAGTTGTGCGAACTGGTTGCACATTGGTGGGAACTGGTTGCGGAGTGGTGCGAACTGGTTGCGGAGTGGTGCGAAGTGGTTGCGGAGTGGTGCGAACTGGTTGCAGAATGGTGCAAACTTGTTGTGGATTCGTGCAAACTGGTTGCGGAGTGGTGCGAACTGGTTGCAGAGTGGTGCGAACTGGTTGCGCAGTGGTGCAAGCTGGTTGCGGAGTGGTGCGAACTGGTTGCGGAGTGGTGCGAACTGGTTGCGGAGTGGTGCGAGCTGGTTGCAGAGTGGTGCGAACTGGTTGCGGAGTGGTGCGAACTAGTTGCAGAGTGGTGCGAACTGGTTGCGGAGTGGTGCAAACTAGTTGACGAGTGGTGCGAACTGGTTGCGGAGTGGTGCGAACTAGTTGCAGAGTGGTGCGAACTGGTTGCGGAGTGGTGCAAACTAGTTGACGAGTGGTGCGAACTGGTTGCGGAGTGGTGCGAACTGGTTGCGGAGTGGTGCGAACTGGTTGCGGAGTGGTGCGAACTGGTTGCGGAGTGGTGCGAGCTGGTTGCAGAGTGGTGCGAACTGGTTGCGGATTGGTGCGAACTAGTTGCAGAGTGGTGCGAACTGGTTGCGGAGTGGTGCGAACTGGTCGCGGTGTGGTGCGAACTGGCTGCGGATTTGTGCGAACTGGTTGCGAAATGGTGGGAACTGCTTGCGGAGTGGTGCGAAGTGGTTGCGGAGTGGTGGGAACTGGATGCGGAGTGGTGCAGACTGGTTGCGGATTGGTGCAAACTGGTTGCGGAGTGGTGCGAACTGGTTGCGGAGTGGTGCAAACAGGTTGCTCAGTGGTGCGAACTGCATGCAGAGTGGTGCCAACTGATTGCACAGTGGTGCAAATTGGTTGCGGAGTGGTGCAAACTGGTTGCGGAGTGGTGCGAACTGGTTGCACAGTGGTGCAAACTGTTTGCGGAGTGGTGCGATCTGGTTGAGGAGTGGTGCGAACTTGGTGGGGAGTGGTGCGTACTGGTTACAGAGTGTTGAGAGCTCACTGCAGAGAGGTGCAAACTGGTTGCGGAGTTGTGCGAACTGGTTGCGGAGTTCTGGGAAGTAGTTGCGGAGTGGTGCGAACTGGTTGCTGAGCGGAACGAACTGGTTGCGGAGTGGTGCGAACTGGTTGCGAGTGGTGCGAACTGGTTGCGGAGTGGTACGAACTGGTTGCATAGTGGTGCGAACTGGTTGTGGAGTGGTGCGAACTGGTTGCGAGTGGTGCGAACTGGTTGCGGAGTGGTACGAACTGGTTGCATAGTGGTGCGAACTGGTTGTGGAGTGGTGCGAACTGGTTGAGGAGTGGTGGGAACTGGTTGCGGACTGGTGCGAACTGGTTGCGGAGTGGTGCAAACTGGTTGCGGACAGATGCGAACTGGTTGCGGAGTTGTGCGAACTGGTTGCAGAGTGGTGCGAACTGGTTGCAAAGTGCTGCGGACTGGTTGCGGAGTGGTGCAAACTGGTTGCTGATTGGTGCAAACTGAGTGCAGAGTGGTGCGAACTAGTTGCGGAGTGGTGCAAACTGGTCGCGGAGTGGTGAAGCTGGCTGGAGAGTGGTGCGAACTAGTTGCGTTGTGGTGCGAACTGGTTGCGGAGTGGTGCGAACTGGTTGCGGAGTGGTGCGAACTGGTTACGGAGTGGTGCGAACTGGTTGCGGAGTGGTACGAACTGGTTGCGGAGTGG
>SZWC01000655.1:151521-197072 GCA_023375785.1 Penium margaritaceum | reverse complement strand
TGCGGAGTGGTGCAAGCTGGTTGCAGAGTGGTGCGAACTGGCTGGGGAGTGGTCTGAACTGGTTGCGGAGTGGTGCGAACTGGTTGCGGAGTGGTGCGAATTGGTTGCGGAGTGGTGCCGACTGGTTGCGGATTGGTGCAAACTGGTTGCGGAGTGGTGCGAACTGGTTGCGGAGTGGTGCGAACTGGTTGCGGAGTGGTGCGAGCTGGTTGCAGAGTAGTGCAAACTGGTTGTGGAGTGGTCCAAACTGGTTGCAGAGTGGTGCAAACTGGTTGCGGAGTGGTGCAAACAGGTTGCGCGGTGGTGCAAATTGGTTGCAGAGTGGTGCAAACCAGTTGCGGAGTTGTGCAAACTGGTTGCGGATTGGTGGGAACTGGTTGCGGAGTGGTGCGAACTGGTTGCGGAGTGGTGCAAAGTGGTTGCGGAGTGGTGCGAACTGGTTGCAGAACGGTGCAAAGTGGTTGTGGATTCGTGCAAACTGGTTGCGGAGTGGTGCGAACTGGTTGCAGAGCGGTGCGAACTGGTTGCGGAGTGGTGCAAGCTGGTTGCAGAGTGGTGCACATTGGTTGCGAAGTGGTGCAAACTGGTTGTGGAGTGGTGCAAATGGGTTGCGGATTTGTGCAAACTGGTTGCAAATTGGTGCGAACTGGTTGTGGAGTGGTTGTCAAGCACACTTCGGCCGCGACTCCGCAGGGAGGACTGATCCACTGAGGGATGTCCCGGGTGATCCGAAATCTGTGCAAGGAACGCTGGCTCCTGCGGAGGCGGTGGAGCATAGGGTGGCGCGGAACCAAGGGGCAGAGAGAACAAAGTAGCCGCGGGGAAGCTGTCGCAGGTTGACATTGTCACCTGCGACAACTTCCCTAAGGCTATCTCAAGCGCTTGTGGCGGAAGGTGGGAAAGGCAGGAAGCGTTGGAGGAAGTCCGCGGTATAAAGAGAACAAAGAGGAGTCGAAACAAGATCCGCGATCCTTGACAGGGCGCAGACAAGTAAGCGAATGGACCGAGGAGAAAACACCCAACCAGCATCAGTGATCGTGCGTCCATCATGGAGGAACCAGTGGGGACGCACCGTAGAAGACAAGGATTTAGGGAGGAACACAAAGACCGCGTACACGAGCCGCGGATGAAGAAGATGATTAGTAGAAGATATGCTGTGTGTTTGAGGACGAGACCCGCGGGGCGTAGCCGCACGGCGTGGAGTCCAAGTAGGGGAAA
Source organism: Penium margaritaceum (assembly GCA_023375785.1). NCBI lineage: Eukaryota > Viridiplantae > Streptophyta > Zygnematophyceae > Desmidiales > Peniaceae > Penium > Penium margaritaceum. Next base: position 195,854 of record SZWC01000655.1, on the reverse strand, counting down.
GGAAGGTTGTTTGAGAGGCAAGAGACCGGTGGTGTGTAGACACACCGTGCAGAGTCCCAAGTAGATAAGACCTAGATGGTACTAGCACAAAGGCAGCTTAGTCTTGCTTGCCCCCTTGAGCAATGCTCCGCACTCATGTACTTCGTCAAGATTATCAAAGACGTTTACTCACTCTCCTCTGCGTTCACCACCCCACTATCCCTGTGCATTCTGTAGCTCTTGGACTCATGTCCGCAGACTGCATGATTGTTTGTGTGAAGAGCCATGCACGACCAGCTAAGGCCGGTCCAATCATCCTCATACCGCAAAGGTGCTCTCTTTGGTTGCAAACTGCGCCGGGGTAGTGGTGCCGCTTCTTGCTGTGGTGTTGGTGCTTCCACAGGTGGTGGTTTGTCGTCGTCGACGTCGTCAGAAAAGTCGTCAGACTCCAAGTCAGACTCGGAGGCCTCGGACGCCTTGGTATCCGCGTCCATGTCAGATGCTGCATCATCTTCCGCAGCCACTCTCCCATTCTCACCGCCTGCTGGCAAGGCGAGCCAGTTGTCGGGTGCTTGGTCTCCACACTCAAGCAACACTATCCACTCTCTCGCTTTGAGAGGGAGGGTCGGGTCCAGCAGCTCTCCCTTTCCAAGGGTGTGTTTGTCCAACACGACGTCGCGGCTCCTCACGAGCTTGCCTGCTGCTTAGTCCCAAAGCCGATAGGCTTTGTGTGACGTGCCGTACCCAACCATGATGCACTTCTTGGAGCGTGCATCGAGCTTGCTTCCACCTTCTCCCAACTGGATCTTCACCCATGCAGTTGACCCGAACACCTTCAGATGAGATGCGTTGGGTTTCTTTCCCGACCATGCTTCCTGTGCGGTCTTCAGCTGCTTGTCCTGCTCCTTTCCACGCTTCCGCAAGACGGTCGCTGGTGTGAGGTTCAAGAGGTAGCAAGCCAATGTTGTTGCTTCAGCCCAAAAGCGAGGTGGGAGCTTGGCGTCAAAGAGCATGCTTCGCACCATGCCAAGTGGGGGTGCTTCGCACCACCCCGCAACGAGTTCGCACCACTCCGCAACCAGTTCGCACCACTCCGCAACCAGTTTGCACCTCTCCGCAACCAGTTCGCTCCACTCCGCAACCAGTTTGCACCACTCCGCAACAAGTTTGCACCACTCCGCAACCAGTTCGTACCACTCCGCAACCAGTTGGCACCACTCCGTAACCAGCTTAGACCACTCCGAAACTAGTTCCCACAGCTCCACACCCAGTTTGCAACACTCCGCAACCAGTTCGCACCATTCCGCAACAAGTTCGCACCACTTTGCAACCAGTTTGCACCACTCCTCAACCAGTTTGCACCACTCCGCAACCAGTTCGCACCACTCTGCAACCAGTTTGCACCACTCCGCAACCAGTTCGCACCACTCCGCAACCAGGTCGCACCAATCCACAACCAGTTCGCACTCTCCGCAACCAGTTCGCGCCACTCCACAAACAGTTCTCACCACTCTGCAACCAGTTCGCACCACTTAGCAACCAGCTGGCACCACTCCGTAACCAGTTTGCACCACTCCGCAACCAGCTCGCACTACTCCGCAACCAGTTCGCACTTCTCCGCAACCAGCTCCCACCACTCCCGAGCCAGTTTGCACCACTCCACGACCAGTTCGTACCACTCCGCAACCTGTTCGCACGACTCCGCAACCAATTCGCACCACTCCGCAACCAGTTCACACCACTCCGCACCCAGTTTGCACCACTGTGCAACCAGTTCGAACCACTCTGCAACCAGTTTGCACCACTGCACAACTTGTTTGCACCACTCCGCAACCAGTTCGCACCACTCCGCAACCAGTTCGCACCACACTGCAACCTGTTCGCACCAGTCCGCAACACGTTTGCACCACTATGCAACCAGTTTGCACCACAACGCAACCAGTTTGCACCACCCCGCAACGAGGTTTCACCACTCCGCAACCAGTTCGCACCACTCCGCAGCCAGTTCGCACCCCTCCGCAACCAGTTTGCTCCACTTGGCAACCAGTTCGCACGACTCTGAAACCAATTCGTACCACTCCGAAACCAGTTCGCACAACTCCGCACCCAGTTCGCACCACTCCGCAACCACTTCGCACCACTCCGCAACCAGTTTGCACCACTCCGCAACCGGTTTGCACCACTCCGCAAAACGTTTGCACCACTCCGCAACCAGTTCGTACCACTCCGCAACCAGGTCGCACCACTCCGCAACCGGTTTGCACCACTCATCAACCAGTTCGCACCACTCCCCAACCAGTTCGCACGACTCTGCAACCAGTTTGCACCACTCCGCAACCAGATTGCACCACTCCGCAACCAGGTTGCACCAATCCGCAACCAGTTCGCACTCTCCGCAACCAGTTTGCGCCACTCCACAACCATTTCTCACCACTCCGCAACCAGTTCGCACCACGTAGCAACCGGCTGGCACCACTCCGTAACCAGTTCGCACCACTCCGCAACAAGCAAGCACTACTCTGCAACCAGTTTGCACTTCTCCGCAACCAGCTCCCACCACTCCCCAGCCAGTTCGCACCACTCCACAACCAGTTTGCACCACTCCGCAACCTGTTTGCACGACTCCACAACCAATTTGCACCACTCCACAACCAGTTCACACCACTCCGCACCCAGTTCGCACCACTCCACAACCAGTTCGCACCACTTCGCAACGAGTTCGCACCACTCTGCAACCAGTTCGCACCACTGCACAACTAGTTTGCATCACTCCGCAACCAGTTGGCACCACTCCGCAGCCAGTTTGCGTCACTCTGCGACCAGTTTGCATCACTCCACAACTAGTTCCAACCACTCCGCAACCATTTTGCACCACTCCGCAACCAGTTTGCACCACTCCGCAACCAGTTCGAACCACTATGCAACCAGTTCGCACCACTCCGCAACGAGTTCGCACCACTCCTCAACCAGTTCGCACTACTCCGCAACCAGTTCGCACCACTCTACAACAGGTTTGCACCACTCTACAACCTGTTCGCACCACTCTGCAACCAGTTTGCACCACTCTGCAACCAGTTTGGACAACTCCGCAACCAGTTCGCACCACTCCGCAACCAGTTCGCACCATTTGGCAACCATTTCGCACCACTCCGCAACCAGGACACACCATTCCGCCACCAGGTGGCACCACACCGCAACCAGTTTGCACCACTCCACACCCAGTTCGCACATCTTTGCAACCAGTTCGCACCACTCTGCAACCAGTTCGCACCACTTTGCAACCAGTTCGCACCATTTCGCAACCAGCTCCCACCACTCCGAAACCAGTTTGCACCACTCCGCAATCAGTTGCACCTCTCTGCAACCAGTTCGCACCACTCCAAAACCAGTTCTCACCACTCCGCAACCAGTTCGCAACACTCCGCAACAAGTTCGCACCACCCCGCAACCTGTTCGCAGCACTCGGCAACCAGTTCGCACCACTCTGCAACCCTTTTGCACCACTCCGCAACCCTTTTGCACCACTCCGCAACCACTTTGCACCACTCCTTAACTCGTTTGTACCACTCCGCAACCAGTTTGCACCACTCCGCAACCAGTTCACACCACTCCGCAACCAGTTTGCACCACTCCGCAGCCAGTTTGCACCAATCCACACCAGTATTGCACCACTCCGCAACCAGTTCGCACCACTCCGCAACCAGTTCGCACCACTCCGCAACCACTTCACACCACTCCGCAACCACTTTGCACCACTCCTCAACACTTTTGCACCACTCCGCAACCAGCCAACACCACTCCGCAACCAGTTCACACCACTCCGCAACCAGTTCATACCACTCCGCAGCCAGTTTGCACAACTCCGCAACCGGTTGGCACCGCTCCGCAACCAGCTCGCACCACTTCGCAACCAGGTCGCACCATTCCACAACCAGGTTGCACCACTCCGCAACCAGTTCGCACCACTCCACAACCAGTTCGCATCACTCCGCAACCAGTTCGCACCACTCTGCAACCAGTTCGCACCACTTTGCAACCAGTGCGCACCGCTCGGCAACCAGCTCGCACCACTCCGAAACCAGTTTGCACCACTCCGCAATCAGTTCGCACCTCTCTGCAACCAGTTCGCACCAATCCGAAACCAGTTTGCACCACTCCGCAACCCGTTCGCAACACTCCGCAACCAGTTTGCACCACTCCGCAACCAGTTCGCACCATTTGGCAACCAGTTCGCACCACTCCGCAACCATGACACACCATTCCGCAACCAGGTGGCACCACTCCGCAACCAGTTCGCACCACTCCACACCCAGTTCGCACTTCTCTGCAACCAGTTCCCACCACTCTGCAACCAGTTCGCACCACTTTGCAACCAGTTTGCACCATTCGGCAACCAGCTCCCACCACTCCGAAACCAGTTTGCACCACTCCGCAATCAGTTGCACCTCTCTGCAACCAGTTCGCACCACTCCGAAACCAGTTCCCACCACTCCGCAATCAGTTTGCAACACTCCGCAACAAATTCGCACCACCCCGCAACCTGTTCGCACCACTCATCAACCAGTTTGCACCACTCCGCAACCAGCTCGCACCACTCCGCAACCAGTTTGCACCACTCCGCAAGAAACTCGCACCACTCCGCAGCCAGTTCACACTACTCCACAACCAGTTTGCACCACTCAGAAACAAGTTCGCACAACTCCGCAACCAGTTTGCACCACTCCGCAACCAGTTCGCACCTTTTTGTAAGCAGTTCGCACCACTCCGCAACCAGTTCGCACCACTCCTCAACCAGTTCCCACCTCTCCACACCCAGTTTGCACCACTCCGCGACCAGTTTGCACCACTCAGCAACCAGTTTGCACCACTTCGCAACCAGTTTGCACTACTCCGCAACCAGCTCCCACCACTCCCAAACCAGTTTGCACCAGTCCGCAATCAGTTCGCACCTCACTGCAACCAGTTCGCACCTCTCTGCAACCAGTTCGCACCAATCCAAAACCAGTTTGCACCACTCCGCAACAAGTTCGCACCACTCCGCAACCAGTTCGCACCACTCCTAAACCATTTCGCACCACTCCGCAACCCTTTTGCACCACTCTGCATTCCTTTTGTACCTCTCCGCAACCACTTTGCACCACTCCTAAACTAGTTTGTACCACTCCGCAACCAGTTTGAACCACTCCGCAACCAGTTCACACCACTCCGCAACCAGTTTGCACCACTCCGCAACACGTTTGCACAACTCCGCAACCAGTTCGCACCACTCCGCAACCAGTTCGCACCACTCGGCAACCAGTTCGCACCACTCCGCAACCACTTCACACCACTCCGCAACCACTTTGCACCACTCCTCAACACTTTTGCACCACTCGGCAACCAGCCCACGCCACTCCGCAACCAGTTCACACCACTCCGCAACCAGTTCGTATCACTCCGCAGCCAGTTTGCACAACTCCGCAACCGGTTTGCACCGCTCCGCAACCAGTTCGCACCACTCCGCAACCAGTTCGAATCACTCCGCAACCAGTTCGCACCACTCTGCAGCTAGTTCGCACCACTTTGCAACCAGTTCGCACCACTCCGCAACCAGCTGGCAGCACTCCGAAACCAGTTTGCACCACTCCGCAATCAGTTCGCACCTCTCTGCAACCAGTTTGCACCAATCCGAAACCAGTTCGCACCACTCCGCAACCCGTTCGCAACACTCCGCAACCAGTTCGCACCACTCCGCAACCAGTTCGCACCAGTCCGCAACCAGTTTGCACCACTGTGCAACCAGTTCACACCACTCCGCAACCAGTTCGCACCACCCCGCAACCAGTTTGCACCACTCCGCAACCAGCTCGTACCACTCCGCAGCCAGTTCACACCACTCCATACCCATTTCGCACCACTCCGCAACCAGCTCGCATTACTCCGCAACCAGTTCACACCACTCTGCAACTAGTTCGCACCACTCCGCAACCAGTTTGCACCATCCCACAACCAGTTCGCACCACTCCGCAACTAGTTCGCACCACTCCGCAACTAGTTTATACCGCTCCACGACCAGTTTGCACCAGTCTGCAACCATTTCGCACCACTCCGCAACTAGTTCGCACCAATCCACAACCAGTTCGCACATCTCCGCAACCAGTTTGCACCACACCGCAACCAGTTCGAACCACTCTGCAACCAGTCCGCACCACTCCGCAACCAGTTTGCACCACTCCTCAACCAGTTCGTACCACTCAGCAACCAGTTTGCACCACTGTGTAACCGGTTCGCGCCACTGAGCAACCGGTTCGCACCACTCTGCAACCAGTTTGTACCACTCCACAACCCGTTTGCAGCACTCCCCAACCAGTTTCCACCACGCCTCAACCAGTTTGCAACACTCCGCAACCAGTTTGCACCACTCTGCAACCAGTTCGCATCACTTTGCAACCAGTTTGCACCACTCCGCAACCAGTTCGCACCACTCTGCAACCAGTTTGCACCACTGCGCAACAAGTTCGCACCACTCCGCAACCAGTTCCCACCACTCCGCAACCAGTTCGCACCACTCTGCAACCAGTTTGCACAACTCCGCAACCAGTTCGCACAACTCCGCAACCAGTTCGCACCACTCCGCAACCAGTTTGCACCACTCCAAAACCTGTTCGCAGCACTCCGCAACCAGTTCGCACCGCCCCGCAACCAGCGCGCACCACTCTGCAACCAGTTCGCATCACTTTGCAACCAGTTTGCACCACTCCAAAACCTGTTCGCAGCACTCCGCAACCAGTTCGCACCGCCCCGCAACCAGCGCGCACCACTCTGCAACCAGTTCGCATCACTTTGCAACCAGTTTGCACCACTCCAAAACCTGTTCGCAGCACTCCGCAACCAGTTCGCACCGCCCCGCAACCAGCGCGCACCACTCTGCAACCAGTTCGCATCACTTTGCAACCAGTTTGCACCACTCCAAAACCTGTTCGCAGCACTCCGCAACCAGTTCGCACCGCCCCGCAACCAGCGCGCACCACTCTGCAACCAGTTCGCATCACTTTGCAACCAGTTTGCACCACTCCAAAACCTGTTCGCAGCACTCCGCAACCAGTTCGCACCGCCCCGCAACCAGCGCGCACCACTCTGCAACCAGTTCGCATCACTTTGCAACCAGTTTGCACCACTCCGTAACCAGTTTGCACCACTCCGCGACCAGTTTGCACCATTCCGCAACCAATTCGCACCACTCCGCCCACTTTGCACAACTGCGCAACCAGTTCCCACCACTCTGCAACCAGTTTGTACCACTCCGCAACCCGTTCGCACCACTCTGCAGCCAGTTCGCACCACTCTGCAACCGGTTCGCACCACTCCGCAACCAGTTTGCACCACTCCGCAACCAGTTTGCACCACTCCGCAACCAGTTCACACCACTCCGCAACCAGTTCGCACCACTCCGCCCAATTTGCACCACTCAGCAACCAGTTCCCACCACTCCGCAACCAGTTTGCACCACTCTGCAACCAGTTTGCACCACTCTGCACCCAGTTTGCACTACTCTGCAACCAGTTCGCACCACTCCGCAACCCGTTCGCACCGCTCCGCATTCAGTTCGCACCACTCCACAACCAGTTCCCACCACTCCGCAACCTGTTCACACCACTCCGCAACCAGCTCGCACCACTCCGCAACTGAAGATGTGTTGGAAGCTGGGTTGGAAGTTGGGTTGGAAGTTGGGATGGGTGTTGGGTTGGAAGCTGGGTTGGAAGTTGGGATGGAAGTTGGGATGGATGTTGGATCGGAAGTAGGGATGGAAAATGGGATGTAAGTTGGGTTGGAATTTTGGTTGGAATTGGGAAGGAAGTTGGGTTGGATGTTTGGTTGAATTTGGGCTGGTAGTTGGGTTGAATGTTGGGTTTGAAACTGGGTTTGAAGTTGGGTTGGAAGTTGGGTTGAAAGTTGGGTTGGAAGCTGGGATGGAAGTTTGGTTGGAAGTTAGGTTGGAAGTTGGGTTGGAATTTGGGTTGGATGTTCGGTTGGAAGTTGGATTGGAAGTTGGGTTGGAAGTTGGGTTGGAAGTTGAGATGGAAGTTGGGCTGGAAGTTGGGTTGGAAGTTGGGTTGGAATTTGGGTTGGAAGTTGGGTTGGAAATTGGGTTGGAAGTTGGGATGGAAGCTTGGATGGAAGTTGGGTTTGACGTTTGGATGAAAAATGGGATGGAAGGTGGGTTGGAAGTTGAGTTGAAAGTTGGATTGGATGATGGGTTGGAAGATGGGTTGGAAGTTGTGTTTGATGTTGGGTTGGAAGGTTGGTTTGAAGTTGGGCTGGAAGTTTGGTTGGAAGTTTGGCTGGAAGTTGGATTGGATGTTGGGTTGGAAGTTGGGTTAGAAGTTGGGTTGGAAGTTGGGTTGGAAGCTGGGTTGGAAGTTGGGTTGGACGTTTGGCTGGAAGTTGGGTTGGAAGTTGGGTTGGAAATTGGGTTGGAAGTTGGGTTGGAGGTTGGGATTGAAGCTGGGATGGAAGTTGGGTTTGAAGTTGGGATGAAAAATGGGATGGAAGTTGGGTTGGAAGTTGAGTTGGAAGTTGGATTGGATGATGGGCTGAAAGCTGGGTAGGAAGTTGGGTTGGACGTTGGGTTGGACAGTTGGTTGGAAATTGGGTTGGAACTTTGGTTGGAAGTTTGGCTGGAAGATGGAATGGAAGTTGGGTTGGAAGTTGGGTTAGAAGTTGCGTTGGAAGTTGGGTTGGAATTTGGGTTGGATGTTGGGTTGGAAGTTGATTGGAAGTTTGGCTGGAAGTCACGTTGGCAGTTGGGTTGGAAGTTGGGTCAGGAGCAGAGCTGGAAATTGGGTTTGAAGTTGGGTTGGAAGTTGGGTTGAAAGTTGGATTTGAAGCTCGGTTGGATGTTTGGTCGGAAGTTGGGTTGGAAGCTGGGATGGAAGATGTGTTGAAAGTTGGGTTGGAAGTTGGGTTGGAAGTTGGGATGGAAGTTGGGTTGGAAGTTGGGCTGGAAGTTGGGATGGAAGTTGGGATGGATGCTGGATCGGAAGTAGGGATGGAAAATGGGATGTACGTTGGGTTGGAATTCTGGTTGGAATTGGGAACGAAGTTGGGTTGGAAGTTTGGTTGGAATTTTGGCTGGTAGTTGGGTTGAATGTTGGGTTTGAAATTGGGTTTGAAGTTGGGTTGGAAGTTGGGTTGAAAGTTGGGTTGGAAGTTGGGATGGAAGTTTGGTTGGAAGTTGGGTTGGAAGTTAAGTTAGAATTTGGGTTGGATGTTGGGTTGGAAGTTGGATTGGAAGTTGGGTTGAAAGTTGGGTTTGAAGTTGAGATGGAAGTTGGGTTGGAAGTTGGGTTGGAAGTTGGGTTGGAATTTGGGTTGGAAGTTGGGCTGGAAGTTGGGTTGGAAGTTGGGATGGAAGCTGTGATGGAAGTTGGGTTTGACGTTTGGATGAAAAATGGGATGGAAGTTGGGTTGGAAGTTGAGTTGGAGTTTGGTTTGGATGATGGGTTGGAAGATGGGTTGGAAGTTGGGTTTGATGTTGGGTTGGAAGGTTGGTTGGAAGTTGGGCTGGAAGTTTGGTTGGAAGTTTGGCTGGAAGTTGGGTTGGATGTTGGGTTGGAAGTTGGAATAGAAGTTGGGTTGGAAGTTGGGTTGGAAGTTGGGTTGGAAGTTGGGTTGGAAGTTTGGCTGGAAGTTGGGTTGGAATTTGGGTTGGAAGTTGGGTTGGAAGTTGGAGTGGAAGCTGGGATGGAAGCTGGGATGGAAGTTGGGTTTGAATTTTGGATGGAAAATGAGCTGGAAGTTGGATTGGAAGTTGTGTAAGAAGTTGGGTGGGAACTTGGGTTGGATGTTGGGTTGGAAGGTTGGCTGGAAGTTGGGTTGGAATGTTGATAGGAAGTTGGGCTTGAAGATGGGTTGGAAGTTTGGTTCAAGGTTGGGATGGAATTTGGGTTGGAAGCTGGGTTGCAAGTTGGATTGGAAGTTGGGTTGGAAGTTGGGATGGAAGTTGGGATGGAATTTCAGTTTGACATTGGGATGGAAAATGGGATGGAAGGTTGGTTAGAAGTTGGGTTGGAAGTTAGGATTGAAGTTGGATTGGAAGTTGGGTAAGAAGTTGGACTGAAAGCTGGGTTGGAAGTTGGGTTGGAAGTTGGGTTGGATGTTGGGTTGGAAGGTTGGTTGTAAGTTGGGTTGAAAGTCTGGTTGGAAATTGGGTTGGAAGTTGGGACGGAAGTTGGGTTGGAAGTTGAGTTGGAAATTGGGTTGGAAGTTGGGTTGGATGTTGGGTCGGATTTTGATTTGGAAGTAGGTTTGGTAGTTGGGATAGATGTTGGGTTGGAATTTGGGCTAGAAGCATGGTTGGAAGCTGGTTTGGACGCGGGGTTGGAGGTTGGGTTGGAAGATGGGTTGGATGTTGGGCTGGAAGCTGGGATGGAAGTTTGGTTGGAAGTTGGTTTGGAACTTGGGCTGGAAGTTGGGTTGAAAGTTGGGTTGGAAGTTGGGTTGGAAGTTGGGTTGGAAGTTGGGTTGGAATTTGGGTCGGAAGATGGGTTGGATGTTGGGTTGGAAGTTGGGTTGGAAGTTGGGTTGGAAGTTGGGTTGGAAGTTGGGTTTTGTGTTGGGTTGGATGTTGGGTTGGAAGTTGGGCTGGATGATGGGCTGGATGTTGGGTTGGTAGTTGGGTTGGAAGTTGGGAAGGAAGTTAAGTTGGAAGTTGGGTTGATTGGTGGGTTGGAAATTTGATCGGAAGTTTTGTTGGAAGTTGGATTGGAGGTTGGGTTGGAATTTGGTCTCGAAGTTGGACTGGTAGTTGGGTTGGAAGGTAGGATTGAAGCTGGGATGTGATTGGGTTTTGAGGTGGGATGGAAAATGGGATGGAAGTTGGGTTGGAAGTTGAGTTGGATGTTGGATTCGAATTTAGGTTGGAAGTTGGGATGGAAGTTGGGTTGGAAGTTTGGTTGTAAGTTTTGTTGGATGTTGGGTTGGAAGTTGGTGACAAGTTGGGTTGAAAGTGACACTGGAAGTTGGGTTGAAAGCTGGGTTGGAAGCTAGGTTGGATGTTGGGTTGGAAGTTGGTGACAAGTTGGGTTGAAAGTGACACTGGAAGTTGGGTTGAAAGCTGGGTTGGAAGCTAGGTTGAATGTTGGGTTGGATGTTGGGTTGGCAGTTGGGTTTGATGTTGTGTTAGAAGTTGGGTTGGATGTTGGTTTTGAGGTTGGGTTGGAAGTTGAGTTGGAAGTTTGGTTGAACGTTGGGTTGGAAGTGGGGCTGGATGTTGTGTTGAAAGTTGGGTTGGAGGTTGGGTTGGACGTTGGGTTGGAAGTTTGGTTGGAAGTAAGGTTGGAAGTAAGTTGGACGTTGGGTTGGAAGGTTGGTTGGAAGTTGGGTTGGATGTTGGGTTGGAAGCTTGGTTGGAAGTTGGAATGGAATTTGGGTTGGAAGTTGGGTTGGATATTGGGTTGGAAGTTGGGTTGGAAGTTGGCTTGGAAGTTGGCTTGGAAGTTGGCTTGGAAGCTGGGATGGAAGTTGGGATGGAAGTTGGGATGGAAGTTGGGATGCAAAATGGGCTGGAAGTTGGTTTGGAAGTTGGGATGGAAGTTGGGTTGGAAGTTGGGTTGGAAGTGAGGTTGGACGTTGGGTTGGAAGTTGGGTTGGAAGTTGGGTAGGAAGCTGGGATGGAAGTTGGATTGGAAGTTGGGATGGAAGTTGGCTTGGAAGTCGGGATGGAAAACTGGATCAAAGTTGGGTTGGAATTCAGGTTGGAAGTTGGGATGGAAGTTGGGTTGGAAGTTTGGCTGGAAGTTTGGTTGGAAGTTGGACTGAAAGTTGGGTTGCAAGTTGGGTTGGAAGTTGGGTTGGATGTGTGGCTAGAAGTTGGGTTGGAAGCTGGGCTGGAAGTTGGGTTGGAAGTTGGCTTCAAAAATTGGTTGGAAGTTGGGTTGGAAGTTGGGCTGGAAGTTGGGTTGGAAGTTGGGTTGGAAGTTGGGTTGGATGTTGGGTTGGAAGGTTGGTTATAATCTGGGTTGGAAGTTTGGTTGGAAGTTGGGTTGGAAGTTGCAATGAAAGTTGGGTTGGAAGTTGGATTTGAAGTTGGCTTGGACGTCGGGTTGGAAGTTAGGTTGGAACTTTGGTTGGAAGTTGGGTTGGAAGTTGGGCCGGACGTTGATTTGGAAGTAGGTATGGAATTTGGGATGGAAGTTGGGTTGGAATTTGGGTTGGAAGTTGGGTTGGAAGCTGGTTTGGTCGCTGGGTCGGAAGTTGGGTTGGAAGTTGGGCTGGAAGTTGGGTTGGAGGTTGGGTTGGAAGGTGGGCTGGAAGTTGGGTTGGAATTTGGGTTGGAAGTTGGGTTGGAAGCTGGTTTGGTCGCTGGGTCGGAAGTTGGGTTGGAAGTTGGGCTGGAAGTTGGGTTGGAGGTTGGATTGGAAAATTTGGTGGGAGTTGGGGTGGGAGTTGGGATGCAAGGTGGGATGGAAGCTTGCATAAAATATAGGATGGAAGTTCGGTTGGGAGTTGGGTTGGACGTTGGATTTGAAGATGGGTTGGGAGTTGAGTTGGAATTTGGGATGGAAGTTGGGTTGGAAGTTGAGTTGGATGCTGGGTTGAAAGTTGGGATGGAAGCTGGGATGGAAGTTGGGTTGGAAGTTATGATGCAACATGGGATAGAAGCTGGGCTGGATTTTGGGTTGGAAGTTGGGATGGAAATTGGGCTGGAAGTTGGGTTGGAAGTTGGGTTCAAGTTTGGGTTGGAAGTTGGGCTGGAAGCTGAGTGGGAACTTGGGCTGGAAGTTGGGTTGGAAGTTGGGATGGAAGTTGGGTTGGAAGTTGGGTTCAAGTTTGGGTTGGAAGTTGGGCTGGAAGCTGAGTGGGAACTTGGGCTGGAAGTTGGGTTGGAAGTTGGGATGGAACTTGGTATGGAAGTTTGATTGGAAGTTGGGATGGAAAATTGGATGTAAGTTGGGTTGGGATTGGGATTAAAAGTGGGATGGAAGTTGGGTTGGATGTTTGGTTGGAACTTGCATTGGACGTTGGGTTGGAAGTTGGGTTGGAAGTTGGGATGGAAAATTGGATGTAAGTTGGGTTGGGATTGGGATTAAAAGTGGGATGGAAGTTGGGTTGGATGTTTGGTTGGAACTTGCATTGGACGTTGGGTTGGAAGTTGGGTTGAAATTTTGGCTGGAAGCTGTGTTGGAAGTTGGGTTGGAAGTTGGGTTGGAAGTTGGGTTGGAAGTTGGGATGCAAGTTGTGTTGGAAGTTGGGCTGGAGGTTGGGCTGGAAGTTGAGTTGGATGTTGGGCTGGAAGTTGGATCGGACGATGGGGTGAAAGTTGTGTTGGAAGTTGGGTTGGAAGTTGGGTTGAAAGTTGGGTTTGAAGTTGCGATGGAAAATGGGATGGAAGTTGGACTGGATGTTGAGTTGGAAGTTGGATTGGAAGTTGGGTTGGAATCTGGGTTGGTAGTTGGGCTAGACTTTGGAGTGGAATATTGGTTGGAAGCTGGGTTGAAAGTTGGGTTGGAATTTGGGATGGAAATTGGGTTGGAAGTTGGGCTAGAAGTTGGGTTGGAATTTGGGTTGGAAGTTGGGTTGGATGTTTTGCTGGAATTTTTGTTGGAAGTTGGGTTGGAAGTTGTGTTTGAAGTTGGGTTGGATGTTGGGTTGGAAGCTGGGTTTGAAATTGAGTTGGAAGCTGGATTGGAAGTTGGGTTGGAAGCTGGGTTGGAAGATGGGATGGAAGTTGGGATGGAAGTTGGGTTGGAAGTTGAGATGGAAAATGGGATGGAAGTTGGGTTGCAAGTTGGGTTGGAAGTAAGGTTGGAAGCTGGGCTGGAAGTTGGGTTGGAAGATGGGTTCGACATTGGGTTGAAAGCTGGTGGGAAGTTTGGTTGGAAGTTTGGCTGGAAGTTGGGCTGGAAGTTTGGTTGCAAGTTGGGTTGGAAGTTTGGTTGGAAGTTGGGCTGGAATTTGGATTGGAATTTGTGTTGGAAGCTGAATTGGAAGTTCGGTTGGAGGTTTGATTGCATGTTATGATGGAAGCGGGGTTGGAAATTGGGTTGGAAGTTGGGATAGAGGTTGGTTTGGAAGTTGAGTTTGAAATTGGGATGGAAGCTGGGATGGAAGTTGGACTGGAAGCTGGGTTGGAAGTTGGGCTGGAATTTGGCTTGGAAGTTGGGTTGGAAGTTGGGTTTGAAGTTGCCTTGGAAGTTGGGTCAGAAGTTGGTGTGGAAGTTGGCTTGGAAAATGGGTTGGAAGGTTTGTTGAAAGTTGGGTTGGAAGTTGGGTTGGAAGTTGGGTTGGAATTTGGGCTGGAAGTTGGGTTGGAAGCTGGGTTGGAAGTTGGGTTGGAAGTTGGGTTGGAATTGTGTTGGAAGTTGGGTTGGAACTTGGGTTAGAAGCTGGATCGGAAGGTTGGTTGGATGTTTGGGCTTAGGTTTGGTTGGAATTTGGGTTGGAAGTTTGGATGGAAGTTGGGTTGGGAGTTGGATTGGAAGTTGGGTTGGAAGATGAGTTGGAAGTTGGGATGGAAGTTGGGTTTGAACTTGGGTTGGAAGTTGGGTTGGAAGTTGTGTTGGATGCTGGGTTGGAAGGTGGATTGGAAGTTGGGTTGTTGGTTGGGCTGGAAGTTGGGTTGGATGTTGGCTTGGAAGTTGGGTTGGAACTTGGGTTGGAACTTGGGTTGGAAGTTGGATTGGATGTTGGCTTGGTAGTTTGGTTGGAAATTGGGTTAATGGTTGGGTTGGAAGTTAAGTTAGAAGTTGGGTTGGATGTTGGGTTGGAAGTTCGGAAGGAAGCTTGGTTGTAAGCTGGGTTGGAAGTTCAATTGGAAGTTGAGTCTGAAGCTGGGATGGAAGTTGGGATGGAAGTTTGGTTGGAAGTGGGGTTGGAAGTTGGGTTGGAAGTTGGATTGGATGTTGGGTTGAAATTGGGTTGGAAGTTGGGTAGGAAGTTGGGTTGGAAGTTGGGTTTGAAGATGAGTTGGAAGCAAGGAAGGAAGTTGGGATGAAAGTTGGGTTGGAAGTTGGGTTACAAGTTGAGTTGAGAGATGGGTTTCGAATTTTTGTGGAAGTTGGGTTGGAAGTGGGGTTGGAAGTTGGGTTGGAAATTGGGTTGGAAGTTGGGTTGGAAGTTGGGTTGGAAGTTGGGTATGACGTTCGGTTGGAAGTTGGCTTGGAGGTTGGGTTTGAAAATGCGTTGGAAGTTGGGTTGGAAGTTTTGTTGGAAGTTGGGCTGGAAGTTTGGTTGGAGTTTGGGTTGGATGTTGGGTTGAAAGTTGTGTTGGAAGTTTAGTGCGAAGTTGGAATGGAGGTTGGAATGGATGTTGGGTTGGAAGTTGGCATGGAAGTTGGGTTGAAAGTTTGGTTGGAACTTGGGCTGTAAGTTTGGTTGAATTTTGGGTAGGAAGTTGAGTTCAAAGCTGGGATGGAAGTTGGGTTGGAAGCTGCGATGGAAGTTGGGATGGTAGTTGGATGGGCAGTTGGGTTGGAAATTGGGTTTGAAGTTGGGTTGGAAGTTGGTTTGGATGTTGGATTGGAATTTGGGATGGAAGTTGGGTTGGAAGTTGGGGTGGAAGTTGGGAAGGAAGTTGGGTTGAACTTGGGATGGAAAGTTGGATGGAATTCGGGATGGAAGTTGGATTAGAAGTTGGATTTGAAGATGGGTTGAAAATTGGGTTGGAAGTTGGGATGGAAGTTGGGTTGGGAGTTGGTGTTGGAAGTTGGGTTGGAAGTTGGGTTGGAATTTGGGTTGAAATTTGTGTTCGAAGTTGGGGTGGAAGTTGAGTTCGAAGCTAGGATGGAGGTTGTGATGAATGTTGCGTTGGAAGTTGGGATGGAACTTGGAATGGAAGTTGGATTGGCGGTTGGGTTGGACATTGGATTGGAAGTTGGGTTGGAGGTTGGATTGGAAGTTGGGTTGGAAGCTGGGTTGGAATTTGGGTTTGAAGCTGGGTTGGAGGTTGGGACGGAAGTTGGATTTTGGATGTTGGGATGGAAGTTGGGTTTTGGAAGTTGGCATGGAAGTTGGGATGGAAATTGGGTTGGAAGCTGGGATGGGAGTTGGGTTGGAAGTTGGTTTTGAAGTTAGACTGGAAGTTGGGTTGGAAGGTGGGTTGGAAGGTGGGATGTAAATTGGGTTGAATGTTGGGTCGGAAGTTGGATTGGACGTTGGGCTAGAAGTTGGGTCGGAAGTTGGGTCGAAAGTTGAGTTTGAAATTGGGATGGAAACATGGATGGAAGTTGAGCTCGAAGTTGTCATGGAAGCTGCGATGGAAGTTGGGTTGGAAGTTGGATTGGAAGTTGGATTGCAATGAGGGTTGGAAGTTGGGTTGGAAGTTAGGTTGGATGTTGGTATGGAAGTTGGGATGGAAGTTGGGCTGAAGTTGGGATGGAAATCTGGATAGAATTCAGGTTGGAAGTTGGGTTTGAAGATGGGTTGGAAGTTGTGTTGGAAGATGGGATGGAAGTTGGGATGGAAGTTGGGCTGAAGTTGGGATGGAAATCTGGATAGAATTCAGGTTGGAAGTTGGGTTTGAAGATGGGTTGGAAGTTGTGTTGGAAGATGGGATGGAAGTTGGATTGGAAGTTGGGTTGGAAGTGGCGATGGAAGTTGGGTTGGAATTTGGGTTGGAAGTTGTGTTGGAAGTTAGGTTGGAAGTTAAGTTTGAAATTGGGATGGAGGTTGTGATGAATGTTGGGATGGAAGTTGGGATGGAACTTGGGATGGAAGTTGGATTGGAAGTTGGGTTGGAAGTGGCGATGGAAGTTGGGTTGGAATTTGGGTTGGAAGTTGTGTTGGAAGTTAGGTTGGAAGTTAAGTTTGAAATTGGGATGGAGGTTGTGATGAATGTTGGGATGGAAGTTGGGATGGAACTTGGGATGGAAGTTGGATTGGCAGTTGGGTTGGACGTTGGGTTGGAAGTAGGGTTGGAGGTTGGATTGGAAATTGGGTTGAAGTTGGGTTGGAATTTGGATTGGAAGTTGGGTTGGAGGTTGGGATGGAAGTTGGGTTTTGGATGTTGGGATGGAAGTTGGGGTTTGGAAGTTGGCATGGAAGTTGGGATGGAAGTTGGGCTGGACGTTGGGATGGGATTTGGGTTGGAAGTTGGTCTGGAATTTAGACTGGAAGGTGGGTTGGAAGGTGGGTTGGAGGTTGGGATGGAAGTTGGGCTGGACGTTGGGATGGGATTTGGGTTGGAAGTTGGTCTGGAATTTAGACTGGAAGGTGGGTTGGAAGGTGGGTTGGAGGTTGGGATGTAAGTAGGGTTGAATGTTGGGTTGGAAGTTTGGTTGGATGTTGGGCTAGAAGTTGGGTCGGAAGCTGGGTCAAAAGTTTAGTTCGAAATTGGGAATATGGATGGAAGTTGGGTTGGAAGTTTGGTTGGATGTTGGGCTAGAAGTTGGGTCGGAAGCTGGGTCAAAAGTTTAGTTCGAAATTGGGAATATGGATGGAAGTTGGGTTGGAAGTCGGAATGGAAGTCGCGTTGGAAGTTGGGTTGGAAGTTGGTTTGGAAGTTGGATTGCAAGGTGGGTTGGAAGTTGGGTTCGAAGTTGGGTTGGAAGTTGGGATGGAAGTTGGGATGGAAGTTGGATTGGAAGTTGGGTTGTAAGCTTCGTTGGAATTTAAGGTGGAAGTTGGGTTGGAAGTTGGGCTGGAAGTTGGGTTGGCAATTGGGTTGGAATTTGGGTTGAAAGTTGTGTCGGAAGTTGTGTTAGAAGCTGCGTTTGACGTTCGGTTGGATTTGGCTTTGAAGTTGGGCTGGACGTTGGGTCCAAAGTTGAGTTAGAAGTTGGGTTGGATGTTGGGTTGGAAGTTGGGTTGGAAGTTGGGTTGGAAGTTGGGTTGGAAGAAAGGTTGGAAGTTGGGATGGAAGTTGGGTTGGAAGTTGGGATGGAAGTTGGGATGGAGTTTGGGTTGGAACTTGGGTTGGTAGTTGGGTTGAGAATTGGGTTGGACTTTGGGTTGGAAGTTGGGCTGAAAGTGGGGTTGGAAGTTGGGCTGGAAGTTGGGTTGGAAGTTGTGTTGGAAGTTGGGTTGGATGTTGGGTTGGAAATTGGGCTGGAAGTTGAGCTCGAAGTTGGGATGGAATTCGGCTTGGCAGTTGGGTTCGATGTTCGGTTGGATGTTGGATTGGATGTTGGGTTGGAAGTTGGGTTGGATGTTGGTTTGGAAGTTGGGTTTGAAGTTGGGATGGAAGTTGAGTTTTGGAAGTTGGGATGGATGTTGGGATGGAAGTTGGATGGGTAGTTGGGTTGGAAGTTGGGTTGAATGTTGGGAAGGAAGTTGGGTTGGAAGTTGGGGTAGAAGCTGGGTTGGAAGTTGGGTTGGAAGTTGGGTGGGAAGCTGGGTTGGAAGTTGGGTTGTAAGCTTGCATGTAACTTGGGATGGAAGCTGGATTGGCAGTTGGGTTGGAAGTTGGGTTAGAAGTTGGGTTGGAGCTTGGATTGGAAGTTGGGTTGGAAGTTGGGTTAGAAGTTGGGTTGGAGCTTGGATTGGAAGTTGGGCTGGAAGGTGGGTTGGAATTTGGGTTGGAAGTTGGGTTGGAAGTTGGGATGGAAGTTGGGATGGAATTTGAATTGGAAGCTGGGTTGTATGTTGGGTTGGACCTTGAGTTGGAGGTTGGGTTGGAAGATAATTTAGAAGTTGAGTTTAAAGTTGGGCTGGAAGTTGGGTTGGAAGTCAGCTTAGAAGTAGGGTTGGAAGTTGGGTTGGAACTTGGGTTGGTAGTTGGGTTGGAAATTGGGTTGGAAGTTTGGCTTGGAAGTTGAGTTGGAAGTTCGGTTGGAATTTGGGATGGAAGTTGGGTTGGAAGTTGGGTTGGAAGTTAGGTTGGAAGTTGGGTTGGAAGTTGGGTTGAAAGCTGAATTGAAAGTTAGGTTGAAAGTTCGCTTGTAAGTTGAGTTAGAAGTTGGGATGGAAGTTGGGATGGAAGTTGGGTTGGATGTTTGGGTGGAAGTTGGGATGGAAATTGGGATGGAAGTTCGGTTGGAAGTTGGGTTAGGAAGTTGGGTTGGAAGTTGTGTTGGAAATTGGGTTGGAGGTTGGGTTGGAAGTTGGGTTGGAAGTTTGGTTGGCTGATGGGTTGGGAGTTGGATGGGAGGTTGGGTTGGATGCTAGGCTGGACGTTGGGATGGAAGTTGGGTTGGAAGTTGGGTTTGAAGTTGGATTGAAAGTTGGAGGTTGGGTTGGAAGTTGGGCTGGAAGTTTGCTTGGAGTTGGGTTTGAGGTTGGGTTGGATGTTGGATCTGAAGTTCAGTTAGACGTTGGGTTGGATGTTGGGTTGGAAGTTGGGTTGGAGGTTGGGTTAGAAGTATGGATGGAAGTTGGGTTGGAAGTAGGGTTGGAAGTTGAGTTCGAAGTTGGAATGGAAGTTGGGATGGAATTTGGTTTGGAAGTTGGGATGGATGTTGGGATGGAAGTTTGGTTGGAAGTTAGGTTGAAAGTTGGGTTGGAATTTGGGCTGGAAGTTGGGATGCAAGCTGGGTTGGAAGTTGGGATGGAAGTTCGGAAAGAATTTGGCTTGGAAGTCGGGTTGGTAGTTGGGTTGAGAGTTGGCTTGGAAGTTGGGTTCGAAGTTGGGTTGGAAGTTGGGTTGGAAGTTGGGTTGGAAGTTGGGTTGGATGTTGGGTTGGAAGTTGAATTGGAAGTTGAGTTCGAAGTTTGGATGGAAGTTTGGATGGAAGTTTGGATGGAGGTTGGGTTGGAAGTTGGGATGTAAGTTGGGATAGAAGCTGGATTGGCAGTTGGGTTGGATGTTCGGTTGGAATTTGGGTTCAAAGTTGGGTTGGAAGTTGGGTTGGAAGTTTGGTTGGAAGTTGAGCTGGAACTCGTGGTAGAATCTAGGTTGGAAGTTGGGATGGAAGCTTGGTTAGAAGTAGAGCCGGAATTGGGATGGAAGTTGAGTCTGAAGTTGGGATGGAAGTTGGGATGGAAGTTGGGATGGAAGTTGGGTTGGAAGTTTGGTTGGAACTTGGGCTAGAAGTTGGGTTGAAAGTTGGGTTTGAATTTGAGTTCAAAGTTGGTATGGAGGTTGGGATGGAAGTTGGTTTTGAAGTTGGATTGGAAGTTGAGTTGGAAGTTGGGTTAGAAGCTGTGTTGGAAGTTGGGATGGAAGTTAGGGTTTGGATGTTGGGATGGAAATGGGAATGGAAGTTGGATTGGCAGTTGGGTTGGAGGTTGGGTTGAAAGTTGGGATGGATGTTGGGTTGGAAGCTGGGATAGAAGTTGGGATAGACGTGGGGTTGCAAGATAGGTTTGAAATTGCGTTGGAAGTTCGGTTGGAGGTTGGGTTAGAAGTTGGGTTAGAAGTTGGGTTAGAAGTTGGGTTGGAAGTTTGGTTGGAAGTTGGGTTGGAAGTTGAGTTGGAAGCTGGATTGGAAGTTGAGTCCGAAGTTGGAATGGAAGCTGGGATGGAAGTTGGGTTGGAGGTTGGGTTTGAAGTTTGGTTGGAATTTGGGTTGGAAGTTGGGGTGGAAATTGGGTTGGAAGTTGGGTTGGAAGTTTGGTTTAAAGGTGGGTTGGAAGTTCGGTTGGAAGTTGGGTTGGAATTTGGGTTGGAAGTTGGGTTTGAAGTTGGGTTTAAAGGTGGGTTGGACGTTGGGTTTGAAGTTTGGTCGGAACTTGGGCTGGAAGCTGGGTTGAAAGTTGGATTGGAAGTTGTGTTTGAAGTTGTGATGGAAGTTGGGATGGAAGTTGGGTCGCAAGTTGGGAGGGAAGATGGGATGGAAGTTGGATTGGCAGTTGGGTTGGAAGTTGGGTTGGAAGCTGGTTTGGAAGCTGGGTTGGAAGCTGGGTTGGACGTTTGGTTGGAAATTGGGTTGGAAGTTGGGTTGGAAGTTGGGATGGACGTTGAGTTGGAAGTTGGTTTGGAAGTTGAGTTCAAAATTGGGATGGAAGTTGGAAAGGAAGTTCGGTTGGAAGTTGGAATGGAATTTAGGTTGGAAGTTTGGTTGGAAGTCGGGATGGAAGTTGGGTTGGAAGTTTGGTTGGAAGTTGGGTTGAAAGCTGGACTGGAAGTTGGGTTGGAAGTTGTGTTGACAGTTGAGTTGGATCTTGGGTTGGAACTTGGGTTGGAAGTTGGGTTGGAAGTTGGGTTGGAAGTTGGGTTGGAAGTTGCGTTCAAAATTTGGATAGAAGTTGGCATGGATGTTGGTTTGGAAGTTGAGTTTGAGTTTGGTCGGACGTTGGGTTGGAAGTTAGGTTAGAAGCTGGGTTGGAAGTTGCGTTTGGAGTTGGGATGGAAGTTGGGATGGAAGTTGGGTTTTAAGTTGGGATGGAAGTTGGAACGGAAGTTGGGTTGGAAGTTCGGTTGGAAGTTGGTTTTGATGTTGGGTTAGACGTTGGGTTAGAAGTTGTGTTGGAAGTTGGGTTCGAAATTGGGTTGGAAGTTGGGCTTGAAGTTGAGTCGGAAGCTTTAATGGAAGATAGGATGGAAGTTGGGTTGGAAGTTGGGTTCGAAGCTTAGATTGAAATTGGGTTAGAAGTTGGTATTGAAGTTGGGATGGAAGTTGGATTGGAAAGCAGTTTGGAAGTTTGGATGGAATTTGGGTTGGAAGCTGGATTGGAACTTGGGTTTGAAGTTGGATTGGAAGTTGGGTTCAAAGTTTGGATTGAAGTTGGATTGGAAGTTGGATTGGAAGGTGGGTTGGAAGTTGGCTTGGAAGTTGGGTTGGAAGTTGTGTTGGAAATTTGGTTGGAAGCTGAGTTCAAAGTTGGGTATGCAAGTTTGGATGGAAGTTGGGTTGGAAGTTGGGATGGAATTTGGGTTAGAATTTCGGTTGGAAGATGGGTTGGCAGTTGGGTTGGAAGTTGGTTTGGAAGTTGAGCTCGAAGTTTGGAAGGATGTTTTGCTGAAAGTTGGGGTGGAAGTTGGGACGGAAGTTGGATTGGCAGTTGTGTTGGAAGTTGGGTCGGAAGTTTGGCTGGAAGATTGGTTGGAACTTGGGTTGGAAGTTGGGTTTGAGGTTGGGTTGGAAGTTGGGTTGGACGTTGTTTTGGAAGTTGGGTTGGAAGTTGTGTTGAAAGTTGGGCTGGAAGTTTGGTTGGAAGTTGGCTTGAAATTTGGGTTGGAAGTTGGGATGGAAGTTGGATTGGAGCTGGGATGGAAGTTGGGATGGAAGTTGAGATGTAATATGGGTTGGAAGTTGGGTTGGAAGTCGGATTGGAAGTTGCATTGGTACTTGGGTTGGAAGCTGGGTTGGAAGTTTGGTCGGATGTTGGGTTGGAAGTTGGGCTGGAAGATGGGTTGGAAGTTAGGTTAGAAGTTGGGTTGGGATTTGGGCTGGAAGTTGGGTTGGAATTGCGTTGGGAGATGAGTTGGATGGTTGGTTGGAACCTGCGATGAAAGTTGGGTTGGAAGTTGGTTTGGAAGTTGGATTGAAACCTGGGTTGGAAGTTGGGTTTGAAGTTGGGATGGAAGTTGGGTTTTTTAAGTTGGGATGGGATTTGGGATGAGAGTTGGACTGGAAGCTGGGATGAAAGATGGGTGGGAAGCTGGTTTGAAAGTTGAATTGGAAATTGGGTTGAAAGGTGGGTTGGAAGTTGAGTCGGAGGTTGGGTTGGAAGTTGGGTTGGGACTTGGGTGTAAATATGGGCTGGAAGTTGGGATGAAAGTTGGGTAGGAAGTTGGTTTGAAAGATGTATTGGAAGTTGGGTTTGACATTGGGTTGGAAGTTGGGTTGGAAGTTGGGTTGGTGTTTGGGTTTGAAGTAAGGTTAGAAGTAGGGTTGGAAGTTCAGTTGGAAGTTGGGTTGGAAGTTGGGTTGGAAGTTGGGTTGGAATTTGGACTGGAAGTTGGGTTGGAAGTTGGGTTGGAAGTTGGGTTGGAAGTTGGGTTTGAAGTTGGGTTGGAATTTGGGTTGGAATTTGGGTTGGAAGTCGGGTTGGAAATTGGGTTTAAAGTTGGGTTGGAAGTTGAGGTAAAAGTTGGGATGGAGATTGGGATTGAATTTGCAGTGGAAGTTGGGATGAATGCTGGACTGGACGTCGGGTTTGAAGTTTGGTTGGTACTTGGGCTTGAAGTTGGGTTGAAATTTGGTTTGGAAGTTTAGTTTGAAGTTGGGATGGAAGTTGAGTTGGAAGTTTGGGTGGAAGTTGGGATGGAAGTTGGGTTGGAAGTTTGGATGGATGTTGTGATGGAATTTGGGTTGGAAGTTGGATTGGAAGTTGGATTTGAAGTTGGATTGGAAGTTGCGATTGGAATTCGGGTTGCAAGTTGGATTGGAATTTGGGTTCATAGTTGGGTTGGATGTTTAGTTGGAAGTTGGGTTGGAAGTTGTGTTGGAAGTTGGGTTGGAAGTTGAGTTCGAACTTGGGATGGAAGTTGGGATGTAAGGTGGGTCGGAAGTTGGGATGGAAGCTGGGATGGATGTTCGACTGGCAGTTGGAACTTGGGTTGGAGGTTGGATTGGAAGTTGGGCTGGAAGTTGGGTTGGAATTTGCGTTGGAAGTCAGGTTGGAAGTTGGGATGCAAGTTGGGTTTTGAAAATTGGGATGGACGTTGGGATGGACATCTGGTTGGAAGTTGGGATGGACGCTGGGTTGGAAGATGGGTTTTAAGTTTGATTGGAAGTTGGGCTGGAAGGTGGGTTGGAAGTTGAGATATAAGTTGGATCGGAAGTTGGGTTGGAAGTTGGGTCGGAAGTTGGTTTGGAAGTTGAGTTCGAAATTGGGATGGAAGTTGGGAAGGAAGCTGTGTTGGAAGTTGGAATGGAAGTTGGGTTCGAAGTTGGGTTGGAAGTCGGGCTGGAAGTTGGGTTGGAAGTTTGGTTCGAAGTTGGGTTGAAAGTTGGATTGGAAGTTGGGTTGGAAGATGTGTTGGAAGTTGGGTTGGATCTTGGGTTGGAACTTGGGTTGGAAGTTAAGTTGGAAGTTGGACTGGAAAAGCGGTTGGAACATGGGATCGAATTTGGGTTGGAAGTTGGATTGGAACTTGGATTTGAAGTTGGATTGGATTTTGGGTTGGAGTGGTGCGAACTGGTTTCAGAGTGGTGCGAACTTGTTGCGAAGTGGTAGGAACTGGTTGGAGTGTGGTGCGAACTGGTTTCGGAGTGGTGCGAGCTGGTTGCGGAGTGGTGCGAACTGGTTTCGAAGTGATGCAAGCTGGTTGCGGAGTGGTGCGAACTGGTTGCGGAGGTGTGCAAACTAGTTGTGAAGTGCTGCAAACTTGTTGTGGAGTGGTGCGAACTGGTTGCGAAGTGGTGCGAACTGATTGCAGAGTGGTGCAACCTGGTTGCGGAGTGGTGCGAACTGGTTGCGGAGTGGTGCAAACTAGTTGCGGAGTGGTGCAAACTGGTTGCGGAGTGTTGCGAACTGGCTGCGGAATATGGCAAACTGTTTGCGGAGTGGCGCTAACTGTTTGCGGACTGGTGCAAACAGGTTGCAAAGTGGTGCGAATTGGTTGCGGAGTGGTGCGAACTGGTTGTGTTGTGGTGCGAACTGGTTGCGGAGTGGCGCGAATGGACTGCAGAGTGGTGCAAACTGGTTGTAGAGTGGTGCGAACTGGTTTCGGAGTGGTGCGACCTGGCTGCAGAGTGGTGTGAACTGCTTGTGGAGTGGTGCAAACTGGATGCGGAGTGGTGCCAACTGGTTGCGGAGTGGTGTGAACTGGTTTCAGAGTGGTACGACCTGGCTGCGGAGTGGTGCGAACTGGTTGCGGAGTGGTGCGAATTGGTTGCAAAGTGGTGCGAACTGGTTGCGGAGTGGTGCAAACTGGTTGCGGAGTGGTGCGAACGTTCTGTGGAGTGGTGCAACCTGGTTGCGGAGTGGTGCGAACTGGTAGCAGAGTGGTGCAAACTAGTCGCGGAGTGGTGCTAACTGGTTGCGAAGTGGTGCGAACTATTTGCGGAGTGGTGCGAACTGGTCGCGGAGTGGTGCGACCTGGCTGCTGAGTGGTGCGAACTGGCTGTGGAGTGGTGCGAACTGGTTGCGGAGTGGTGCAAACTGGTTGCGGATTGGTGCGAACTGGTTGCGGACTGGTGCGAACAGGTTGCGGAGTGGTGGGAACTGGTTAGGGAGGGGTACGAACTGGTTGCGGAATAATGCGAACTGGTTGCGAAGTGGTGCGAACTAGTTGCGGAGTGGTGCGAACTGGTTGCAGAATGGTGCGAACTGGTTGCGGATTGGTGCGAACTGGTTGTGGAGAGGTGCGAACAGGTTGCGGAGTGGTGCGAACTGGTAGCAGAGTGGTGCAAACTAGTCGCGGAGTGGTGCGAACTGGTTGCGGAATGGTGCGAACTGGTTGCGGACTGGTGCGAACAGGTTGCAGAGTGGTGGGAACTGGTTAGGGAGGGGTACGAACTGGTTGCGGAATGATGCGAACTGGTTGCGAAGTGGTGCGAACTAGTTGCGGAGTGGTGCGAACTGGTTGCAGAATGGTGCGAACTGGTTGCGGATTGGTGCGAACTGGTTGTGGAGAGGTGCGAACAGGTTGCGGAGTGGTGCGAACTGGTAGCAGAGTGGTGCAAACTAGTCGCGGAGTGGTGCGAACTGGTTGCGGAATGGTGCGAACTGGTTGCGGACTGGTGCGAACAGGTTGCAGAGTGGTGGGAACTGGTTAGGGAGGGGTACGAACTGGTTGCGGAATGATGCGAACTGGTTGCGAAGTGGTGCGAACTAGTTGCGGAGTGGTGCGAACTGGTTGCAGAATGGTGCGAACTGGTTGCGGATTGGTGCGAACTGGTTGTGGAGAGGTGCGAACAGGTTGCGGAGTGGTGCGAACTGGTAGCAGAGTGGTGCAAACTAGTCGCGGAGTGGTGCGAACTGGTTGCGGAATGGTGCGAACTGGTTGCGGACTGGTGCGAACAGGTTGCAGAGTGGTGGGAACTGGTTAGGGAGGGGTACGAACTGGTTGCGGAATGATGCGAACTGGTTGCGAAGTGGTGCGAACTAGTTGCGGAGTGGTGCGAACTGGTTGCAGAATGGTGCGAACTGGTTGCGGATTGGTGCGAACTGGTTGTGGAGAGGTGCGAACAGGTTGCGGAGTGGTGCGAACTGGTAGCAGAGTGGTGCAAACTAGTCGCGGAGTGGTGCGAACTGGTTGCGGAGAGGTGCGAACTTGTTGCGGAGTGGTGCGAACTGGATGCGGAATGGTGCGAACTGGTTACGGAGAGGTGTGAACTGGTTGCGGAGTGGTGCGTCCTGGTTGCGAAGTGGTGCAAACTGGTTGCGGAGTAGTGCGAACTGGTTGCGGAGTGGTGCGCACTGGTTGCAGAGTGGTGCGAACTGGTTGTGGAGTGGTGCGCACTGGTTGCGGAGTGGTGCAAACTGGTTGCGGATTGGTGCGAACTGGTTGCGGACTGGTGCGAACAGGTTGCGGAGTGGTGGGAACTGGTTAGGGAGGGGTACGAACTGGTTGCGGAATAATGCAAACTGGTTGCGAAGTGGTGCAAGCTTGTTGTGGAGTGGTGCGAACTGGTTGTGGAGTGGTGCGAACTGGTTGCGGAATGGTGCAACCTGGTCGCGGAGTGGTGCGAACTGGTTGCGAAGTGGTGCAAGCTTGTTGTGGAGTGGTGCGAACTGGTTGTGGAGTGGTGCGAACTGGTTGCGGAATGGTGCAACCTGGTCGCGGAGTGGTGCGAACTGGTTGCGGACTGGTGCAAACTAGTTGCGGAGTGGTGCAAACTGGTTGCGGAGTGGTGCGAACTGGTTGCGGGGTAGAGCAAACTGGCTGCGGAATGGTGCAAACTGGTTGCGGAGTGGCGCTAACTGGTTGCTGAGTGGTGCAAACAGGTTGCGGAGTGTTGCGAATTGGCTGCGGAGTGGAGCGAATTGGCTGCGGAGTGGTGCGAACTGGTTGCGTAGTGGTGCGAACTGGTTGCGGAGTGGTGCGGACTGGTTTCAGAGTGGTGCGACCTGGCTGCAGAGTGTTGCAAACTGGTTGGTGAATGGTGCGAACTGGTTGCGCAGTGGTGCGAGCTGGTCGCAAAGTGGTGCAAATTTGTTGCAGAGTGGTGCAAACTGGTTGTGGAGTGGTGCGAACTGGTTGCGGAGTGGTGCGAACGGATTGTAGAGTGGTGCGAACTGGTTGCGGAGTGGTGTGAACTGGTTGCGGAGTGGTGCGTCCTGGTTGCCAAGTGGTGCAAACTGGTTGCGGAGTGGTGCGAACTGATTGCGGAGTGGTGCGAATTGGTTGCGGAGTGGTGCCAACTGGTTGCGGAGTGGTGTGAACTGGTTGCAGAGTGGTGCGAACTGGATGTGGAGTTGTGCGAACCTGTTGCGGAGTGGTGCGAACTGGTTTCCGAGTGGTGCGACCTGGCTGCGGAGTGGTGCGAACTGGTTGCTGAATGGTGCGAACTGGTTGTGGAGTGGTGCGAGCTGGTCGCAAAGTGGTGCAAGTTGGCTGCAGAGTGTAGCCAACTGGTCGCGGAGTAGTGCGAACTGGTTGCGGAGTGGTGCGAACTTCTTGCGGAGCTGTGAGAACTGGTTGCGGAGTGGTGCAAACTGGTTGCGGTGTGGTGGAAACTGGTTGTAGAATGGTGCAAACTGGTTGCGGAGTGGTGCGAACTATTTGCGGAGTGGTCGGAAGTATTTGCTGAGTGGTCAAACTGGTCGCGGAGTGGTGCGAACTGGCTGCGGAGTGGTGCGAACTGGTTTCTGAAGTGGTGCGAAGTGGTTGCGGAGTGGTGCAAACCGGTTGGGGAGTGGTGCGGACTGGATGTGGAGTGGTGCGAACTGGTTGTGGAGTGGTGCAAAAAGGTTGCGGAGTGGTGCGAATTGGTAGCGGATTGGTGCGAACTAGTTGCGGAGTGGTGGGAAATGGTTGCGGATTGGTGCGAACTGGTTGTGGAGAGGTGCGAACAGGTTGCGGAGTGGTGCGAACTGGTTGCAGAGTGGTGCGAACTGGTTTTGGAGAGGTACGAACTGGTTGCGGAGTGGTACGAGCTGGTTGCGGAGTGGTTCGAACTAGTTGCGGAGTGGTGCGAGCTGGTTGCAGAGTGATGCGAACTGGTTGCGAAATGGTACGAACTTGTTGCGGAGTGGTGCGAACTGGCTGCGGAGTGGTGCGAACATGCTGTGGAGTGGTGCGAACTGGTTGCGGATTGGTGCGAACTGGTTGCAGAGTGGTGCGACCAGGTGTCAGAGTGGTGCAAACTGGTTGCGGAGTGATGCGAACTGGTTGCAGAATGGTGCACACTAGTTGCGGAGTGGTACGAACTGGACGCGGAGTGGTGCGAACTGGCTGCAGAGTGGTGGGAACTGGCTGTGGAGTGGTGCGAACCAGTTGCAGAGTGGTGCAAACTGGCTGCGGATTTGCACCAACTGGTTGCGGTATGGTCCAAACTGGTTGCAGAGTGGTACGAACTGGTTGCGGATTGGTGCGAACTGGTTGCGGAGTGGTGCGAACTGGTTGCAGAGTGGTGCAAACTGGTTGGGGTGTGGTGCGGACTGGTTGCGGAGTGGTGCGAACGGGTTCCAGAGTGATGCAAACTGGTTGCGGAATGGTGCGCATTGGTTGCGGAATGGTGCGAACTGGTTGCGGACTGGTGCGAACTGGTTGCCGAGTCGTTGGAACTGGTTGCGGAGTGATGGGAACAGGTTGCGGAGTGGTGTGTACTTGCTGTGGAGTGGTGCAAACTGGTTGCCTAATGGTGCGAACTGGTTGCAGAATGGTGTGAACTGGTTGCGAGTGGTGCGAACTGGTTGCAGAATGATGCAAACTTGTTGTGGAGTGGTGCGAACTGGTTGCGGAGTGGTGCGCACTGGTTGCACAGTGGTGCGATCTGGTTGTGGAATGGTGCAAACTGGTTGCGGAGTGGTGCGAACTGGTTGCGGAATGGTGCGAACTGGTTGCAGAGTGGTGCGAACTGGTTGCGGAGTGGTGCGAACTGGTTGAGGAGTGGTGCGAACTGGTTGCGGAGTGGTGCAAACTGGCTGCAGAGTGGTGTGAACTGGTTGCGGACTGCTGCGAATTGGTTGCGCAGTTTTGCAAACTGGTTGCGGAGTGGTGCAAACTGGTTTCGGAGTGGTTCACACTGGTTGCGGAGTGGTGCAAAGTGGTTGCGGAGTGGTGCAAACTGGTTGCGGAGTGGTGTGAACTAGTTGCGGAATGGTGCAAACTGGTCGTGGAGTGGTACAAACTGGCTTTGCAGTGGTGCAAACTGGTTGCGGAGTGGTGCGAGCTGGTTGCGGATTGGTGCGAACTGGTTGCGGAGTGGTGCAAACTGGTTGCGGAGTGGTGCCAACCGGTTGCAGCGTGGTGCGAAGTGGTTACGGAGTGCTGCAAACTTGTTGCGGAGTGGTGCGAAGTGGTTGCGAAGTGCTTAGAACTGGTTGCGGAGTCGTGCGAACTGGTTGCGAAGTGGTGCAAACTGGTTGCAGTAAGGTGTGACCTGGTTGCGGAGTTGTGCAAACTGGTTGCAGAGTGGTGCGAACTAGTTGTCGAGTGGTCCGAACTGGTTGCGGAGTGGTCCGAACTGGTTGCGAAGTGGTGCAAACTGGTTGCGGCGTCGTGCGAACTGGTTGTGGAGTGGTGCAAACTGGTTGCACTGAGGTGTGACATGGTTGCGGAGTTGTGCAAACTAGTTTTGGAGTGGTGCGAACTGGTTGCGGAGTGGTGCGAACTGGTTGCAGAGTGGTGCGAACTGGTTGCGGCGTGGTGCGAACTGGTTGCGGAGTGGTGCGAACTGGTTGCGGAATGGTGCGAACTGGTTGCAGAGTGGTGCGAACTGGTTGCGGCGTGGTGCGAACTGGTTGCGGAGTGGTGCGAACTGGTTGCGGAATGGTGCGAACTGGTTGCAGAGTGGTGCGAACTGGTTGCGGCGTGGTGCGAACTGGTTGCGGAGTGGTGCGAACTGGTTGCGGAATGGTGCGAACTGGTTGCAGAGTGGTGCGAACTGGTTGCGGCGTGGTGCGAACTGGTTGCGGAGTGGTGCGAACTGGTTGCGAAGTGGTGCAAACTGGTTGCGGCGTCGTGCGAACTGGTTGTGGAGTGGTGCAAACTGGTTGCACTGAGGTGTGACATGGTTGCGGAGTTGTGCAAACTAGTTTTGGAGTGGTGCGAACTAGTTGCGGAGTGGTGCGAACTGGTTGCGGAGTGGTGCGAACTAGTTGCGGAGTGGTGCGAACTTGTCGCGGAGTGGTGTGAACTGGCTGCGGAATGGTGCAAACTGGTTGTGGAGTGGTGTGAACTGGTTGTAGAGTGGTGCAAACGTGTTGCGGAGTGGTACGGCCTGGTTGCTAAGTGGTGCAAACTGGTTGCGGATTGGTGCGAACTTGTTGCGGAGTGTTGCGAACTGGTTGTGGAGTGGTGCGAACTGGTTGCGTAGTGGTATGGACGGGTTTCGGAGTGGTGCCAACCGGTTGCGGAGTGGTGCGAACTGATTGCGGAGTTGTGGGAACTGGTTGTTGAGTGGTGCAAACTGGTTTCCGAGTGGTGCGAACTGGTTGCGGAGTGGTGCAAACTGGTTGCAGAGTGGTGTGAACTTGTTGCGGAGTGGTGCGAACTAGTTGCTGAGTGGTGTGAACTGGTTGCGGAGTGGTGCTAACTGGTTGCGGAGTGGTGCAAACTGGTTGCAGAGTGGTGCAAACAGGTTGCAGAGTGGTGCGAACCGGTTGCAGAATGGTGTAAACTGGTTCCAGAGTGGTGCTTACTGGCTGAGGAGTGGTGCAGACTGGTTACACAGTGGTGCAAACTGGTTGCGGAGTGGTGGGAATTGGTTGCGGAGTGGTGCGAGCTGGTTGAGGAGTGGTGCGAGCTGGTTGCGGATTGGTGCGACCTGGTTGCAGAGTGGTGCAAACTGGTTGAGGAGTGGTGCAAACGGGTTGTGGAGTGGTGCGAACTGGTTGCGGGAGGGTGCGAGCTGGTTGCGGAGTGGTGCAAACTGGCTGCAGAGTGGTGCAAACTGGTTGCACAGTGGTGCATACTTGCTTTGGAGAGGTGCGAACTAGTTGCGCAATGGTGTGCACTGGTTGCGGAGTGGTGCGAACTGGTTGCGGAGTGGTGCGAACTGGTTACGGAGTGGTGCGAACTGGTAACGGAGTGGTGCGAACTGGTTGCGGAGTGGTGCAAACTGGCTGCAGAGTGGTGCGAACTGGTTGCGGAGTTGTGAAAACTGGTTGCGGAGTTTTGCAAACTGGTTTCAGAGTGGTGCGAACTGGTTGCGGAGTGGTGTGAACTCGTTGCGGAGTGGTGCAAATTGGTTGGGTAGTGATGCGAACTGGTTGCAGAGTGGTGGAAACGGGTTGCCGAGTGGTGCGAACTGGTTGCAAAGAGGTGCGACATGGTTGCGGAGTTGTGCAAACTGGTTGCGTAGTGGTGTGAACTGGTTGCGGAGTGGTGCAAACTGGTTGCGGAGTGGTGCAAACTGGTTGCCGATTGATGCAAACTGGTTGCAGAGTGGTGCGAACTGGTTGCGGACTGGTGCGAACTGGTTGCAGAGTGGTGCGAACTGGTTGCAGAGTGGTGCGACCTGGTTGCGGAGTGGTGTGAACTGGTTGCAGAGTTGTGCAAACTGGTTGCGGAGTGGTGCAAACTGGTTGAAGAGTGGTGCGAACTGGTTGCCGAGTGGGGCGAACTGGTTGGGGAGTGGGGCGGACTGGTTGCGGAGTGTTTCCACCTGGTTGCACAGTGGTGCAAACTGGTTGCGGAGTGGTGTGTACTGGTTGCGATGTTGTGCAAACCGGTAGAGGAGTGGTGGGAACTGGTTGCGGACTGGTGCGAACTGGTTGCGGAGTGGTGCAATTTGGTTGCGGAGAGGTGCGAACTGGTTGCGGAGTTGTGCAAAATGGTTGCAGAGTGGTGCGAACTGGTTGATGAGTGGTGCGCACAAGTTGCGGAGTGCTGCAAACTGGTTGCCGATTGGTGCAAACTGGTTGCGGAGTGGTTCAAACTAGTTGCAGAGTGGTGCGAACTGGTTGCGGAGTGGTGCCAACTGGCTAGGGAGTGGTCTAAACTGGTTGCGGAGTGGTGCGAACTGGTTGCGGAGTGGTGCGAACTGGTTGCGGAGTGGTGCCGACTGGTTGCGGAGTGGTGCAAGCTGGTTGCAGAGTGGTGCAAACTGGTTGCGGAGTGGTGCAAACTGGTTGTGGATTCGTGCAAACTGGTTGCGGAGTGGTGGGAACTGGTTGCAGAATGGTGCAAACTGGTTGTGGATTCGTGCAAACTGGTTGCGGAGTGGTGGGAACTGGTTGCAGAATGGTGCAAACTGGTTGTGGATTCGTGCAAACTGGTTGCGGAGTGGTGGGAACTGGTTGCAGAATGGTGCAAACTGGTTGTGGATTCGTGCAAACTGGTTGCGGAGTGGTGGGAACTGGTTGCAGAATGGTGCAAACTGGTTGTGGATTCGTGCAAACTGGTTGCGGAGTGGTGGGAACTGGTTGCAGAATGGTGCAAACTGGTTGTGGATTCGTGCAAACTGGTTGCGGAGTGGTGGGAACTGGTTGCAGAATGGTGCAAACTGGTTGTGGATTCGTGCAAACTGGTTGCGGAGTGGTGGGAACTGGTTGCAGAATGGTGCAAACTGGTTGTGGATTCGTGCAAACTGGTTGCGGAGTGGTGGGAACTGGTTGCAGAATGGTGCAAACTGGTTGTGGATTCGTGCAAACTGGTTGCGGAGTGGTGGGAACTGGTTGCAGAATGGTGCAAACTGGTTGTGGATTCGTGCAAACTGGTTGCGGTGTGGTGCGAACTGGTTGCAGAGCGGTGCGAACTGGTTGCGGAGTGGTGCAAGCTGGTTGCAGAGTGGTGCAAATTGGTTGCGAAGTGGTGCGAACTGGTTGTGGAGTGGTGCGAACTGGTTGCGGATTAGTGCAAACTGGTTGCGAAATGGTGCAAATGGCTTGCGGACTGGTGCAAACTGGTTGCGGATGTGTGCGAACTGGTTGCGGAGTGGTGCAAACTGGTTGCGGAGTGGTGCAAAGTGGTTGCGGAGTATCGCAAACTGGGTACGGAGTGGTGCAAACTGGTTGCGGAGTGGTGCGAACTAGTTGCGGATTGGTGCGAACTGGTCGCGGAGTGGTGCAAACAGGTTGCGGAGTGGTGCGAACTGGTTGCGGAGTGGTGCGAACTGGTTGCGGAGTGGTCTGAGTTGGCTGCAGAGCCATATTGACTTTGGGAAGTCGAAGTCGATGGCCAAGTCGGATGTCAAAAGTCGGAAGTCGGCTTCTGATAAACCAAGTCGGAAGTCAGTTTTCCTCCAACTGGTTAGGAGCCTCATTATGGTGTGCCAAGGACTGTGTCGCAAGTACACTATAGGAAAAAACATTGTTTATGTGTCTTTCAACACTTGATGGATTGCATATATAACATGTATATGATGTCATAGGAAGCCATTTATAAACAAAATGTAGCTGCACGAGGTGTTTATGCACATAACTTCCTCCAAACTTAACGGAATTTAGCGATTCAAATTGCGTTGGAACCAGCAACTCATGATCTATGTTCCACTCCCAATATGTAAGTCGAGCTTAAGTCGACTTTGACCGACTCTCTGACTTAGAATTTTACCCCAAAAGTCGGAAGTCGAAGTCAACATGGTTGCATAGTGGTGCGAACCGGTTGCAAAGTGGTGGGAACTGATGGCGATGTGGTGCGAACTGGTTGAGGAGTGGTGAAAACTGGTTGCAGAGTGGTGCGAACTGGTTGCGGAGTTGTGCAAACTGGTTGCAGAGTGGTGCGAACTGGTTGCGGAGTGGTGCGAACTGGTTGCGGAGTGGTGCGAACTGGTTGCGGAGTGGTGCAATCTGGTTGCGGAGTGGTGCGAACTGGTTGTAGAGTGGTCCAAACTGGTTGCGGAGTGGTGCAAACTGGTTGTTGTATTGTGGGAACTAGTTGCGGAGTGGTGCAAACTGGTTGCGGAGTTGTGCAAACTGGTTGTCGCGTGGTGCAAACTGGTTGCGGAGTGGTGCAAACTGGCTAAGGGATGGTCTAAACGGGTTGCGGAGTGGTGCAAACTGGTTGCAAAGTGGTGCGAAGTAGTTGCAGAGTGGTGCAAACCGGTTGCTGATTGGTGTGAACTGGTCGCGGATTGGTGCGAACTGGCTGCGAAGTGGTGTGAACAGGTTGCAGAGTGGTGCGAACTGGTTGCACAGCCGTGCGAACTGGTTACGGAGTGGTGCGAGCTGGTTGCGGAGAGGTGCAAACTGGTTGGGGAGTGGTGCAAACTGGTTGCGGAGTGGTGTGAACAGGTTGCAGAGTGGTGCGAACTGGTTGCACAGCCGTGCGAACTGGTTACGGAGTGGTGCGAGCTGGTTGCGGAGAGGTGCAAACTGGTTGGGGAGTGGTGCAAACTGGTTGCAGATTGGGGCGGACTGGTTCCGCAGTGTTGGGACCTGGTTGCGGAGTGGTGCAAACTGGTTACGCAGTGGCGTGTACTGGTTGCGGGGTTGTGCAAACCGGTGCATAGTGGTGCGAACTGGTTGCGGAGTGGGGCGGACTGGTTCCGCAGTGTTGGGACCTGGTTGCGGAGTGGTGCAAACTGGTTACGCAGTGGCGTGTACTGGTTGCGGGGTTGTGCAAACCGGTGCATAGTGGTGCGAACTGGTTGGAGAGTGGTGCGAACTGGTTGTGGAGTGGTGCGAACTTGTTGAGGAGTGGTGGAAACTGGTTGCGGACTGGAGCGAGCTGGTAGCGGAGTGGTGTAATCTGGTTGCGGAGAGGTGCGAACTGGTTGCGGAGTTGGGCGAAATAGTTGCGGAGTGGTGTGAACTGGTTGCGGAGTGGTGGGAACTGGTTGCGGAGTGATGCAAACTGGTTGCCGATTGGTGCAAGCTGGTTGCGGAGTGGTGCGAGCTAGTTGCAGAGTGGTGCAAACTGGTTGCAGAGTGGTGCAAACTGGTTGCGGAGTGGTGCGAACTGGTTGCGGAGTGGTGCGAACTGGCTGCGGAGTGGTGCGAACTGGTTGCGGAGTGGTGCGAACTGGTTGCGGAGTGGTGCAAACTGGTTGCGGAGTGGTGCGAACTGGTTGCGGAGTGGTGCGAACTGGTTGCGGAGTGGTGCGATCTGGTTGCAGAGTGGTGCGAACTGGTTGCGGAGTGGTGCGAACGTGTTGCGCAGTGGTGCAAATTGGTTGCAGAGTGGTGCAAACTGGTTGCGGAGTGGTGCAAAGATGCGGATTGGTGAGAACTGGTTGCGGATTGGTGCAAACTGGTTGCTGAGTGGTGCGAACTGGTTGCGGAGTGGTGCGAACTGGTTGCGGAGTGGTGCAAACTGGTTGCGGAGTGGTGCGAACTGGTTGTGGAGTGGTGCGAACTGGTTGCGGAGTGGTGCGAACTGGTTGCGGAGTGGTGCAAACTGGTTGCGGAGTGGTGCAAACTCGTTGGGGAGTGGTGCAAATTGGTTGCGAAGTGGTGCAAACTGGTTGCGGATATGTGCAAACTGGTTGCGGAGTGGTGCGAACTGGTTGCAGATTAGTGCCAACTGGTTGCGGATTGCTGCGAAATGATTGCAGAGTGGTGCCAACTGGTTGCAGAGTGGTGCGAAGTGGTTGCGGAGTGGTGCAAACTGGTTGCGGAGTGTTGTAAACTGGTTGCGGATTGGTGCAAACTGGTTGCGGAGTGGTGCGAACTAGCTGCGGAGTGTTTCGAACTGGTCGCGGAGTGGTGCGAACCCGTTGCGGAGTGGTGCAAAATGGTTGCGGAGTGGTGCGAACTAGCTGCGGAGTGTTTCGAACTGGTCGCGGAGTGGTGCGAACCCGTTGCGGAGTGGTGCAAAATGGTTGCGGAGTGGTGCGAACTGGTTGCGGAGTGGTGCAAACCGGTTGCAGAGTGGTGCAAACCGGTTGCAGAGTGGTGTGAACTGGTTGCCGAGTGGTGCGAACTGGTTGAGGAGTGGTGCAAACTGGTTGCGGAGTGGTACGAATTGGTTACGGAGTGGTGCGAACCAGTTGCGGAGAAGTGCAAACTGGTTACGGAGTTGTGCAAACTGGTTGCCGATTGGTGCAAACTGGTTGCTGAGTTGTGCGAACTGGTTGTGGAGTGGTACGAACTGGTTGCAGAGTGGTACAAACTGGTTGCAGAGTGGTGCAAACTGGTTGCGGAGTGGTGCGAACTGGTTGCGGAGTGGTACGAACTGGTTGTAGTGTTGTGCAAACTGGTTGCGGAGTGGTGCGAACTGGTTGCAGGGCTGTACAACTGGTTGCCAAGTGGTGCAAACTGGTTACGCAGTGGTGCAAACTGGCTGCGGGATGGTCCAAACGGGTTGCGGAGTGGTGCAAACTGGTTGCAAAGTGGTGCGAAGTAGTTGACGAGTGGTGCGAACAGGTTGCTGATTGGTGTGGACTGGTTGCTGAGTGGTGGGAATCGGCTGCAGAGAGGTGTGAACTGGTTCCAGAGTGGTGCGAACTGGTTGCGGAGGCGAGCGAACTGGTTGCACAGTGGTGCAAACTGGTTGCGGAGTGGGGCGGACTGGTTGCGGAGTGTTGCAAACTGGTTGCGGAGTGGTGCGATCAGGCTGCGGAGTGGTGTGAACTGGTTGCGGGGTTGTGTGAACCGGTTGCACAGTGCTGCGAACTGGTTGCAGAGTGGTGCGAACATGTTGCGGAGTGGAGCGAACTGGTTGCGGAGTGGTGCGATCAGGCTGCGGAGTGGTGTGAACTGGTTGCGGGGTTGTGTGAACCGGTTGCACAGTGCTGCGAACTGGTTGCAGAGTGGTGCGAACATGTTGCGGAGTGGAGTGAACTGGTTGAGGAGTGGTGCGAACTAATTGCGGAGTGGTGCGAGCTGGTTACGGAGTGGTGCAAACTGGTTACGAAGTGGTGCGAACTGGTTGCGGAGTGGTGCGAACTGGTTGCGGAGTGGTGCAAACTAGTTGCAGAGTGGTGCAAACTGGTTGCGGAGTGGGGCGGACTGGTTGCGGAGTGGTGCAAACTAGTTGCAGAGTGGTGCAAACTGGTTGCGGAGTGGGGCGGACTGGTTGCGGAGTGGTGCAAACTAGTTGCAGAGTGGTGCAAACTGGTTGCGGAGTGGGGCGGACTGGTTGCGGAGTGGTGCAAACTAGTTGCAGAGTGGTGCAAACTGGTTGCGGAGTGGGGCGGACTGGTTGCGGAGTGGTGCAAACTAGTTGCAGAGTGGTGCAAACTGGTTGCGGAGTGGGGCGGACTGGTTGCGGAGTGGTGCAAACTAGTTGCAGAGTGGTGCAAACTGGTTGCGGAGTGGGGCGGACTGGTTGCGGAGTGGTGCAAACTAGTTGCAGAGTGGTGCAAACTGGTTGCGGAGTGGGGCGGACTGGTTGCGGAGTGGTGCAAACTAGTTGCAGAGTGGTGCAAACTGGTTGCGGAGTGGGGCGGACTGGTTGCGGAGTGGTGCAAACTAGTTGCAGAGTGGTGCAAACTGGTTGCGGAGTGGGGCGGACTGGTTGCGGAGTGGTGCAAACTAGTTGCAGAGTGGTGCAAACTGGTTGCGGAGTGGGGCGGACTGGTTGCGGAGTGGTGCAAACTAGTTGCAGAGTGGTGCAAACGGGTCGCGGAGAGGTGCAAACCGGTTTCGGAGTGGTGCGAACTGGTTGCGGAGTGGTGCGAACTGGTTGCGGAGTGGTGTGAACCGGTTGCAGAGTGGTGCAAACTGGTTGCAGAGCGGTGCAAACTGGTTGCAGAGCGGTGCAAACTGGTTACGGATTGGTGCAAACCAGTTGCGGAGAAGTGCAAACTGGTTGCGGAGTGGTGCAAACTGGTTGCGGAGTGGTGCGAACTAGTTGCGGAGTGGTGCGAACTGGTTACTGAGAGGTGCAAACTGGTTGCGGAGTGGTGCAAACTGGTTGCGGAGTGGTCCGAACTGGTTGCCGAGTGGTGCGAACTGGTTGTAGTGTTGTGCAAACTGGTAACGGAGTGGTGCGAACTGGTTGCAGAGTTGTGGGAACTGGTTGCTGATTGGTGCAAACTGGTTGCGGAGTGGTGTGAACTGGCTGCGGGGTGGTCCAAACTGGTTGCGGAGTGGTGCAAACGGGTTGCAAAGTGGTGCGAAGTAGTTGCGGAGTGGTGCAAACCGGTTGTTGATTGGTTCCAACTGATTGCGGAGTGGTGCGAATTGGTTGCGGAGTGGTGCAAACAGGTTGCGGAGTGGTGCGAACTGGTTGTAGTGTGGAGCAAACTGTTTGCAGAGTGGTGCGCACTGGTTGCGGAGTGGGGCGGACTGGTTGCGGAGTGTTGCGAACAGGTTGCGGAGTGGTGCGACCAGGTTGCGGAGTGGTGTGAACTGGTTGCGAGGTTGTGCGAACCGGTTGCTGAGTGCTGCAAACTGGTTGCAGAGTGGTGCGAACAGGTTGCAGAGTGGTGCAAACTGGTTGCGGAGTGGTGCGAACTGGTTACGGAGTGGTGCAAACTGGTTGTGGAGTGGTGCGAACTAGTTGCGGAGTGGTGCAAACTGGTTGCCATAGTGCAAACTAGTTGGGAAATGGTGGGAACTGCTTGTGGAGTGGTGCGCAGTGGTTCGGAGTGGTGCGAACTGGATGCGGAATGGTGCAAACTAGTTGCGGAGTGGTGCGAACTGGTTGATGACTGGTGTGAACAGGCTGCGGAGTGGTGCAAACTGGATGCGGAGTGGTGCGAACTGGTTGTGGATTGGTGCGAACTGGTTGCAGAGTGGTGCAAACTGGTTGCGGAGTGGTGGGAACTGGTTGCGGAGTGGTGTGAACTGGTTGCGGAGTGGTGCGAACGTGTTGCGCAGTGGTGCAAATTGGTTGCGGAGTGGTGCAAACTGGTTGCGGAGTGGTGTGAACTGGTTGCGGAGTGGTGGGAACTGGTTGCGGAGTGATGCAAACTGGTTGCCGATTGGTGCAAGCTGGTTGCGGAGTGGTGCGAGCTAGTTGCAGAGTGGTGCAAACTGGTCGTAGAGTGGTGCGAACTGGCTCGGGAGTGGTCTGAACTGGTTGCGGAGTGGTGCGAAATGGTTGCGGAGTGGTGCGAACTGGCTGCGGAGTGGTGCGGACTGGTTGCGGATTGCTGCAAACTGGTTGCGGAGTGGTGCGAACTGGTTGCGGAGTGGTGCGAACTGGTTGCTGAGTGGTGCGATCTGGTTGCAGAGTAGTGCGAACTGGTTGTGGAGTGGTGCGAACTGGTTGCAGAGTGGTGCGAACTGGTTGCGGAGTGGTGCGAACGTGTTGCGCAGTGGTGCAAATTGGTTGCGGAGTGGTGCAAACTGGTTGCGGAGTGGTGCAAAGTTGCGGATTGGTGAGAACTGGTTGCGGATTGGTGCAAACTGGTTGCTGAGTGGTGCGAAGTGGTTGTGGAGTGGTGTGAACTGGTTGTGGAGTGGTGCCAACTGGTTGCGGATTGGTGCGAAATGGTTGCAGAGTGGTGCAAACTGGTTGCGGAGTGGTGTGAACTGGTTGCCGAGTGGTGCGAACTGGTTGCGGAGTGGTGCGAACTCGTTGGGGAGTGGTGCAAATTGGTTGCGAAGTGGTGCAAACTGGTTGCGGATATGTGCAAACTGGTTGCGGAGTGGTGCGAACTGGTTGCAGATTAGTGCCAACTGGTTGCGGATTGCTGCGAACTGATTGCACAGTGGTGCGAACTGGTTGCAGAGTGGTGCGAAGTGGTTGCGGAGTGGTGCAAACTGGTTGCGGAGTGTTGCAAACTGGTTGCGGATTGGTGCAAACTGGTTGCGGAGTGGTGCGAACTAGCTGCGGAGTGTTTCGAACTGGTCGCGGAGTGGTGCGAACCCGTTGCGGAGTGGTGCAAAATGGTTGCGGAGTGGTGCGAACTAGCTGCGGAGTGTTTCGAACTGGTCGCGGAGTGGTGCGAACCCGTTGCGGAGTGGTGC
Source organism: Penium margaritaceum (assembly GCA_023375785.1). Lineage (NCBI taxonomy): Eukaryota > Viridiplantae > Streptophyta > Zygnematophyceae > Desmidiales > Peniaceae > Penium > Penium margaritaceum. Next base: position 156,218 of record SZWC01000655.1, on the reverse strand, counting down.
AAAATGGTTGCGGAGTGGTGCGAACTGGTTGCGGAGTGGTGCAAACCGGTTGCAGAGTGGTGCAAGCCGGTTGCAGAGTGGTGTGAACTGGTTGCCGAGTGGTGCGAACTGGTTGAGGAGTGGTGCAAACTGGTTGCGGAGTGGTACGAATTGGTTACGGGGTGGTGCGAACCAGTTGCGGAGAAGTGCAAACTGGTTACGGAGTTGTGCAAACTGGTTGCCGATTGGTGCAAACTGGTTGCAGAGTTGTGCGAACTGGTTGTGGAGTGGTATGAACTGGTTGCAGAGTGGTGCAAACTGGTTGCAGAGTGGTGCAAACTGGTTGCGGAGTGGTGCGAACTGGTTGCGGAGTGGTACGAACTGGTTGTAGTGTTGTGCAAACTGGTTGCGGAGTGGTGCGAACTGGTTGCAGAGTGGTGCAAACTGGTTGCAGAGTGGTGCAAACTGGTTGCGGAGTGGTGCGAACTGGTTGCGGAGTGGTACGAACTGGTTGTAGTGTTGTGCAAACTGGTTGCGGAGTGGTGCGAACAGGTTGCAGGGCTGTACAACTGGTTGCCGAGTGGTGCAAACTGGTTACGCAGTGGTGCAAACTGGCTGCGGGATGGTCCAAACGGGTTGCGGAGTGGTGCAAACTGGTTGCAAAGTGGTGCGAAGTAGTTGACGAGTGGTGCGAACAGGTTGCGGAGTGGTGCAAACTGGCTGCGGGATGGTCCAAACGGGTTGCGGAGTGGTGCAAACTGGTTGCAAAGTGGTGCGAAGTAGTTGACGAGTGGTGCGAACAGGTTGCTGATTGGTGTGGACTGGTTTCTGAGTGGTGGGAATCGGCTGTAGAGTGGTGTGAACTGGTTCCGGAGTGGTGCGAACTGGTTGCGGAGGCGAGCGAACCGGTTGCACAGTGGTGCAAACTGGTTGCGGAGTGGGGCGGACTGGTTGCGGAGTGTTGCAAACTGGTTGCGGAGCGGTGCGACCAGGCTGCGGAGTGGTGTGAACTGGTTGCGGGGTTGTGTGAACCGGTTGCACAGTGCTGCGAACTGGTTGCAGAGTGGTGCGAACAGGTTGCGGAGTGGTGCGAACTGGTTGAGGAGTGGTGCAAACTAATTGCGGAGTGGTGCGAGCTGGTTACGGAGTGGTGCAAACTGGTTACGAAGTGGTGCGAACTGGTTGCGGAGTGGTGCAAACTGGTTGCGGAGTGGTGCGAACTGGTTACGGAGTGGTGCGAACAGGTTGCGGAGAGGTGTGAACTGGTTGCGAAGTTGTGCGAACTGGTTTCAAAATGGTGGGAACTGCTTGCGGAGTGGTGCGAAGTGGTTGCGGAGTGGTGCAAACTGGATGCGGAGTGGTGCAAACTGGTTGCGGATTGGTGCAAACTGGTTGCGGAATGGTGCGAACTAGTTGCGGAGTGGTGCAAACTGGTTGAGGACTGGTGTGAACTGGCTGCGGAGTGGTGCAAACTGGTTGCGGACTGGTGCGAACTGCTTGTGGACTGGTGCCAACTGGTTGCGGACTGGGGCGAACTGGTTGCGGAGTGGTGCAAACTAGTTGCAGAGTGGTGCAAACTGGTCGCGGAGAGGTGCAAACCGGTTTCGGAGTGGTGCGAACTGGTTGCGGAGTGGTGCGAACTGGTTGCGGAGTGGTGTGAACCGGTTGCAGAGTGGTGCAAACTGGTTGCAGAGCGGTGCAAACTGGTTACGGATTGGTGCAAACCAGTTGCGGAGAAGTGCAAACTGGTTGCGGAGTGGTGCAAACTGGTTGCGGAGTGGTGCGAACTAGTTGCGGAGTGGTGCGAACTGGTTACGGAGAGGTGCAAACTGGTTGCCGAGTGGTGCAAACTGGTTGCGGAGTGGTCCGAACTGGTTGCCGAGTGGTGCGAACTGGTTGTAGTGTTGTGCAAACTGGTCACGGAGTGGTGCGAACTGGTTGCAGAGTTGTGGGAACTGGTTGCTGATTGGTGCAAACTGGTTGCGGAGTGGTGTGAACTGGCTGCGGGGTGGTCCAAACTGGTTGCGGAGTGGTGCAAACGGGTTGCAAAGTGGTGCGAAGTAGTTGCGAAGTGGTGCAAACTGGTTAAAGAGTGGAGCAAACTGTTTGCAGAGTGGTGCGCACTGGTTGCGGAGTGGTGCAAACGGGTTGCAAAGTGGTGCGAAGTAGTTGCGGAGTGGTGCAAACCGGTTGTTGATTGGTTCCAACTGATTGCGGAGTGGTGCGAATTGGTTGCGGAGTGGTGCAAACTGGTTGCGGAGTGGTGCAAACTGGTTAAAGTGTGGAGCAAACTGTTTGCAGAGTGGTGCGCACTGGTTCCGGAGTGGGGCGGACTGGTTGCGGAGTGTTGCGAACAGGTTGCGGAGTGGTGCGACCAGGTTGCGGAGTGGTGTGAACTGGTTGCGAGGTTGTGCGAACCGGTTGCAGAGTGCTGCAAACTGGTTGCAGAGTGGTGCGAACAGGTTGCAGAGTGGTGCAAACTGGTTGCGGAGTGGTGCGAACTGGTTACGGAGTGGTGCGAACTGGTTGTGGAGTGGTGCGAACTAGTTGCGGAGTGATGCAAACTGGTTGCCATAGTGCAAACTAGTTGGGAAATGGTGGGAACTGCTTGCGGAGTGGTGCGCAGTGGTTCGGAGTGGTGCGAACTGGATGCGGAATGGTACAAACTAGTTGCGGAGTGGTGCGAACTGGTTGAGGACTGGTGTTAACAGGCTGCGGAGTGGTGCAAACTGGATGCGGAGTGGTGCGAACTGGTTGTGGATTGGTGCGAACTGGTTGCAGAGTGGTGCAAACTGGTTGCGAGTGGTGCGAATTGGTTGCGGAGTGGTGCGAACAGGTTGCGGAGTGGTGCAAACTAGTTGCGGAGTGGTGCAAACTGGTTGCAGAGTGGTGTGAACTGGTTGCGGAGTGGTGCGAACTGGTTGCGGATTAGTGCAAACTGGTTGCGAAGTGGTGCAAACTGCTTGCGGACTGGTGCCAACTGGTTACGGATTGAGGCGAACTGGCTGCGGAGTGGTGCGAACTGGTTGCGGAGTGGTGCGAAGTGGTTGTGGAGTTGTGCAAACTGGTTGCGGAGTGGTGCTAACTGGTTGTGGATTGGTGCAAACGTTTTGCGGACTGGTGCGAACTAGTTGCGGAGTGGTGCGAACTGGTCGCGGAGAGGTGGGAACCGGTTGCGGAGTGGTGCGAACTGGTTGCGGATTGGTGCGAACTGGTTGCGGAGTGGTACGAACCGGTTGCAGAGTGGTGCGAACCGGTTGCAGAGTGGTGCAAACTGGTTGTGATGTGGTGCAAACTGGTTGAGGAGTGGTCCAACCTGGTTGCAGAGTGGTGCAAACTGGTTACCCAGTGGTGCGAACCAGTTGCGGAGAAGTGCAAACTGGTTGCGGATTGGTGCAAACTGGTTGCGGAGTGCTGTGAACTAGTTGCGGAGTGGTGCGAACTGGTCGCGGAGTGGTGCGAACGGGCAGCGGATTGGTGCAAACTGGTTGCAGAGTGGTGCGAACTGGTTGAGGAGTTGTGCGAACTGGTTGCAGAGTAGTGCTAACTGGTTGCGGAGTGGTGCGAACGGATTGCGGAGTGGTGCAAACTGGTTGCGGAGTGCTGCGGACTGGTTACGAGTGGTGCGAACTGGTTGCGAAGTGGTGCAAACTGGTTGCAGAGTGTTGCGAACTGGTTGCGGAGTGGTGCGACTGGTTCCCGAGTGGCGCAAACTGGTTGCGGAGTGGGGCAATCTGGTTGCGGAGTGGTGCGAACTCGTTGTGGAGTGGTGCGAACTAATTGAAGGTTAGTGCGAACTGGTTGCGAAGTGGTGCGACCTGCTTGCGGAGTGGTGCAAAGTGGTTGCAGAGTGGTGCGAACTGGATGCGGACTGGTGAAAACTGGTTGCGGATTGGTGCAAACTGGTTGCGGAGTGGTGCGAAATTGTTGGTGAGTGGTGCAAACTGGTTGCCGAATGGTGCGAAACAGTTGGTGAGTGAAAAACTGGTCGCGGAGTGGTGCGAACTGGCTACGGAGAGGTGCAAACTGGTTGCAGAGTGTTGCGACATGGCTACGGAGTGGTGCAAACTGGTTGCAGAGTGGTTCGAACTGCTTGCGGAGTGTTGCGAAGTGGTTGCGGAGTGGTGCAAACTGGTTGCAGAGCGGTGTGAACTGGTTGCGGAGTGGTGCGAACTGGTTGCGGACTAGTGCAAACTGGTTGCGAAGTGGTGGAAACTGCTTGCGGACTGGAGGCAACTGGTAACGGATTGAGGCGAACTGGCTGCGGAATGGTGCGAACTGGTTGCGGAGTGGTGCGAAGTGGTTGCGGAGTTGTGCAAACTGGTTGCGGAGTGGTGCAAACTGGTTGTGGATTGGTGCAAACTGGTTGCGGAGTGGTGGGAACTAGTTGCGGAGTGGTGCAAACTGGTCGCGGAGGGGTGCGAACCGGTTGCGGAGTGGTGCGAACCGGTTGCGGAGTGGTGCGACCTGGTTGCGGAGTGGTGCGTACCGGTTGCAGAGTGGTGCGAACCGGTTGCAGAGTGGTGCAAACTGGTTGTGAAGTGGTGCAAACTGGTTGAGGATTGGTGCAACCTGGTTGCAAAGTGGTGCAACCTGGTTACCCAGTGGTGCTAACCAGTTGCGGAGAAGTGCGAACTGGTTGCGGAGTTGTGCGAACTGGTTGCGGAGTGGTGCGAACTGGTTGCGGAGTGGTGCGAACTGGTTGCGGAGTGGTGCGA
>SZWC01000655.1:106342-150975 GCA_023375785.1 Penium margaritaceum | reverse complement strand
GTGTGGTGCGAACTGGTTGCGGAGTGGTGCGAACTGGTTGCGGAGTGGTACGAACTGGTTGCGGAGTGGAGCATACTTGTTGCAGAGTGGTGCGAACTGGTTGCGGAGTGGGGCGGACTGGTTGCGGAGTGTTGCGAACTGGTTGCGGAGTGGTGCGACCAGGTTGCGGAGTGGTGTGAACTGGTTGCGGGGTTGTGCGAACCGGTTGCAGAGTGCTGCGAACTGATTGCAGAGTGGTACGAACAGCTTGCGGAGTGGTGCGAACTGGTTGAGGAGTGGTGTGAACTGGTTGCGGAGTGGTGCGAACTGGTTACGGAGTGGTGCGAACACGTTGCGGAGTGCGGGAACTGGTTGCGGAGTTGTGCAAACTGGTTGCGGAGTGGTGCAAAATGGTTGCAGATTGGTGCAAACGGGTTGCAGAGTGGTGCGAAATACTTGCGGAGTGGTGCGAACTGGTTACGGAGTGGTGCGTACACAGTGCGGAGTGGTGCAAACTGGTTGCGTAGTGGTGCGAACTGGTTGCGGAGTGGTGCGGACTGGTTGTGGAGTGGTGCGAACTGGTTGCGGAGTGGTGCAAACCGGTTGCAGAGTGGTGGGAACTGGTTGCGCAGTGGTGCGAACTGGTTGCGGAGTGGTGGGAACTAGTTGCGGAGTGGTGAAAATTGGTTGCAGAGTGGTGCGAACAGGTTGCGCATTAGTGCAAACTGGTTGCGAAGTGGTGCGAACAGCTTGCGGAGTGGTGCAAAGTCGTTGCGGAGTGGTGCGAACTGGACGCGGAGTGGTGCAAACTGGTTGCGGATTGGTGCAAACAGGTTGCAGAGTGGTGTGAACTAGTTGAGGAGTGGTGCGAACTGGTCGCGGAAAGGTGCGAAGGGGCTGCGGAGTGGTGCAAACTGGTTGCGGAGTGGTGCGAACTGGTTGCGGAGTTGTGCGAACTGGTTGCAGAGTGGTGCGAACTGGTTGCGGAGTGGTGCAAACGGGTTGCAGAGTGGTGCAAACTGGATGCGAGTGGTGCGAACTGGTTGCGGATTGGTGCAAACTGGTTGTAGAATGTTGTGATCTGGTTGCGGAGTGGTGCGACTGGTTCCAGAGTGGCGCAAACTGGTTGCGGAGTGGGGCTATCTGGTTGCGGAGTGGTGCGAACTCGTTGTGGAGTGGTGCGAACTAATTGGGGGTTAGTGCGAACTGTTTGCGAAGTGGTGCGATCTGCTTTCAGAGTGGTGCGAAGTGGTTGCAGAGTGGTTCGAACTGGATGCGGAGTGGTGCAAACTGGTTGCGGATTGGTGCAAACTGGTTGCGGATTGGTGCGAAATAGTTGATGAGTGGTGCAAACTGGGTCCGGAGTGGTTCGAAATAGTTGGTGAGCGGTGCGAACTGGTCGCAGAGTGGTGCGAACTGGCTAAGGAGTGGTGCAAACTGGTTGCAGAGTGGTGCGAACTGGTCGCGGAGTGGTGCATTGTGGAGAGGTGCGAACTGGTTCCGGAGTGGTGTGAACTGGTTGCGGAGTGGTACGAACTGGTTGCGGAGTGGTGCGAACTGGTTGCGGAGTGGTGCGAACTGGTTGTGGATTGGTGCGAACTGGTTGCCGAGTGGTGTGAACTGGTTGTGGAGTTGTGCGAACTGGTTGCGGAGTGGTGCAAAACTGGTGTGAAGTTGTGCCAACTTGCTACGGTATGGTGCAAACTGGTTGCGGAGTGGTGCACACAAGTTGTGGAGTGGTGCGTAATAGTTGCGGAGTGGTGCGAACCGGTTGCGGGGTGGTGCGAACTGGTTGCGGAGTGGTGCGAACGGGTTGCGGAGATATGCAAACTGGTTGCGGAGTGGTGCGAACCGGTTGCGAAGTGATGCGAACTGGTTGCAGAGTGGTGCGAACTGGTTGCAGAGTGGTGCAAACGGGTTGCGGAGTGCTGCAAACTGATTGCGGTGTGGTGTGAACTGGTTGTGGGGTGGTACAAACCGGTTGCAGAGTGGTGCAAACTGGTTGCAGAGTGGTGCAAACTGGTTGCGGCGTGGTGCAAACTGGTTGAGGAGTGGTGCAAACTGGTTGCCGAGTGGTGCGAACTGGTTGCGGAGTGGTGCAAACCGGTTTCGGAGAAGTGTGAACTGGTTGCTGGGTTGTGCAAACTGGTTGCGGAGTGGTGCAGACTGGTTGCGGAGTAGTTCGAACTGGCTTTAAAGTGGTGCAAACTGGTTGCAGAGTGGTGCAAACGGGTTGCGGAGTGGTGCGCACTAGTTGCGGAGTGGTGCGAACCGGTTGCGGAGTGGTGCAAACTGGTTGCGGAGTTGTGCGAACTGGTTGCAGAGTGATGGGAACTGGTTGTGGAGTGGTTGGAATTGGTTGCGGAGTGGTGCGAACTAGTTGTGAAGTGGTGCAAACTTGTTGCGGAGTGGTGTGAACTGGTTGCGGAGTGGTGCGAACTGGTTGCGGAGTGGTACGAACTGGTTGCGGAGTGCTGCGGACTGGTTACGAGTGGTGCGAACTGGTTGCGGAGTGGTGCAAACTGGTTGCAGAGTGTTGCGAACTGGTTGCGGAGTGGTGCGACTGGTTCAGGAGTGGCGCAAACTTGTTGCGGAGTGGGCCAATCTGGTTGCGGACTGGTGCGAACTCATTGCGGAGTGATGCGAACTGATTGTACATTGGTACAAACTGGTTGCGGAGTGGTGGGAACTGGTTGTGGAGTTGTGCGAACTGGTTGTGGAGTGGTGCAGAACTGGTGTGGAGTGGTGCAAACTGGCTGCGGAGTGGTGCAAACTGGTTGCGGAGTGGTGCGAAGTAGTTGTGGAGTGGTTCGAACCGGTTGCGGAGTGGTGCGAACTGGATGGGGAGTGGTGCAAACTGGTTGCGGAGTGGTGCAAACTGGCTGCGGAGTGGTGCAAACTGGTTGCGGAGTGGTGCGAAGTAGTTGTGGAGTGGTTCGAACCGGTTGCGGAGTGGTGCGAACTGGATGGGGAGTGGTGCAAACTGGTTGCGGAGTAATGCAAACTGGTTGCAGAGTGGTGCAAACAGATTGCAGAGTGGTGCCAACTGGCTGCGCAGTGGTGCGAACGGGTTGCGGAGTGGTGTGAACTGGTTGCGGGGTGGTGCGAACTGGTTGCTGAGTGGTGCGAACTGGTTGCAGAGTGGTGCAAACTGGTTGCGGAGTGGTGCGAACTGGTTAAGGAGTGGTGCAAACTGGTTGCGGAGTGGTGCGAACTGGTTGTGGCGTGGTGCGAGCTGGTTGCGGAGAAGTGCGAACTGGTTGCAAAGTGGTGCGAACTGCTTGCGGAGTGGTTCCAAGTGGTTGCGGGGTGGTGCGAACTGGATGCGGAGTGGTGCAAACTCCTTTTGGATTGGTGCAAACGGGTTGCGGAGTAGTGCAAACTGATTCCGGAGTGGTGCGAACTGGTTACGGAGTGGTGCGAACTGGTTCCGGAGTGGTGCGAACTGGTTGCGGAGTGGTGCAAAACTGGTGTGGATTGGTGCAAACTGGCTGCGGAGTGGTGCAAACTGGTTGGAGAGTGGTGCACACTAGTTGCGGTGTGGTGCGAAGTAGTTGCGGAGTGGTGCGACCGGTTGTGGAGTGGTGCGTACTGGTTGCGGAGTGGTGCAAAATGGTTGCGGAGTGATGCGAACTGGTTGTAGAGTGGTGCAAACTGGTTGCGGAGTGGTGCGAACTTATTGCGGTGTGGTTTGAACTGGTTGTGGGGTGGTGCGAACCGGTTGCACAGTGGTGGGAACTAGTTGTGGGGTAGTGCGCACTGGTTGCAGAGTGGTGCGAACTGGCTGCGAAGTGGTGCAAACTGGTTGCGAAGTGGTGCGAACTGGTTGCGGAGTGGAGCGAACTGGTTGCGGAGTGGTTCGAACTGGCTGCGGAGTGGTGGGAACTGGTTGTAGAGTGGTGCAAACTGGTTGTGGAGTGGTGTGAACTGGGTGCGGAGTTGTGCTAACTAGTTGCGGAGTGGTGCAGACTGGTTGTGGAGTGGTGCGAAATGGCTTCAAAGTGGTGCAAACTGGTTGCGAAGTGGTGCAAACTGGTTGCGAAGTGGTGCAAACCGGTTGGGGAGTGGTGCAAACTGGTTGCACAGTTGTGGGAATCGGTTGCGGAGTGATGGCAACTGGTTGTGGAATGGTGGACATTGGTTGCGGAGTGGTGCGAACTAGTTGCAGAGTGGTGCAAACTGGTTGCCGAGTGGTGTGAACCGGCTGCGGAGTGGTGAGAACTGGTTGGGGAGTGGTGCGAACTGGTTGCGGAGTGGTGCGAACTGGTTGCGGAGTGCTGCGGATTGGTTACGAATGGTGCGAACTGGTTGCGGATGGTGCCACCTGGTTGCAGAGTGGTGCGAACTGGTTGCGGAGTGGTGCGACTGGTTGCAGAGTGCCGCAAACTGGTTGCGGAGTTGAGTAAACTGGTTGCGGAGTGGTTCGAACTGGTTGCGGAGTGGTGCGAACTGGTTGGGGATTAGTTCGAACTGGTTGCAAAGTGGTGCGATCTGCTTGCGGAGTGGTACGAAGAGGTTGTAGAAAGGTGCGAACTGGATGCCGAGTAGTGCAAACTGGTTGCGGATTTGTGCAAACTGGTTGCGGATTGGTGCGAACTAGTTGGTGAGTGGTGCGAACTGGTCGCAGAGTGGTGCGAACTGGCTACGGAGTGGTGCAAACTGGTTGCGGAGTGGTGCGAACTGGTTGCCGAGTGGTGCGGACAGGTTGCAGAGTGGTGCGAACTGGTTGTGGAGTGGTGCAAAACTGGTGTGGAGTGGTGTGAACTGGCTACAGAGTGGTGCAAACTGGTTGCGGAGTGGTGCACACTGGTTGCGGAGTGGTGCGAAGTAGTTGTGGAGTGGTGCGAACCGGTTGCGGAGTGGTGCGAACTGGATGCAGAGTGGTGCGAACGGGTTGTGGAGTAATGCGAACTGGTTTCAGAGTGGTGAGAACTGATTACAGAGTGGTGCCAACTGGTTGCGGAGTGGTGCGAACGGGTTGCGGAGTGGTGTGAACTGGTTGCGGGTTGGTGCGAACTGGTTGCAGAGTGGTGCCAACTGGTTGCGGAGTGGTGCGAACTGGTTAAGGAGTGGTGCGAACTGGTTGCCGAGTGGTGCGAACTGGTTGTGGAGTGGTGCGAACTGGTTGCGGATTGGTGTAAACTGGTTGCGGATTGGTGCAAACTGGTTGCGGAGTGGTGCGAACTAGTTGCGGAGTGGTGCGAACTGCTCGCGGAGTGGTGCGAACTGGTTGCGGTGTGGTGCGAACTGGTTGCGGAGTGGTGCGAGCTGGTTGCAGAGTGGTGTGAACTGGTTGCAGAGTGGTGCGAACTGGTTCCAGAGTGGTGCGAACTGGTTGCGGAGTGGTGCTAACTGGTTGCGGAGTGGTGTGAACTGGTTGCGGAGTGGTGTGAACTGATTTTGGAGTGGTGCAAACTGGTTGCAAAATGGGGTGAACTGGCTGCGGAGTGGTGCAAACGGGTCAGGGAGTGGTGCAAAGTGGTTGCGGAGTGGTGCAAACTTGTTGCGGAGTGGTGCGAACTGGTTGCGGAATGTTGCGAACTGGTTGGGGAGTGGTGCGAACTGATTGCGGAATGGTGCCAACTGGTTGTGGCGTGGTGGAAACCGGTTGCAGAGTGGTGCGAACCTGTTATAGATAAGTGTGAACTGGTTGCGAGGTGGAACTAACTGGTTTCAGAGTGGTGCAAACTAGTTGCGGAGTGGTGTGAACTGGTCATGGAGTGGTGCGAACTGGCTGCGGAGAGGTGCAAACTGGTTGCGGAGTGGTGCAAACTGGTTGCGGAGTGGTGCGAACTGGTTGCCGAGTGGTAACGGGTTGCAGAGTGGTGCGAACTGGTTGCCGAGTTGTGCGAACTGGTTGCGGAGTGGTGCGAACTGGTTGCGGAGTGGTGCGAACTGGTTGCAGCGTGGTGCCGAACTGGTTGGGGGGTGGTGCAAACTGGTTGCGGAGAGGTGCGATCTGGTTGCGGTGGTGCGAGCTGGTTGCAGAGTGGTGTGAACTGGTTGCAGAGTGGTGCGAACTGGTTACGGAGTGGTGCGAACTGGTTGCGGGGTGGTGCTAACTGGTTGCGGAATGGTGTGAACTGGTTGCGGAGTGGTGTGAACTGATTTTGGAGTGGTGCGAACTGGTTGCAGAATGGGGTGAACTGCCTGCGGACTGGTGCGAACTGATTACGGAGTGGTGCGAACTGGTTGCGGAGTGGTGCAAACTTGTTGCAGAGTGGTGCGAACTGGTTGCGGAGTTTTGCGAACTGGTTGTGGAGTGGTGCGAACTGATTGCGGAATGGTGCGAACTGGTTGTGGAGTGGTGCAAACCGGTTGCAGAGTGGTGCAAACCTGTTGCAGAGTGGTGCAAACTGGTTGCGGAGTGGTACAAACTGGTTTCGGAGTGGTGCAAACTGGTTGCGAATTTGTGCAAACTGGTTTCGAAGTGGTGCGAACTAGTTGCGGAGTGGTGCGAACTGGTCGCAGAGTGGTGCGAACTGGCTGCGGAGTGGTGCAAACTGGTTGCGGAGTGGTGCGAACTGGTTGCAGAGTGGTGCGAACTGGTTGCGCAGTGCTGCGAACGGATGACAGAGTGGTGTGAACTGGTTGCGGAGTGGTTCGAACTGGTTGCGGAGTGGTGCGAACTGGTTGCGGAGTGGTCCGAACTGGTTGCGGAGTGGTTCAAACGGGTTGCGGAGTGGTATGGACTGGTTACCAGTGGTACGAACTGGTTGGGGAGTGGTGCAAACTGGTTGCAGAGTGGTTCGAACTGGTTGCGAAGTGGTGCGACTGGTTGCGGAGTGGTTCCAACTGGTGAGGAGTGGGGCAAACTGGTTGCAGAGTGGTGCAAACTAGTTGCGCAGTGGTGCGAACTGTTCGCGGAGTAGTGCGAACTGGCTCCGGATTGGTGCGAATTGGTTGCGGAGTGGTGGGAACTGGTTGTAGAGTTGTGCAAACTGGTTGCGAAGTGGTGTGAACGGGTTGCGGAGTTATGCAAACTGGTTGCGGAGTGGTGCAGACTGGTTGCGGAGTGGTGCGAACTGGCTTCAAAGTGGTGCAAACTGGTTGTGGAGAGGTGCAAACTGGTTGCGGAGTGGTGCGAAGTAGATGCGGAGTTGTGCTAACCGGTTGCGGAGTGGTGCAAACTGGTTGCGGAGTGGTGTGAACTGGCTGCGGAGTGGTGCGAACTGGTTGTGGAGTGGTGCGAACGGGTTGCGGAGTGGTGCGAACTGGTTGCGGAGTGGTGTGAACTGGTGTTGGAGTGGTGCCAACTGGTTGCAGCGTGGTGTGAACTGGCTGCGGAGTGGTGCGAACTGGTTGCTCAGTGGTGCGAAGTGGTTACGGAGTGGTACGAACTGGTTGCGGAGTGGTGTGAACTTGTTGTAGAGTGGTGCGAACTGGTTGCAGAGTGGTGCGAACGGGTTGCAGAGTGGTGCAAACTAGTTGCGGAGTGGTGTGAACTGGTGTTGGAGTGGTGCCAACTGGTTGCAGCGTGGTGTGAACTGGCTGCGGAGTGGTGCGAACTGGTTGTGGAGTGGTGCGAACGGGTTGCGGAGTGGTGCGAACTGGTTGCGGAGTGGTGTGAACTGGTGTTGGAGTGGTGCCAACTGGTTGCAGCGTGGTGTGAGCTGGCTGCATAGTGGTGCGAACTGGTTACGGAGTTGTGCAAACTGGTTGCGGAGTGGTGGGAACTGGTTGCGGAGTGGTGCGACTGGTTGCGGAGTGTTGCAAACTGGTTGCGGAGTGGTGCGAACTGGTTACGGAGTTGTGCAAACTGGTTGCGGAGTGGTGGGAACTGGTTGCGGAGTGGTGCGACTGGTTGCGGAGTGTTGCAAACTGGTTGCGGAGTGATGCGCACTGGTTGCGCAGTGGTGCGAATTGGTTGTGGAGTGGTGCAAACCGGTTGCTAAGTGGTGCAAACCGGTTGCAAAGTGGTGCAAACTGGTTGCGGAGTGGTGCAAACTGGTTTCGAATTGGTGCAAACTGGTTGCGGAGTGCTGCAAACTAGGTGCGGAGTGGTGCGAACTGGTCGCGGAGTGGTGCGAACAAGCTGCGGAGTGGTGCAAATTGGTTGCGGGGTGGTGCGAACAGGTTGCGGAGTGGTACGAACTGGTTGCGGAGTGGTGTGAACTTGTTGTAGAATGGTGCGAACTGGTTGCAGAGTGGTGCGAAATGGTTATGGAGTTGTGCAAACTGGTTGCGGAGTGGTGCAAACTGGTTGCAGAGTGGCGCAAACTGGCTACGGAGTGGTGCAAACTGGTTGTGGAGTGGTGCAACCTGGTTGCGGAGTGGTGCAAAGTAGTTGTGGAGTTGTGCAAACTGGTTGCGAAGTGGTGCGAACTGGTTGCAGAATGGTGGGAACTGGTTGCGGAGTGGTGCGAACTGGTTCCGGAGTGGTGGGAACTGGTTGCGGAGTGGTGCGAACTGGTTGCGGAGTGGTGCCAGCTGGTTGCAGAGTGGTGCGGACTGGATGCAGAGTGTTGCAAACTGGTTGCGGAGTGGTGCAAAATGGTTGCGGAGTGGTGCAAACTGGTTGCGGAGTGGTGCAAAGTAGTTGCGAAGTGGTGCGAACAGCTTGCGGAGTGGTGCAAAGTGGTTGCGGAGTGGTGCGAATTGGATGCGGAGAGGTGCAAACTGGTTGCGGATTGTGCAAACTGGTTGCGGAGTGCTGTGAACTAGTTGCGGAGTGGTGCGAACTGGTCGCGGAGTGGTGCGAACGGGCTGCGGATTGCTGCAAACTGGTTGCGGAGTGGTGCGAACTGGTTGAGGAGTTGTGCGAACTGGATGCGGAGTGGTGCGAACTGGTTGCAGAGTGGTGCGAACGGGTTGCAGAGTGGTGCAAACTGGTTGCGGAGTGCTGCGGACTGGTTACGAGCGGTGCGAACTGGTTGCGAAGTGGTGCAAACTGGTTGCAGAGTGTTGCGAACTGGTTGCGGAGTGGTGCGACTGGTTCCGGAGTGGCGCAATCTGGTTGCGGAGTGGGGCAATCTGGTTGCAGAGTGGTGCGAACTCGTTGTGGAGTGGTGCGAACTAATTGGGGGCTAGCGCGAACTGGTTGCGAAGTGGTGCGATCTGCTTGCGGAGTGGTGCAAAGTGGTTGCAGAGTGGTGCGGACTGGATGCGGAGTGGTGCAAACTGGTTGCGGATTGGTGCAAACTGGTTGCGGAGTGGTGCGAAGTAGTTGGTGAGTGGTGCAAACTGGCTGCGGAATGGTGCGAAACAGTTGGTGAGTGGTGCGAACTGGTCGCGGAGTGGTGCGAACTGGCTACGGAGTGGTGCAAACTGGTTGCAGAGTGGTGCGAACTGGCTACGGAGTGGTGCAAACTGGTTGCAGAGTGGTGCGAACTGCTTGCGGAGTGTTGCAAAGTGGTTGCGGAGTGGTGCAAACTGGATGCGGAGTGGTGCAAACTAGTTGCGGATTGGTGCAAACTGGTTGCGGAATGGTGCGAACTAGGTTCGGAGTGGTGCAAACTGGTTGAGGACTGGTGTGAACTGGCTGCGGAGTGGTGCAAACTGGATGCGGAGTGGTGCGAACTGGGTGCGGATTGGTGCGAACTGGTTGCAGAGTGGTGCGAACTGGTTGCGGAGTGGTGCGAACTGGTTGCAGAGTGGTGCAAACTGGTTGCAGAGTGGTGCAAACTGGTTGCGGAGAGGTGCAAAATGGGATGGAGTGGTTTGAACTGGTTGCGGAGTGGTGCGAAATGGTTGCAGATTAGTGCAAACTGGTTACGAAGTGGTGCGAACTGCTTGCGGACTGGTGCCAACTGGTTGCGGACTGGGGCGAACTGGTTGCGGAGTGGTGCAAACAGGTTGCGGATTGGTTGCGGAGTTGTGCAAACTGGTTGCGGAGTGGTGCAAACTGGTTGCGGATTTGTGCAAACTGGTTGCAGAGTGGTACAATCTAGTTGCAGAGTGGTGCGAACTGGTTGCGGAGTGGTGCGAACTGGATGAGGAGTGGTGCAAACTGGTTGCAGAGCGGTGCAAACTGGTTACGGAGTGGTGCGAACCAGTTGCGGAGAAGTTCAAACTGGTTGCGGAGTGGTGCAAACTGGTTGCGGAGTGGTGCGAACTACTTGCGGAGTGGTGCGAACTGGTTACGGAGTGGTGCAAACTGGTTGCGGAGTGGTGCAAACTGGTTGCGGGGTGGTGCGAACTGGTTGCCGAGTGGTGCGAACTGGTTGTAGTGTTGTGCGAACTGGTCGCGGAGTGGTGCAAACTGGTTGCAGAGTTGTGCGAACTGGTTGCCGATTGGTGCAAACCGGTTGCGGAGTCGTGCAAACTGGCTGCGGGGTGGTCCAAATTGGTTGCGGAGTGGTGCAAATGGGTTGCAAAGTGGTGCGAAGTAGTTGCGGAGTGGTGCGTACCGGTTGTTGATTGGTGCCAACTGATTGCGGAGTGCTGCGAATTGGCAGCTGAGTGGTGCAAACTGGTTGCGGAGTGGTGCGAACTGGTTGCGGAGTGGAGCAAACTGGTTGCAGAGTGGTGCGCACTGGTTGCGGAGTGGGGCGAACTGGTTGCGGAGCGTTGCGAACTGGTTGCGGAGTGGTGCGACCAGGTTGCGCATTGGTGTGAACTGGTTGCGGGGTTGTGCGAACCGGTTGCAGAGTGCTGCAAACTGGTTGCAGAGTGGTGCGAACAGGTTGCAGAGTGCTGCGAACTGGTTGAGGAATGGTGTGAACTGGTTGCGGAGTGGTGCGAACTGGTTACGGAGTGGTGCGAACACGTTGCGGAGAGGTGCAAACTTGTTGCGAAGTGGTGCGAACTGGTTGCCGAATGGAGGAAACCGGTTGCCGAGTGGTGCGAACTGGTTGCCGAATGGAGGAAACCGGTTGCCGAGTGGTGCGAACTGGTTGCCGAATGGAGGAAACCGGTTGCCGAGTGGTGCGAACTGGTTGCCGAATGGAGGAAACCGGTTGCCGAGTGGTGCGAACTGGTTGCCGAATGGAGGAAACCGGTTGCCGAGTGGTGCGAACTGGTTGCCGAATGGAGGAAACCGGTTGCCGAGTGGTGCGAACTGGTTGCCGAATGGAGGAAACCGGTTGCCGAGTGGTGCGAACTGGTTGCCGAATGGAGGAAACCGGTTGCCGAGTGGTGCGAACTGGTTGCCGAATGGAGGAAACCGGTTGCCGAGTGGTGCGAACTGGTTGCCGAATGGAGGAAACCGGTTGCCGAGTGGTGCGAACTGGTTGCCGAATGGAGGAAACCGGTTGCCGAGTGGTGCGAACTGGTTATGGAGTGGTGCGAACTGGTTGTGGAGTGGTGCGAACTAGTTGCGGAGTGGTGCGAACTGGTTGCGATAGTGCGAACCAGTTGCGAAATGGTGGGAACTGTTTGCGGAGTGGTGCGAAGTGGTTTGGAGTGGTGTGAACTGCATGCAGAATGGTGCAAACTAGTTGCGGAGTGGTGGGAACTGGTTGAGGACTGATGTGAACAGGCTGCGGAGTGGTGCAAACTGGATGTGGAGTGGTGCGAACTGGTTGTGGATTGGTGNCTGGTTGCGGAGCGTTGCGAACTGGTTGCGGAGTGGTGCGACCAGGTTGCGCATTGGTGTGAACTGGTTGCGGGGTTGTGCGAACCGGTTGCAGAGTGCTGCAAACTGGTTGCAGAGTGGTGCGAACAGGTTGCAGAGTGCTGCGAACTGGTTGAGGAATGGTGTGAACTGGTTGCGGAGTGGTGCGAACTGGTTACGGAGTGGTGCGAACACGTTGCGGAGAGGTGCAAACTTCTTTCGAAGTTGTGCCAACTGGTTGTGGAGTGGTGCGAACTGGTTGCGGAGTGGTGCGAACTGGTTGCGGAGTGGTGCAAACTGGTTGCAGACTGGTGCAAACGGGTTGCAGAGTGGTGCGAACTGGTTGCGGAGTGGTGCGAACTGGTTGCGGAGTGGTGCAAACTGGTTGCAGACTGGTGCAAACGGGTTGCAGAGTGGTGCGAACTAGTTGCGTAGTGGTGCAAACTGGTCGGGGAGTGCTGCGAACTTGCTGGGGAGTGGAGCAAACTGGTTGCGGAGTGGTTCCAACTGGTTGCCAAGTGGTGCCGACTGGTTGCGGAGTGGCGCGAAAGGGTTGCGGAGTGGTGCGAACTGGTTGCGGAGTGGTGGGAACTGGTTGCGGAGTGGTGCGAACTGGTTGCAGAGTGGTTCGAACTGGTTGCGGAGTCGTGCGAACTGGTTGCAGAGTGGTGCGAACTGGTTGCAGAGTGGTACGAACGGGTTGCGGAGTGGTGCGAACTGGTTGCCGAATGGAGGGAACCGGTTGCCGAGTGGTGCGAACTGGTTGCAGAGTGGTGTGAACTGGTTGCGGAGTCGTGCGAACTGGTTGCAGAGTGGTGCGGACTGGTTGCGGAGTGGTGCGAACTGGTTATGGAGTGGTGCGAACTGGTTGTGGAGTGGTGCGAACTAGTTGCGGAGTGGTGCGAACTGGTTGCGATAGTGCGAACCAGTTGCGAAATGGTGGGAACTGTTTGCGGAGTGGTGCGAACTAGTTGCGGAGTGGTGGGGACTAGTTGCGGAGTGGTGGGGACTAGTTGCGGAGTGGTGGGGACTAGTTGCGGAGTGGTGGGGACTAGTTGCGGAGTGGTGGGGACTAGTTGCGGAGTGGTGGGGACTAGTTGCGGAGTGGTGGGGACTAGTTGCGGAGTGGTGGGGACTAGTTGCGGAGTGGTGGGGACTAGTTGCGGAGTGGTGGGGACTAGTTGCGGAGTGGTGGGGACTAGTTGCGGAGTGGTGGGGACTAGTTGCGGAGTGGTGGGGACTAGTTGCGGAGTGGTGGGGACTAGTTGCGGAGTGGTGGGGACTAGTTGCGGAGTGGTGGGGACTAGTTGCGGAGTGGTGGGGACTAGTTGCGGAGTGGTGGGGACTAGTTGCGGAGTGGTGGGGACTAGTTGCGGAGTGGTGGGGACTAGTTGCGGAGTGGTGGGGACTAGTTGCGGAGTGGTGGGGACTAGTTGCGGAGTGGTGGGGACTAGTTGCGGAGTGGTGGGGACTAGTTGCGGAGTGGTGGGGACTAGTTGCGGAGTGGTGGGGACTAGTTGCGGAGTGGTGGGGACTAGTTGCGGAGTGGTGGGGACTAGTTGCGGAGTGGTGGGGACTAGTTGCGGAGTGGTGGGGACTAGTTGCGGAGTGGTGGGGACTAGTTGCGGAGTGGTGGGGACTAGTTGCGGAGTGGTGGGGACTAGTTGCGGAGTGGTGGGGACTAGTTGCGGAGTGGTGGGGACTAGTTGCGGAGTGGTGGGGACTAGTTGCGGAGTGGTGGGGACTAGTTGCGGAGTGGTGGGGACTAGTTGCGGAGTGGTGGGGACTAGTTGCGGAGTGGTGGGGACTAGTTGCGGAGTGGTGGGGACTAGTTGCGGAGTGGTGGGGACTAGTTGCGGAGTGGTGGGGACTAGTTGCGGAGTGGTGGGGACTAGTTGCGGAGTGGTGGGGACTAGTTGCGGAGTGGTGGGGACTAGTTGCGGAGTGGTGGGGACTAGTTGCGGAGTGGTGGGGACTAGTTGCGGAGTGGTGGGGACTAGTTGCGGAGTGGTGGGGACTAGTTGCGGAGTGGTGGGGACTAGTTGCGGAGTGGTGGGGACTAGTTGCGGAGTGGTGGGGACTAGTTGCGGAGTGGTGGGGACTAGTTGCGGAGTGGTGGGGACTAGTTGCGGAGTGGTGGGGACTAGTTGCGGAGTGGTGGGGACTAGTTGCGGAGTGGTGGGGACTAGTTGCGGAGTGGTGGGGACTAGTTGCGGAGTGGTGGGGACTAGTTGCGGAGTGGTGGGGACTAGTTGCGGAGTGGTGGGGACTAGTTGCGGAGTGGTGGGGACTAGTTGCGGAGTGGTGGGGACTAGTTGCGGAGTGGTGGGGACTAGTTGCGGAGTGGTGGGGACTAGTTGCGGAGTGGTGGGGACTAGTTGCGGAGTGGTGGGGACTAGTTGCGGAGTGGTGGGGACTAGTTGCGGAGTGGTGGGGACTAGTTGCGGAGTGGTGGGGACTAGTTGCGGAGTGGTGGGGACTAGTTGCGGAGTGGTGGGGACTAGTTGCGGAGTGGTGGGGACTAGTTGCGGAGTGGTGGGGACTAGTTGCGGAGTGGTGGGGACTAGTTGCGGAGTGGTGGGGACTAGTTGCGGAGTGGTGGGGACTAGTTGCGGAGTGGTGGGGACTAGTTGCGGAGTGGTGGGGACTAGTTGCGGAGTGGTGGGGACTAGTTGCGGAGTGGTGGGGACTAGTTGCGGAGTGGTGGGGACTAGTTGCGGAGTGGTGGGGACTAGTTGCGGAGTGGTGGGGACTAGTTGCGGAGTGGTGGGGACTAGTTGCGGAGTGGTGGGGACTAGTTGCGGAGTGGTGGGGACTAGTTGCGGAGTGGTGGGGACTAGTTGCGGAGTGGTGGGGACTAGTTGCGGAGTGGTGGGGACTAGTTGCGGAGTGGTGGGGACTAGTTGCGGAGTGGTGGGGACTAGTTGCGGAGTGGTGGGGACTAGTTGCGGAGTGGTGGGGACTAGTTGCGGAGTGGTGGGGACTAGTTGCGGAGTGGTGGGGACTAGTTGCGGAGTGGTGGGGACTAGTTGCGGAGTGGTGGGGACTAGTTGCGGAGTGGTGGGGACTAGTTGCGGAGTGGTGGGGACTAGTTGCGGAGTGGTGGGGACTAGTTGCGGAGTGGTGGGGACTAGTTGCGGAGTGGTGGGGACTAGTTGCGGAGTGGTGGGGACTAGTTGCGGAGTGGTGGGGACTAGTTGCGGAGTGGTGGGGACTAGTTGCGGAGTGGTGGGGACTAGTTGCGGAGTGGTGGGGACTAGTTGCGGAGTGGTGGGGACTAGTTGCGGAGTGGTGGGGACTAGTTGCGGAGTGGT
Source organism: Penium margaritaceum (assembly GCA_023375785.1). Taxonomy (NCBI): domain Eukaryota; kingdom Viridiplantae; phylum Streptophyta; class Zygnematophyceae; order Desmidiales; family Peniaceae; genus Penium; species Penium margaritaceum. The sequence goes on along the minus strand of SZWC01000655.1, from coordinate 136,188 downwards.
GGGGACTAGTTGCGGAGTGGTGGGGACTAGTTGCGGAGTGGTGGGGACTAGTTGCGGAGTGGTGGGGACTAGTTGCGGAGTGGTGGGGACTAGTTGCGGAGTGGTGGGGACTAGTTGCGGAGTGGTGGGGACTAGTTGCGGAGTGGTGGGGACTAGTTGCGGAGTGGTGGGGACTAGTTGCGGAGTGGTGGGGACTAGTTGCGGAGTGGTGGGGACTAGTTGCGGAGTGGTGGGGACTAGTTGCGGAGTGGTGGGGACTAGTTGCGGAGTGGTGGGGACTAGTTGCGGAGTGGTGGGGACTAGTTGCGGAGTGGTGGGGACTAGTTGCGGAGTGGTGGGGACTAGTTGCGGAGTGGTGGGGACTAGTTGCGGAGTGGTGGGGACTAGTTGCGGAGTGGTGGGGACTAGTTGCGGAGTGGTGGGGACTAGTTGCGGAGTGGTGGGGACTAGTTGCGGAGTGGTGGGGACTAGTTGCGGAGTGGTGGGGACTAGTTGCGGAGTGGTGGGGACTAGTTGCGGAGTGGTGGGGACTAGTTGCGGAGTGGTGGGGACTAGTTGCGGAGTGGTGGGGACTAGTTGCGGAGTGGTGGGGACTAGTTGCGGAGTGGTGGGGACTAGTTGCGGAGTGGTGGGGACTAGTTGCGGAGTGGTGGGGACTAGTTGCGGAGTGGTGGGGACTAGTTGCGGAGTGGTGGGGACTAGTTGCGGAGTGGTGGGGACTAGTTGCGGAGTGGTGGGGACTAGTTGCGGAGTGGTGGGGACTAGTTGCGGAGTGGTGGGGACTAGTTGCGGAGTGGTGGGGACTAGTTGCGGAGTGGTGGGGACTAGTTGCGGAGTGGTGGGGACTAGTTGCGGAGTGGTGGGGACTAGTTGCGGAGTGGTGGGGACTAGTTGCGGAGTGGTGGGGACTAGTTGCGGAGTGGTGGGGACTAGTTGCGGAGTGGTGGGGACTAGTTGCGGAGTGGTGGGGACTAGTTGCGGAGTGGTGGGGACTAGTTGCGGAGTGGTGGGGACTAGTTGCGGAGTGGTGGGGACTAGTTGCGGAGTGGTGGGGACTAGTTGCGGAGTGGTGGGGACTAGTTGCGGAGTGGTGGGGACTAGTTGCGGAGTGGTGGGGACTAGTTGCGGAGTGGTGGGGACTAGTTGCGGAGTGGTGGGGACTAGTTGCGGAGTGGTGGGGACTAGTTGCGGAGTGGTGGGGACTAGTTGCGGAGTGGTGGGGACTAGTTGCGGAGTGGTGGGGACTAGTTGCGGAGTGGTGGGGACTAGTTGCGGAGTGGTGGGGACTAGTTGCGGAGTGGTGGGGACTAGTTGCGGAGTGGTGGGGACTAGTTGCGGAGTGGTGGGGACTAGTTGCGGAGTGGTGGGGACTAGTTGCGGAGTGGTGGGGACTAGTTGCGGAGTGGTGGGGACTAGTTGCGGAGTGGTGGGGACTAGTTGCGGAGTGGTGGGGACTAGTTGCGGAGTGGTGGGGACTAGTTGCGGAGTGGTGGGGACTAGTTGCGGAGTGGTGGGGACTAGTTGCGGAGTGGTGGGGACTAGTTGCGGAGTGGTGGGGACTAGTTGCGGAGTGGTGGGGACTAGTTGCGGAGTGGTGGGGACTAGTTGCGGAGTGGTGGGGACTAGTTGCGGAGTGGTGGGGACTAGTTGCGGAGTGGTGGGGACTAGTTGCGGAGTGGTGGGGACTAGTTGCGGAGTGGTGGGGACTAGTTGCGGAGTGGTGGGGACTAGTTGCGGAGTGGTGGGGACTAGTTGCGGAGTGGTGGGGACTAGTTGCGGAGTGGTGGGGACTAGTTGCGGAGTGGTGGGGACTAGTTGCGGAGTGGTGGGGACTAGTTGCGGAGTGGTGGGGACTAGTTGCGGAGTGGTGGGGACTAGTTGCGGAGTGGTGGGGACTAGTTGCGGAGTGGTGGGGACTAGTTGCGGAGTGGTGGGGACTAGTTGCGGAGTGGTGGGGACTAGTTGCGGAGTGGTGGGGACTAGTTGCGGAGTGGTGGGGACTAGTTGCGGAGTGGTGGGGACTAGTTGCGGAGTGGTGGGGACTAGTTGCGGAGTGGTGGGGACTAGTTGCGGAGTGGTGGGGACTAGTTGCGGAGTGGTGGGGACTAGTTGCGGAGTGGTGGGGACTAGTTGCGGAGTGGTGGGGACTAGTTGCGGAGTGGTGGGGACTAGTTGCGGAGTGGTGGGGACTAGTTGCGGAGTGGTGGGGACTAGTTGCGGAGTGGTGGGGACTAGTTGCGGAGTGGTGGGGACTAGTTGCGGAGTGGTGGGGACTAGTTGCGGAGTGGTGGGGACTAGTTGCGGAGTGGTGGGGACTAGTTGCGGAGTGCTGCGGACTGGTTACGAGTGGTGCGAACTGGTTGCGGAGTGGTGCAAACTGGTTGCAGAGTGTTGCGAACTGGTTGCGGAGTGGTGCGACTGGTTCAGGAGTGGCGCAAACTGGTTGCGGAGTGGGGCAATCTGGTTGCGGACTGGTGCGAACTCATTGCGGAGTGGTGCGAACTAATTGGGGGTTAGTAGGAACTGGTTGCAAAGTGGTGGGATCTGCTTGCGGAGTGGTGCGAAGTGGTTGCAGAGTGGTGCGAACTGGATGCGGAATGTTGCAAACTGGTTGCGTATTGGTGTAAACTGGTTGCGGAGCGGTGGGAACTAGTTGGTGAGTGGTGCAAACTGATCGCGGAGTGGTGCAAACTGGATACGGAGTGGTGCAAACTGGTTGCAGAGTGGTGCAAACTGGTTGCGGAGTGGTGCGAACTGGTTGCGGAGTGATGCGAACTGATTGTACATTGGTACAAACTGGTTGCGGAGTGGTGGGAACTGGTTGTGGAGTTGTGCGAACTGGTTGTGGAGTGGTGCAGAACTGGTGTGGAGTGGTGCGAACTGGCTGCGGAGTGGTGCAAACTGGTTGCGGAGTGGTGCACACTGGCTGCCGAGTGGTGCGAAGTAGTTGTGGAGTGGTGCGAACCGGTTGCGGAGTGGTGCGAACTGGATGGGGAGTGGTGCGAACTGGTTGCGGAGTAGTGCAAACTGGTTGCAGAGTGGTGCAAACAGATTGCAGAGTGGTGCCAACTGGCTGCGCAGTGGTGCGAACGGGTTGCAGAGTGGTGTGAACTGGTTGCGGGCTGGTGCGAACTGGTTGCTAAGTGGTGCGAACTGGTTGCAGAGTGGTGCAAACTGGTTGCGGAGTGGTGCGAACTGGTTAAGGAGTGGTGCGAACTGGTTGCGGAGTGGTGCGAACTGGTTGTGGAGTGGTGCGAGCCGGTTGCGGAGAAGTGCGAACTGGTTGCAAAGAGGTGCGAACTGCTTGCGGAGTGGTGCCAAGTGGTTGCGGGGTGGTGCGATCTGGATGCGGAGTGGTGCAAACTGGTTTCGGATTGGTGCAAACGGGTTGCGGAGTAGTGCGAACTGATTCCGGAGAGGTGCGAACTGGTTACGGAGTGGTGCGAACTGGTTGTGGAGTGGTGCGAACTGGTTGCAGAGTGGTGCAAAACTGGTGTGGAGTGGTGCAAACTGGCTGCGGAGTGGTGCAAACTGGTTGCAGAGTGGTGCACACTAGTTGCGGTGTGGTGCGAAGTAGTTGCGGAGTGGTGCGACCGGTTGTGGAGTGGTGCGTACTGGTTGCGGAGTGGTGCGAAGTGGTTGCGGAGTGATGCGATTTGGTTGCAGAGTGGTGCAAACTGGTTGCGGAGTGGTGCGAACTGATTGCGGTGTGGTTTGAACTGGTTGTGGGGTGGTGCGAACCGGTTGCAGAGTGGTGCGAACTGGTTGCGGAGTGGTGCGAACTGGTTGCCGAGTGGTGCGAACTGGTTGCGGAGTGGTGCGAACCGGTTGCAGAGAAGTGCAAACTGGTTGCTGCCTTGTGCAAACCAGTTGCGGAGTGCTGCAAACTGGTTGCGGAGTGGTGCGAAATGGTTGCTATAGTGCAAACTGGTTGCAGATTGGTGCAAAATGGTTGCGAAGTCGTGCGAACTAGTTGCGGGGTAGTGCGCACTGGTAGCGGAGTGGTGCGAACTGGCTGCGAATTGGTGCAAACTGGTTGCAGAGTGGTGCGAACTGGTTGGGGAGTGGTGCGAACTGGTTGCGGAGTGGTGCGAACTGGTTGCGGAGTGGTGGGAACTGGTTGTAGGGTGGTGCAAACTGGTTGTGGAGTGGTGTGAACTGGTTGCGGAGTTGTGCTAACTGGTTGCGGATTGGTGCAGACTGGTTGTGGAGTGGTGCGAAATGGCTTCAAAGTGGTGCAAACTGGTTGCGAAGTGGTGCAAACTGGTTGCGGAGTGGTGCGATGTAGTTGTGGAGTGGTGCGAAGTAGTTGTGGAGTGGTGCAAACCGGTTGCGGAGTGGTGCGATCTGGATGCGGAGTGGTGCGAACTGGTGTTGGAGTAATGCGAACTGGTTGCAGAGTGGTGAGAACTGATTACAGAGTGGTGCCCACTGGTTGTGGAGTGGTGCGAACGGGTTGCGGAGTGGTGTGAACTGGTTGCGGGGTGGTGCGAACTGGTTGCAGAATGGTGCCAACTGGTTGCGGAGTGGTGCGAACTGGTTAAGGAGTGGTGCGAACTGGTTGCCGAGTGGTGCGAACTGGTTGTGGAGTGGTGCGAGCCGGTTGCGAAGAAGTGTGAACTGGTTGCAAAGTGGTGCGAAGTGGTTGCGGAGTGGTATGAACTGGATGCGGAGTGGTGCAAACTGGTTGCGGATTGGTGCAAACTGGTTGCGGACTGGTGCGAACTAGCTGCGGAGTGGTGTGAACTGGTCGCGGAGTGGTGCGAACGGGCTGCGGAGTGGTGCAAACTGGTTGCGGAGTGGTGTGAACTGGTTGCGGAGTGGTGCGAACTGGTTGTGGATTGGTGCGAACTGGTTGCGGAGTGGTGCAAACTGGTTGCAGAGAGGTGCCAGCTGGTTGCGGAGTGGTGCGGACTGGATGCAGAGTGTTGCAAACTGGTTGCGGAGTGGTGGAAACTGGTTGCGGAGTGGTGCAAGCTGGTTGCGGAGTGGTGCAAAGTAGGTACGGAGTGGTGCGAACTGGTTGCGGAGTGGTGCAAACTGGTTGCTGAGTGGTGCGAACTGGCTGTAGAGTGGTGCGAACTGGTTGCGGAGTGGAGGGAACTTGTTGCGGAGTGGTGCAAACGTGTTGCAGAGTGGTGCCAACTAGTTGCGGAGTGGTACGAACTGGTTGCGGAGTGGTGCGAACTGGTTGCGGAGTGGTGCAAACTGGTTGCAGAGTTGTGTGGACTGGTTGCGGAGTGGTGCGAACTGATTGCGGAGTGGTCCAAACTGGTTGCTGAGTGGTGCAAACTGGTTGTGGAGTGGTTGTCAAGCACACTTCGGCCGCGACTCCGCAGGGAGGACTGATCCACCGAGGGAAGTCCCGGGTGATCCGAAGTCTGTGCAAGGAATGCTGGCTCCTACGGAGGCGGTTGAGCATAGGGTGGCGCGGAACCAAGGGGCAGAGAGAACAAAGTAGCCGCGGGGAAGCTGTTGCAGGTTTACATTGTCACCCGCGACAACTTCCCTAAGGCTATCTCAAGCGCTTGTGGTGGAAGGCAGGAAATGCAGGAAGCGGTGGAGGAAGCCCGTGGTATAAAGAGAACAAAGACGAGTCGAAGCAAGATCTACGATCCCTGAAAGGGTGCAGACAAGTAAGCGAATGGACCGAGGAGAAAACACCCAACCAGCATCAGTGATTGTGCGTCCATCATGGAGGAACCTGTGGGGATGCACCGTAGAAGACGAAGATTTTGGGAGGAACACAGAGACCGCGTACATGAGCCGCGGATGAAGAAGATGATTAGTAGAAGATATGCTGTGTGTTTGATGACGAGACCTGCGGGGCGTAGCCGCACGGCGTGGAGTCCAAGTAGGGGAAAGGAAGATTGTTTGAGAGGCAAGAGACCGATGGTGTGTAGACACACCGTGAAGAGTCCCAAGTAGATAAGACCTAGATGGCACTAGCACAAAGGCAGCTTAGTGTTGCTTGCCCCCTTGAGCAATGCTCCGCACTCATGTACTTCGTCAAGATTATCAAAGACGTTTACTCACTCTCCTGTGCGTTCACCACCCCACTACCCCTGTGCATTCTGTAGCTCTTGGACTCCTGTCCGCGGACTTCAGGATTGTTTGCGTGAAGAGCCAAAAGCCTGGATGAAGTGAGCTACCGGCAGTACCTTTGCTTGCACACGTCCACGCAACGAGGATTCCGCTGAGAGGAGATGGGAGCCACGAGGTGGCATGCTCGCATGCGACAAGAAGTGGACCACAGAGTGTCATTCATGGTAAGGTTCGGGTGTAGAGATCGAGACCTGCGGTCCGCGGAATTGATAGTAGTTCATAGATGATATCAGTGTTCTGTTGTTTGCATAGCCTGAGCAATAGTGGTTGTAAGAAGTAAAAAGTCCGCGGATAGCGGGAATAACACTTGCGCGGAGAGAGTCGAGGGTGCGGCAAAAAATGGGGGTATCAGTGTCATGGTGCGGTGAGCGTGGACAGCTCCTTGCTCTTTGTTTAGCGGAACTGCACGTAACCTTCGGATCACTCATTGATGTTGGTAGCTAGCTTTGTGTATCAGGATTGAAGGAGACGACAACAGCAGTTTGAACAACTCTGCAATAAGTTCGCACCACTCCGCAACCAGTTCGCACCACTCCTCAACCAGTTCGCACCACTCCGCAACCAGTTCGCACCACTCTGCAACCAGTTCGCACCACTCTACAACCGGTTCGTACCACTCCGCAACCAGTTCGCACCACTCCACAACCAGTTCGCACCACAGCGCAACCAGTTTGCACTAGCCCGCAACCAGTTCGTACCACTCCGCAACCAGTTCGCACCACTCCGCAGCCAGTTCGCATCACTCTGCAACGGGTTCGCACCACTCTGCAACCAGTTTGCACCACTCCGCAACCAGTTTGCACCACTCCGCAACCAGTTTGCACCACTCCGCAACCAGTTTGCACCACTCCGCAACCAGTTTGCACCACTCCGCAACCAGTTTGCACCACTCCGCAACCAGTTTGCACCACTCCGCAACCAGTTTGCACCACTCCGCAACCAGTTTGCACCACTCCGCAACCAGTTTGCACCACTCCGCAACCAGTTTGCACCACTCCGCAACCAGTTTGCACCACTCCGCAACCAGTTTGCACCACTCCGCAACCAGTTTGCACCACTCCGCAACCAGTTCGCACCACTCCGCGACCAGTTCGCACCACTCTGCAACCAGTTCGCACCTCTCCGCAACCAGTTCGCACCACTCCGCAACCAGTTTGCACCACTCTACAACCACTTCGCACCACTCCGCAACCAGCTCGAACCACTCCGCAACCAGTTCGCACCACTCTACAACCAGTTCGCACCTCTCCGCAACCAGTTCGCACCACTCCGCAACCAGTTCGCACCACTCTGCAACCAGTTCGCACCACTCCGCAACCAGTTCGCACCACTACGCAACACGTTCGCACCACTCCGCAGCCAGTTCACACCACTCCGCAACCAGCTCGCACCACTCCGCAACCAGTTCGCACCTCTCCGCAACCAGTTTGTGTCAATGCGCCGGATAGCAACGGTCTAGAAAACGGGTCCCGACATGGGAGGCCGCCAACCGCTCTTTGTATTGCAACCAAGATAACATATCACCCTCGAACGAGGGATTTACACTTTAGGCTCGTTTGGTTTGCAACCTCACGAAGTCCGCATGTTGGTCTTTTGTGTCTACCTTTGGTTGGACACTCTGTGAGGAGTCTCAAATGCAAGAGCTGTAAATGGATGCATGCAAGGTACAGGCTTTTAAACTTGCAGAGCTTTGCTAAAGCTTCTGCTTGTAGTGGCTCCACTGGAGCCAACCTAAACCTACATTCGTACTTGGCGCGTTCTTAGACCGCCAAGTGTCATCCTCAAGGCAGGCTCTAGTAAGCTTCCTAGAAGCTTCCTGTCCCAGTTTTGGCCACAAAGAAAGCTGCGGCTGTTACGGGGTTTGAATCCGCGACTTCTGGTTTGAGACTCCGGTGCCTAATCAACCAAGCCAGAAAGGTATGGTTCCTATGATGAGGCACAGGGGACATACCCATTATGGGTAGTGCATTCCTGGCCCATCTGAGAACAGACCAAGGGGACATACTCCATAGAGCAGTGCATGCCTTGTCTGTATGTGTAGCTAGCCAGCTAGGCAGTCGACGAGGTGCATTCTATTTCAACAAATATCTCCCTTGCACCTCTGTCCATCTGTCCCTTGCTTGGCTCCATCAATGCCTTGGAGCTCACCCTTCCTCTGCCGCACTCCTCATGCCGAATCCATGAATGCCTGCATAATGCAAGTTGCTGTCTAGCGGCTTGGTCATGCAGTCAGCAAGCATGCTCTTTGTTCCGCAGTACTGTAAGTCCACCAAGTTCTTCATGACCAGGTCACGCGAGTAGTGGTAACGTATGTCAATGTGCTTTGTTCTCCGGGAGATGATATCATCTTCAGCCATCGAGATGGTGCTCATGTTGTCCACGTGTACGATCATGGTGTCCTTCTGTGGCACTGTCATTTCGCCAAGCACGCTGCGGAGCCATTGAGTCTCCTTGCACACCTCAGACAAAGCAACGTACGCTGCCTCGGCCGTGGACACGGAAACACAACCCTGCTTCCTGCAGGCCCATGAGATGGCAGCGCCATTCGAGATGCACACGTATCCAGAGGTGGATTTCCTGTCGTCAAGATTTCCTCCCCAGTCAGCGTCGGTCTAGCACTTTAGACGAAAGGGGTCTGTTCCTTCTTGGCCTCCAAGGACGAGGCCCATGTGACGTGTCTTCTGTAGGTAGCGCAAGATGCGCTTGACTGCCTGCCAATGTTGTGGCCCAGGGTTGGCCACAAATATGCTCACTTATCCCACAGCATAGCAGATGTCCGGACGAGTCCCTACCATGGCGTACATGATGCTACCCACGGCGGACTGGTAGGGGATGTCTTGCATCTCCCTTTGTTCTGCTTCATTGCTTGGCAACATGGAGGCCTTCAGCTTTGTGTCGGTCGTCATTGGGGTGCTGACAGGTTTGCAGTCTTCCATGTGGTAGCGCTTCAGCACCTCACCAGTGTATTTGGTTTGGTTGAGTTTGATGGTGCCTGCTGCTCGGTTGCGGTGGATGGCGATCCTAAGGTAGCACTTGAGAGGACCCATGTCCTTCATCTTTAACCTTTTGCTGAGGTCAGACTTCAGCCCATCCAACAGCTCAACCGAAGACGAGCAGATGATCAGATTATCCACATAGAGCGCAACCAGCATCAGCCCTCTCCCATCGTCGCGCACGTACATGCTCGGGTCATTCTGGCAATGCGCGAAGGAGAGGCCGGTCATGAAACTGTCCATCTCTTTGTAACGCATCCTTAGGGCCTGTTTCAGCCCGTAGAGCGCTTTCACCAACTTGCACACCTTGCCCTTGGGAGCTTCGACTCCTTCGGGCACCTCCATCAGCACTTCCTTGTCAAGCTTCCCATAAAGGAAAGCTGTCCTGACGTCCATCTGGAGTATATCCAAGTTCTTTGTGGCAACAATGCCAAGGAGAGAGCGGATGGAGGCAAAGGTCACGACGAGCACGAACGTCTCATCGTACTCAGAGCCCGGGCGTTGAGAGAAGCCCTTAGCCACTATCCTTGCCTTGAACTTGTTGATGTTGCCGTCTTGCTTCTTCTTCATTCGGAGGACCCACGTGGATCCCACCACATGGGCCTTGTCGGGTCTATCCACCAGTACCCACGTGCCGTTCTCGGCAATGGATGCGAGCTCGCTATCCACTGCCTCCTTCCACTTGGCCGCATCTGGGCCATTCATGGCCTGCGCCACTGTGGATGGCTCTCCCTGAGCCATGCACGACCAGCTAAGGCCAGTCCAATCATCCTCATACCGCAAAGGTGCTCTCTTTGGTCGCAAACTGCGCCGGGGTAGTGGTGCCGCTTCTTGCTTTGGTGTTGGTGCTTCCACAGGTGGTGGTTTGTCGTCGTCGTCGTCGTCAGAAAAGTCGTCAGACTCCAAGTCAGACTCCGAAGCCTCGGACACCTCGGTATCCGCGTCCATGTCAGATGCTGCATCATCTTCCGCAGCCACTCTCCCATTCCCACCGCCTGCTGGCAAGGCGAGCCAGTTGTCGGGTGCTTGGTCTCCACACTAAAGCAACACTATCCACTCTCCCGCTTTGGGAGTGAGGGTCGGGTCCAGCAGCTCTCCCTTCCCAAGGGTGCGTTTGTCGAACATGACCTCGCGACTCCTCACAAGCTTGCGTGCTGCTTGGTCCCAAAGCCGATAGGCTTTGTGTGACGTGTCGTACCCAACCATGATGCACTTCTTGGAGCGTGCATCGAGCTTGCCTCCACCTTCTCCCAACTGGATCTTCACCCATGCAGTTGACCCGAACACCTTCAGATGAGATGCGTTGGGTTTCTTTCCCGACCATGCTTCCTGTGGGGTCTTCAGCTGCTTGTCCTGCTCCTTTCCACGCTTCCGCAAGGCGGTCGCTGGTGTGAGGTTCAAGAGGTAGCAAGCCGATGTTGTTGCTTCAGCCCAAAAGCGAGGTGGGAGCTTGGCGTCGAAGAGCATGCTTCGCACCATGCCGAGTGGGGGTGCTTCAAACCACCCCACAACAAGTTCGCACCACTCCGCAACCAGTTCGCACCACTCCGCAACCAGTTTGCACCTCTCCACAACCAGTTCGCTCCACTCTGCAACCAGTTTGCACCACTCCGCAACAAGTTTGCACCACTCCGTAACCAGTTCGTACCACTCCGCAACCAGTTGGCACCACTCCGTAACCAGCTTGCACCACTCCGACACCAGTTCCCAGAGCTCCGCACCCAGTTTGCAGCACTCCGCAACCAGTTCGCACCATTCCGCAACAAGTTCGCACCACTTTGCAACCAGTTTGCACCACTCCTCAACCAGTTCGCACCACTCCGCAACCAGTTTGCACCACTCTGCAACCAGTTCGCACCACTCCGCAACCAGTTCGCACCACTCCGCAACCAGGTCGCACCACTCCACAACCAGTTTGCACTCTCCGCAACCAGTTCGCGCCACTCCACAAACAGTTCTCACCACTCTGCAACCAGTTTGCACCACTTAGCAACCAGCTGGCACCACTCCGTAACCAGTTCGCACCACTCCGCAACCAGCTCGCACTACTCCGCAACCAGTTCGCACTTCTCCGCAACCAGCTCCCACCACTCCCGAGCCAGTTCGCACCACTCACGACCAGTTCGTACCACTTCGCAGCCTGTTCGCACGACTCCCCAACCAATTCGCACCATTCGGCAACCAGTTTGCACCACTCCGCAACCAGTTTGCACCACTCTGCAACCAGTTCAAACCACTATGCAACCCGTTTGCACCACTTCGCAACCAGTTTGCACCATTCCGCAACCAGCTTGCACCACTCCGCAACCCGTTCACACCACTCCGCAACCCGTTTGTACGACATCGCAACCAGTTCACACCACTCCGGAGCCAGTTCGCACCATCCTGCAACCAGTTTGTGCCACTCCGCAACTAGTTTGCACCACTCCGCAACCAGCTCGCACCACTCCGCAACCAGTTCACACCACTCCGCAAAGTTCGCACCACTCCGCAACCAGTTCGCACCACTCCGCAAGCAGCCGGCTTCACTCCGCAACCAGTTCGCACCACTCCGCAGCCAGTTCGCACCACTCCGCAACCAGTTCGTACCACTCCGCAACCAGTTCGCACCACTCCGTAACCAGTTCGCACCACTCCACAACCAGTTCGCACCACTCTGCAACCAGTTTGCACCACTCCGCAAGCAGTTCGCACCACTCCGCATCCAGTTCGCACCACTCCACAACGAGTTCGCACCACTCCACAACTAGTTGGCAGCACTCCGCAACCAGTTTGCACCACTCCGCAACCGGTTCGCACCACTCCGCAACCAGTTCGCACCGCTCCGCAACCAGTTCGCACCACTCCGCAAGCAGCCGGCTTCACTCCGCAACCAGTTCGCACCACTCCGCAGCCAGTTCGCACCACTCCGCAACCAGTTCGTACCACTCCGCAACCAGTTCGCACCACTCCGTAACCAGTTCGCACCACTCCACAACCAGTTCGCACCACTCTGCAACCAGTTTGCACCACTCCGCAAGCAGTTCGCACCACTCCGCATCCAGTTCGCACCACTCCACAACGAGTTCGCACCACTCCACAACTAGTTGGCAGCACTCCGCAACCAGTTTGCACCACTCCGCAACCGGTTCGCACCACTCCGCAACCAGTTCGCACCGCTCCGCAACCAGTTCGCACCACTCCGCAAGCAGCCGGCTTCACTCCGCAACCAGTTCGCACCACTCCGCAGCCAGTTCGCACCACTCCGCAACCAGTTCGTACCACTCCGCAACCAGTTCGCACCACTCCGTAACCAGTTCGCACCACTCCACAACCAGTTCGCACCACTCTGCAACCAGTTTGCACCACTCCGCAAGCAGTTCGCACCACTCCGCATCCAGTTCGCACCACTCCACAACGAGTTCGCACCACTCCACAACTAGTTGGCAGCACTCCGCAACCAGTTTGCACCACTCCGCAACCGGTTCGCACCACTCCGCAACCAGTTCGCACCGCTCCGCAACCAGTTCGCACCACTCCGCAAGCAGCCGGCTTCACTCCGCAACCAGTTCGCACCACTCCGCAGCCAGTTCGCACCACTCCGCAACCAGTTCGTACCACTCCGCAACCAGTTCGCACCACTCCGTAACCAGTTCGCACCACTCCACAACCAGTTCGCACCACTCTGCAACCAGTTTGCACCACTCCGCAAGCAGTTCGCACCACTCCGCATCCAGTTCGCACCACTCCACAACGAGTTCGCACCACTCCACAACTAGTTGGCAGCACTCCGCAACCAGTTTGCACCACTCCGCAACCGGTTCGCACCACTCCGCAACCAGTTCGCACCGCTCCGCAACCAGTTCGCACCACTCCGCAAGCAGCCGGCTTCACTCCGCAACCAGTTCGCACCACTCCGCAGCCAGTTCGCACCACTCCGCAACCAGTTCGTACCACTCCGCAACCAGTTCGCACCACTCCGTAACCAGTTCGCACCACTCCACAACCAGTTCGCACCACTCTGCAACCAGTTTGCACCACTCCGCAAGCAGTTCGCACCACTCCGCATCCAGTTCGCACCACTCCACAACGAGTTCGCACCACTCCACAACTAGTTGGCAGCACTCCGCAACCAGTTTGCACCACTCCGCAACCGGTTCGCACCACTCCGCAACCAGTTCGCACCGCTCCGCAACCAGTTCGCACCACTCCGCAAGCAGCCGGCTTCACTCCGCAACCAGTTCGCACCACTCCGCAGCCAGTTCGCACCACTCCGCAACCAGTTCGTACCACTCCGCAACCAGTTCGCACCACTCCGTAACCAGTTCGCACCACTCCACAACCAGTTCGCACCACTCTGCAACCAGTTTGCACCACTCCGCAAGCAGTTCGCACCACTCCGCATCCAGTTCGCACCACTCCACAACGAGTTCGCACCACTCCACAACTAGTTGGCAGCACTCCGCAACCAGTTTGCACCACTCCGCAACCGGTTCGCACCACTCCGCAACCAGTTCGCACCGCTCCGCAACCAGTTCGCACCACTCCGCAAGCAGCCGGCTTCACTCCGCAACCAGTTCGCACCACTCCGCAGCCAGTTCGCACCACTCCGCAACCAGTTCGTACCACTCCGCAACCAGTTCGCACCACTCCGTAACCAGTTCGCACCACTCCACAACCAGTTCGCACCACTCTGCAACCAGTTTGCACCACTCCGCAAGCAGTTCGCACCACTCCGCATCCAGTTCGCACCACTCCACAACGAGTTCGCACCACTCCACAACTAGTTGGCAGCACTCCGCAACCAGTTTGCACCACTCCGCAACCGGTTCGCACCACTCCGCAACCAGTTCGCACCGCTCCGCAACCAGTTCGCACCACTCCGCAAGCAGCCGGCTTCACTCCGCAACCAGTTCGCACCACTCCGCAGCCAGTTCGCACCACTCCGCAACCAGTTCGTACCACTCCGCAACCAGTTGGCAGCACTCCGCAACCAGTTTGCACCACTCCGCAACCAGTTTGCACCACTCCGCAACCAGTTGGCACCACTCCGCAACCAGTTCAAAACACTCCGCAACTAGTTCGGCCCACTCCGCAACCAGTTTGCACCACTCCGTGACCAATTCGCACCACTCCGCAACCAGTTCGCACCACTCCTCAACCAGTTTGCACCACTCCGCACCCACTTTGCACCACTCAGGAACCAGTTGGCACCACTGTGCAACCAGTTCACACCACTCCGTAACCAGTTCGCACCACTCCGCAACCAGTTCGCACCACTCCGCATCCAGTTCGCACCACTTCGCAACCAGTTCGCACCACTCCGCAACCAGTTTTGCACCACTGTGCAATTAGTTGGCACCACTCCGCAACCAGGTCGCACCACTCCGCAACCAGTCTGCACAACTCCACAACCAGTTCGCACCACTCTACAACCAGTTCGCACCACTCTGCAACCAGTTTGCACCCCTTTGCAACCTGTATGCACCACTTTGCAACCAGTTCGCACCACTCCAAAACCAGTTCACACCTCTCCACAACCAGTTCGCACCACTCTGCGCCCAGTTGGTAGCACTCCGCAACCAGATCGCATCATTTTGCAACCAATTTGCACCATCCCGCAACCAGTTCCCACCACTCCGCAACCAGTTGGCACCACTCCGCAACCAGTTTGCACCATTCTGCAACTGGTTTGCATCACTCTGCAACCCATTTGCACCACTCTGCAACCAGTTCGCACCACTCCGTAACCATTTTGCACCACTGCGCAACCAGTTCGCACCACTCCGCAATCAGTTTGCACCACACCGCAACCAGTTTGCACCAATCTGCAACCAGTTCGCACCACTCCGCAACCAGTTTGCAACCCTCCGCAACCAGTTCGCACCATTCTGCAACCAGTTCCCACCACTCCGCAACCCGTAAACACCATTCCTCAAGCAGATTGTACCACATCTCAACCAGTTTGCACCACTCCGCAGCTAGTTCGCACCACTCCGCAAGCAGTTTGTACTACTCCGCAACCAGTTCGCACCACTCCGCAACCAGTTCGCACCACTCCACAACCAGTTCACACCACTCCCCAACCGGTTTGCACCATTCCGCAACCAGTTTGCACCACTCCGCACCCAGCTCGTAGCACTCTGCAACCACTTCGCACCACTCTGCAACCAGTTCTCACAATTCCGTAAATAGTTTGCACCATTCCGTAACCACTTCGCACCACTCCGCAACCAGTTCGCATCACTTCGCAACCAGTTTGCACCACCCCGCAACCAGTTTGCACCACTCCGCGCCCACCTCACACCACTCCGCAACTTGTTCGCACCACTCCGTAACCAGTTCGCATCACTCCGCAACCACTTTGCACCACTCCACAACCAGTTTACACCACTCCGCAACAAGTTCCCACCACTCTGCAACCAGTTTGGACCACTCCACAACCAGTTCGCACCACTCCACAACCAGTTTGCACCACTCCAAAACCAGTTCGTACCACTCTGCAACCAGTTCGCACCACTCGGCAACCAATTTGCACCACTCCGCAACCAGTTCACACCACTCTGCAAGCAGTTCGCACCACTCCGCAACCAGTTTCCACCACTCCGCAACGTGTTCGCACCACTCTGCAACCAGTTCACACCTCTCCGCAACCAGTTGGCACCACTGTGTAACCGGTTTGCACCACTCCGCAACCAGTTCGCACCACTCGGTAATCAGTTCGCACCACTTTCCAACCAGTTTGCACCACGCCGCAACCACTTCGCACCACTCTGCAACCAGCTCGCACCACTCCCTAACCAGTTCGCACCACTTCGCAACCAGTTCGTACCAGTCCCGAACAAGTTCGCACCTTCCGCAACCAGTTTGCAGCACTCCACAAACAGTTCGCACCACACCGCAACCAGTTCGCACCACTCCGCAACCAGTTTGCACCACTCCGAAACCAGTTTGCACCACTCTGCAACCAGTTCGCACCACTTTGAAACCAGTTCGCACCACTCCACAACCAGTTCGCACCAGTCCGCAACCAGTTCGCACCCCTCCGGAACCAGCTCGCACCACTCAGAAACCAGTTTGCACCACTGTGCAACCAGTTAGCACCACTCCGCAACCAGTTTGCATGACTCCACAACCAGTTCACACCACTCCACAACCAGTTTGCACCACTCCGAAACCAGTTTGCACCACTGTGCAACCAGTTAGCACCACTCCGCAACCAGTTTGCATGACTCCACAACCAGTTCACACCACTCCACAACCAGTTTGCACCACTCTGCAACCAGTTTGCACCCCTCAGCAATCAGTTTGCATCACTTTGCAACCAGTTTGCACAACTCCGCAACCAGCTGGCACCACTCTGCAACCAGTCCGCACCACTCCGCAACTAGTCGCACCACTCCGCAACCAGTTTGCACCACTTCGCAACCAGTTCGCACCACTTCGCAACCAGTTCGCACCACTTCGCAACCAGTTCGCACCACTTCGCAACCAGTTCGCACCACTTCGCAACCAGTTCGCACCACTTCGCAACCAGTTCGCACCACTTCGCAACCAGTTCGCACCACTTCGCAACCAGTTCGCACCACTTCGCAACCAGTTCGCACCACTTCGCAACCAGTTCGCACCACTTCGCAACCAGTTCGCACCACTTCGCAACCAGTTCGCACCACTTCGCAACCAGTTCGCACCACGTTGCAACTAGTTTGCACCACTCTACAAACAGTTTGCACCACTCCGCAACCAGTTCGCACCACTCCGCAACCAGTTCGCACCACTCCGCAACCAGTTTGCACCACTCTGCAACGAGTTCGGACCACTCCGCAACCAGTTCGCACCACTCCACAACCAGTTTGCACCACTCCGTAACCAGTTTGCACCACTCCGCAACCAGTTTGCACCCCTCAGCAATTGGTTGGCACCACATTGCAACCAGTTTGCACTACTCCACAACCAGTTCGCACCACTCTGCAGCCAGCTCGCACCACTCCCGAACCAGTTCGCACCACTGCGCAACCAGTTCGCACCCCTCCCCAACCCGTTCGCACCACTCTGCAACCAGTTCGCCCCACTCCGCAACCAGTTCGCACCACTCCGTAACCAGTTTGCACCAATCCGCAACCAGTTCCCACCACTCCGCAACCAGTTTGCACAACTCCACAACCAGTTTGCACCACTTCGCAGCCAGTTCGCACCACTCCGCAACCAGTTCGCACCACTCCGCAACCGGCTCGCACCACTCCGCAACCAGTTCGCACCACTCCACAACCAGTTCGCACCACTCCGCAGCCAGTTCGCACCACTCCGCAACCAGTTCGCAACACTCTGCAACCAGTTCGCACCACTCCGCACCAAGTTGGCACCACTCCCCAACCAGTTCGCACCACAAGCAACCAAATTGTACCACTCCGCAACCAGTTTGCACCATTCCAAAACCAGTTTGCACCACTCCGCAACCAGTTTGCACCACTCCGCAAACAGTTCAAACCACTCCGCAACCAGTTCGCACCACTCCGCGAACAGTTCGCACCACTCCGCAACCAGTTCTCACCTCTCCGCAACCAGTTCGCACCACTCCTCAACCAGCTCGCACCACTCCACAACCAGTTCGCACCACTCTGCAACCAGTTTGCACCGCTCCCCAACCAGTTCGCACCACACCTCAACCAGTTCGCACCACTCCACAACCAGTTCATGCCACTCTGCAACCAGTTTGCACCACTCCGCAACCAGTTTGCAACACTACGCAACCAGTTCACACCAATCCGTAACCAGTTGTCCCCACTCTGCAACCAGTTTGCACAACTCCGCAACCAGTTCGCACCACTCCGCAAACAGTTCGTGCCACTCCGCAACCAGTTCGCACCACTTTGCAACCAGTTCGCACCACTCCTCAACCAGTTCGCACTACTCTGCAACCAGTTCGCACCACTCGGCTACCAGTTCGCACCACTCCGCAACCAGTTTGCACCACTCCGCACCCAGTTCGCACCACTCTGCAACCAGTTCGCACCACTCTGCAACCAGTTCGCACCACTCCGCAACCTGTTTGCACCACTCCACAACCAGTTCGCACCACTCCGCAACCAGTTCGCACCACTTCGCAACCAGTTGGCACCACTCCGCAACCAGTTTGCACCACTCCGCACCCAGTTCGCACCACTCTGCAACCAGTTCGCACCACTCTGCAACCAGTTCGCACCACTCCGCAACCTGTTTGCACCACTCCACAACCAGTTCCCACCACTCCGCAACCAGTTCGCACCACTTCGCAACCAGTTGGCACCACTCCGCAACCAGTTTGCACCACTCCGCACCCAGCTCACACCACTCAGCAACCAGTTCACACCACTTCGCAACCAGTCCGAACCACACTACAACCAGTTCGCACCACTTTGCAACCAGTTCGCACCACTCCGCAACCAGTTTGCACCACTCTGCAACCAGTTTGTACGACTCCACAACCAGTACGCACCACTGCGCAACCAGTTCACACCACTCCGCAACCAGTTCGCACCACTCCTCAACCCGTTTATACCACTCTGCAACCAGTTCGCACATCTCCGCAACCAGTTCGCACCACTCCAAAACCAGTTTGCACCACTCTGCAACCAGTTCGCACCACTCCGCAACCAGTTTGCAACCTTCCGCAATCGGTACACACTACTTGGCAACCAGTTTGCACGACTCTGCAACCATTTCGCACCACTCGGCAACCAGCTCGCACCACTCCCGAACCAGTTTGCACCACTCCGCAACCAGTTCGCACCACTCCCCAACTAGTTCGCACCACTCCGCAACCAGTTCGCCCCACTCCGCAACATGTTCGCACCACTCTGCAACCAGTTTGCACCACTCCGCAACCAGTTTGCACCACTCCGAAACCAGTTCGCACCACTCTGCAACCAGTTCGCACCACTCCGCAACCAGTTCACACCACTCTGCAACCAGTTCCTACCACTCCGCACCCAGTTCGCACCACTCCGTAACCAGTTTGCACCACTTTGCAACCAGTTCCCACCTCTCCGCAACCAATTCACACCACTTCGCAACCAGTTCGCACCACTCCGCAACCAATTCGCACCACTCCGCGCCCAGCTCACACCACTCGGCAACTAGTTCGCACCACTTCCCAACCAGTCGAACCACTCCGCAACCAGTTCGCACCACTCTGCAACCGGTTCGGACCACTCTGCAACCAATTCGCACCACTCCGCATCAAGTTTGCACCACTCCACAAACAGTTCGCATCACTCCGCAACCAGTTCGCACCACTCCGCAACAAGTTTGCACCACTCCGCAAGTAGTTTGCACCACTCTGCAACCAGTTTGCACAACTCCGCAAGCAATTCGCACCACTCCGCAACCAGTTTGCACCACAAGCAACCAGTTCGTACCACTCCGCAACCAGTTCGCACCACTCCACAACCAGTTCGCACCACTCCACAAGCAGTTCACACAACTCTGCAACCAGTTTGCACCACTTCGCAACCAGTTTGCACCACTACGCAACCAGTTCACACCACTCCGCAACCCGTTTGCACCACTCTGTAACCTGTGCGTACAACTCTGTAACCAGTTTGCACCACTCCGCAAACAGTTCGCACCACTCCGCAACCAGTTCGCACCATCCTGCAATCCGTTCACACCACTCCGCAACCACTTCGCACCACTCTGCGCCCAGCTCACACCACTCGGCAACTAGTTCGCACCACTCTGAAACCAGTTCGAACCACTCCACAACCAGTTCGCACCACTTTCCAACCAGTTCGCACCACTCCGCAACCAGTTGGCACCACTCTTCAACCAGTTTGCACCACTCCGCAACCAATTCGCACCACTCCGCAATCAGTTCCCACCACTCCGCAACCAGTTCGCACCACTTTGCAACCAGTTTGCACCACTCCTCGACCAGTTCGCACCACTCCGCAACCAGCTCGCACTACTCCCTAACCACTTCGCACCACTCCGCAACCAGTTCGCACCACTCCGCAGCCAGTTCGCACCACTCCGAACCCAGTTTGCACCACTCTGAAAGCAGGGCGCACCACTCCGAAACCAGTTCGCACCACTCGGGAACCAATTTGCACCACTCCGCAACCAGTATGCAACACTCCGCAACCAGTTCGCACCACTCCGCAACCAGTTTGCACCACTCCGCAACCAGTTCGCACCACTCCGCAACCAGTTCGCACCACTCTGCAAGCAGTTCGCACCACTCCCCAACCAGTTCGCACCACTCCGCAACCAGTTCGCACCACTCATCAACCCGTTCGAACCACTCCGCAACCAGTTTGCACCACTCCGCACCCAGTTCGCACCACTCTGCAACCAGTTCGCACCACTTTGCAACCAGTTCGCACCACTTCGTAACCAGTTTGCACCACTCCACAACCAGTTCCCACCACTCCGCCACCAGTTCGTACCACTTTGCAACCAGTTTGCACAACTCAGCAACCAGTTCGGACCACTCCGCAACCAGCTCGCACCACTCCCTAACCAGTTCGCACCACTCCGCAACGAGTTGGCACCACTGTCCAACCAGTTCGCACCACTCTGCAACCAAGTCGCCCCACTCCGCAACCAGTTCGCACCACTCTGCAACCAGTTTGCACCACTCCGCAACCAATTCCCACCACTCCGCAACCAGTTCGCACCACTCCGCAACCAGTTCGCACCACTTCGCAACCAATTCATACCACTCTGCAACCAGTTCGTACCTCTCGGCAACCAGTTCGCACCAATCCGCAACCAGTTTGCACCACTCTGCAACCAGTTCGCACCACTCCGCAACCAGTTCGCACAACTCCGCAATCAGTTTGCACCACTTCGCAGCCAGTTCGCACCACACCGCAACCAGTTCGCACCACTCCGCAACCGGCTCGCACCACTCCGCAACCAGTTCGCACCACCCCACACCAGTTTGCACCACTCCGCAACCAGTTTGCACCACTCGGAAAGCAGTGCGCACCACTCCGAAACCAGTTTGCACCACTCCGCAACCAGTTCGCACCACCCCACACCAGTTTGCACCACTCCGCAACCAGTTTGCACCACTCGGAAAGCAGTGCGCACCACTCCGAAACCAGTTTGCACCACTCCGCAACCAGTTCGCACCACTCCGCAACCAGTTCGCAACACTCGGCAACCAGTTCGCACCACTCCACAACCAGGTCGCACCACTCCCCAGCCAGTTCGCACCACTCTGAACCAGTTTGTACCACTCCACAACCAGTTTGCACCACTCCGCAACCAGTTTGCACCACTCCGCAACCAGTTCGCACCACTCCGCAACTAGTTCGCACCACTCCGCAACCTGTTTGCACCACTCCGCAACCAGTTTGCACCACTACGCAAACAGTTGAAACCACTCCGCAACCAGTTCACACCACTCGGCAACCAGTTCGCACAACTCCGCAACAAGTTCGCCCCAGTCCGCAAACAGTTCGCACCACTCCGCAACCAGATCGCACCACTCTGCAACCAGTTCGCACCACTCCTCGACCAGTTTGCACCACTCTCCAACCAGTTCGCACCATTCCCCAATCAGTTCACACCACTCCCCAACCAGTTCGCACCACTCCGCAACCAGTTCGCACCACTCCACAACCAGTTCACACAAGTCCGCAACCAGTTTGCACCACTCCGCAACCAGTTTGCACCACTACGCAACCAGTTCACACCACTCCGCAACCAGTTTGCAGCACTCGGCAACCAGTTCACACAACTCCGCAACCAGTTCGCACCACTCCGCAACCAGTTCGCACCACTCCACAACCAGTTTGTACCACTCCGCAACCAGTTCACACCACTCCCCAACCAGTTCGCACCCCTCCGCAACCCGTTCGCACCACTCCGCAACCAGTTCGCACCACTGCGCAACCAGTTCGCACCACTCCGCAACTGGTTCGCACCACTCTGCAACCAGTTCGCACTACTCCGCAACCAGTTCGCACCACTCCACAACCAGTTTGTACCACTCCGCAACCAGTTCACACCACTCCCCAACCAGTTCGCACCCCTCCGCAACCCGTTCGCACCACTCCGCAACCAGTTCGCACCACTGCGCAACCAGTTCGCACCACTCCGCAACTGGTTCGCACCACTCTGCAACCAGTTCGCACTACTCCGCAACCAGTTCGCACCACTCCACAACCAGTTTGTACCACTCCGCAACCAGTTCACACCACTCCCCAACCAGTTCGCACCCCTCCGCAACCCGTTCGCACCACTCCGCAACCAGTTCGCACCACTGCGCAACCAGTTCGCACCACTCCGCAACTGGTTCGCACCACTCTGCAACCAGTTCGCACTACTCCGCAACCAGCTCGCACCACTCCGCAACCAGTTTGCACCACTCTGAAAGCAGTGCGCACCACTCCGCAACCAGTTCGCACCACTCTGAAAGCAGTGCGCACCACTCCGTAACCAGTTCGCACCACTTTGCAACCAGTTCGTACCACTCCGCAACCAGTTCGCAACACTCGGCAACCAGTTCGCACCACTCCACAACCAGTTCGCACCACTCCCCAACGAGCTCGCACCACTCTGAAACCAGTTTGTACCACTCCACAACCAGTTTGCACCACTCCGCGACCAGTTTGCACCACTCCGCAACCAGTTCGCACCACTCTGCAACTAGCTCGCACCACTCCGCAACCTGTTTTCACCTCTCCTCAACCAGTTTGAACCACTACGCAAACAAATGAAACCACTCCGCAACCAGTTCGCACCACTCTGCAACCAGTTCGCACAACTCCCCAACCAGTTTGCCCCACTCCGCAAACAGTTTGCACCACTCCGCAACCAGATCGCACCACTCTGCAACCAGTTCGCACCACTCCTCGACCAGTCCGCACCACTCCGCAACCAGTTTGCACCACTCCCCGATCAGTTCACACCACTCCCCAACCAGTTCGCACCACTCCGCAACCAGTTCGCACCACTCCGCATCCAGTTCGCAACACTCCACAACCCGTTCGCACCACTCCGCAACCAGTTCGCACCACTCCTCGACCAGTCCGCACCACTCCGCAACCAGTTTGCACCACTCCCCGATCAGTTCACACCACTCCCCAACCAGTTCGCACCACTCCGCAACCAGTCCGCACCGCTCCACAACCAGTTCACACAACTCCGCAACCAGTTTGCACCACTCCGCAACCAGTTTGCACCACTACGCAACCAGTTCACACCACTCCGCAACCAGTTTGCACCGCTCCGCAACCAGTTCGCACAACTCCGCAACCAGTTCGCACCACTCCGCAAACAGTTCGCACCACTCCGCAACCAGTTCGCACCACTCCACAACCAGTTCGCACCACTCCGCAACCAGTTCCCACCACTCCGCGCCCAGCTTACACCACTCGGCAACTAGTTCGCACCACTCTGAAACCAGTTCGAAACACTCCGCAACCAGTTCGCACCACTCCGCAACACGTTTGCACCACTCCGCAACCAGTTCGCACCACTCCATAATCAGTTTGCACCACTCCGCAACCAGTTCGCCCCACTTTGCAACCAGTTTGCACCACTCCTTAACCAGTTCACACCACTCCGCAACCAGCTCGCACTACTCCCTAACCAGTTCGCACCACTCCCCAACAAGTTCGCACCACACTACAACCAGTTCGCACCACTCCGAAACCAGTTCGCACCACTCCTCAACCCGTTTGCACCACTCTGCAACCAGTTCGCACCACTCCGCAACCAGTTCGCACCACTCCACAATCAGTTTGCATCACTCAGCAACCAGTTCGCACCACTCCGCAGCCAGTTTGCACCCCTCCGCAATCAGTTCGTACCACTTTGCAACAAGTTTGCACCACTCTCCAACCAGTTCGCACCACTCCGCAACCAGCACACACCACTCCCTAACCAGTTCACACCACTCCGCAACCAGTTCGCACCACTCCCCAACCAGTTCGCACCACTCTGCAACCAAGTCGCCCCACTCCGCAACCAGTTCGCACCACTCCGCAACCAGTTTGCACCACTCCGCAACCAGTTCGCACCACTCCGCAACCAGTTCCCACCACTCTGCAACCAATTCACACCACTCTGCAACCAGTTCGTACCTCTCCACAACCAGTTTGCACCACTCCGCAACCAGTTCGCACCACTCTGCACCCAGTTCGCACCACTGCGCAACCAGTTCCCACAACTCCGCGACCAGTTTAAACCACTTCGCAGCCATTTTGGACCACTCCGCAACCAGTTCGCACCACTCCAGAACCGGCTCGCACCACTCCGCAACCAGTTCGCACCACCCCACACCAGTTTGCACCACTCAGCAACCAGTTTGCACCACTCTGAAAGCAGTGCGCACCACTCCGAAACCAGTTCGCTCCACTCCGCAACCAGTTTGCACCACTCCGCAACCAGTTCGCAACTCTCGGTAACCAGTTCGCACCACTCCACAACCAGTTCAAACCACTCCGCAACCAGTTCGCACCACTCTGCAGCTAATTCGCACCACTCCGCGACCAGTTTGCACCACTCCGCAACCAGTATGCACCACTACGCAAACAGTTCAAACCACTCTGCAACGAGTTTATCACTCTGCAACCAGTTCGCACAACTCCGCAACAAGTTCGCACCACTCCGCAACCAGTTTGCACCACTCCCCAACCAGTTCGCACCACTCCGCAACCAGTTCGCACCACGTTACAACCAGTTCACACCACTCCGAAACCAGTTTGCACCATTCCGCAACCAGTTTGCACCACTTCGCAACCAGTTAACACCACTCCGCAACCAGTTCGCACCACACCGCAACCAGTTCGCACAACTCCGCAACCAGTTTGCACCACTCCGCAGACAGTTTGCACCACTCCGCAACCAGTTCCCACCACTCCGCAACCAGTATGCACCACTACGCAAACAGTTCACACCACTCTGCAACGAGTTTATCACTCTGCAACCAGTTCGCACCACTCCGCAAGCAGTTTGCACCACTCCGCAACCAGTATGCACCACTACGCAAACAGTTCACACCACTCTGCAACGAGTTTATCACTCTGCAACCAGTTCGCACCACTCCGCAAGCAGTTTGCACCACTCCGCAACCAGTATGCACCACTACGCAAACAGTTCACACCACTCTGCAACGAGTTTATCACTCTGCAACCAGTTCGCACCACTCGGTAACCAGTTTGCACCACTTCGCAACCAGTTAACACCACTCCGCAACCAGTTCGCACCACACCGCAACCAGTTCGCACAACTCCGCAACCAGTTTGCACCACTCCGCAGACAGTTTGCACCACTCCGCAACCAGTTCGCACCACTCCGCAACCAGTTCGTACCACTCCTCAACCAGTTCGCACCACTCGGCAACAAGTTTGCACCACTCCGCAACCAGTTCGCACCACTCTGCAACCAGTTTGCACCACTCTGCAACCAGTTCGCACCACTCTGTAACCAGTTTGCACCACTTCGCAACCAGTTCCCACCACTCCGCAAGCAGTTCGCACCAGTTCGCAACCAGTTTGCACCACTCCGCAACCAGTTCACACCACTCCGCACCCAGCTCACACCACTCGGCAACTAGTTCCATCCACTCAGGAACCAGTTCGAACCACTCCGCAACTAGTTCGCACCACTCCGCAACACGTTTGCACCACTCCACAACCAGTTCGCACCACTCCGCAACCAGTTAGCACCACTCCGCAACCAGTTGGCATGACTCCTCAACCCGTTTGCACCACTCTGCAACCAGTTCCCACCACTCCGCAACCATTTCCCACCACTCCACACCCAGTTTGCACCACTCCGCAACCAGTTCGCACCACTCCGCAACCAGTTTGCACCCCTCCGCAATCCGTTCGCACCACTTTGCAACCAGTTTGCACCACTCCTCAACCAGTTCGCACCACTCTGAACCAGCTCGCACCACTCCCTAACCAGTTCGAACCACTCTGCAACCAGTTCGCACAACTCCCCAACAAGTTCGCACCACTCTGCAACCAGTTCGCCCCACTCCGCAACCAGTTCGCACCACTCCGCAACCAGTTTGCACCACGCCGCAACCAGTTCGCACCACTCTTCAACCAGTTCGTACCACTCTGCAACCAGTTTGCACCACTCTGCAACCAGTTCGCACCACTCTGCAACCCATTCGCACCACTCCGCAACCCGTTCGCGCAAGTCCAATACCAGTTTGCACCACTTCTCAGCCAATTCGCACCACTCCGCAACCACTTCCTACCACCCCACAACCAGTTCGCACCACTCCACAAACAGTTCACACCACTTTGAAACCAGTGCGCACCACTCTACAACCAGTTCGCACCACTCCGCAACCAGCTCGCACCACTCCGCAACCAGTTCCCAACACTCCGCAACCAGTTTGCACCACTCCGCAACCAGTTCGCACCTCTCCGCAACCAGTTGGCACCATTCCGCAACCAGTTGGTACCACTTTGCAACCAGTTTGCACCACTCCGCAACAAGTTTGCACCACTCCGCAACCAGTTCGCACCACTCTGCAACCAGTTCGCACCACTCCGTAACCAGTTCGCACCACTCCGCAATCAGTTTGCACCACTCCGCAACCAGTTTGCACCACTCGGCAGCCAGTTTGCACCACTCCGCAACCAGTTCACACCGCTCCGCAACTAGTTCCCACCACTCTGCAACCAGTTCGTACAGCTCCGCAACCAGTTCGCACCACTCTGCAAATAGTTCGCACCACTTTGCAACTAGTTTGCACCACTCCGCAACTTGTTCGCACCACTCCTCAACCAGTTTGCACCACTCCGCAACCAGTTCGCACCACTCCGCAACCAGTTCGCACCACTCCGCAACCAGTTTGCACCACTCTGCATCCAGTTTGAACCACTCTGCAACCAGTTCGCACCACACTGCAACCAGTTTGCATCACTCCGTAACCAGTTTGCACCACTCCGCAGCCAGTTCCCACCACTCCGCAACCAGTTCGCACCACTTTGCAACCAGTTCGCACCACTCTGCAACCAGTTTGCACCACTCCGCGCCCAGCTCACACCACTCGGGTACTAGTTCGCACCACTACGCAACCGGTTTGAACCACTCCACAAATAGTTCGCACCACTCCGGGACCACTTCCCACTACTCCACAACCAGTTCGCACCACCTGCAACCAGGTCGCACCAATCTGCAACCAGTTTGCACCACTTCGCAACCAATGCGCACCACTCTGCAACCAGTTTGCACCACTCCGCAGCCAGTTCGCACCACTCCGCAACCAGTTTGCACCACTCCACAACCAGTTCGCACCTCTCCGCAACCAGCTTGGACCACTCCGCAACCAGTTTGCACCACTCTGCAACCAGTTTGCACCACTCCGCAACCAGTTCGCACCACTGCGCAACCAATTCGCACCACTCCGCAACCAGTTCGCACCACTCTGCAACCAGTTTGCATCACTCCGCAACCAGTTCGCACCACTGCGCAACCAATTCGCACCACTCCGCAACCAGTTCGCACCACTCTGCAACCAGTTTGCATCACTCCGCAACCAGTTCACACCACTCCGCAACCAGTTCGCACCACTCCGAAACCAGTTTTCACCACTCCGCAACCAATTCGCTCCATTCCGAAACCAGTTCGCACCACTCTGCAACCAGTTCGCACCACACTGCAACCAGTTTGCATCACTCCGTAACCAGTTTGCACCACCCCGCAACCAGTTCCCACCACTCCGCAACCAGTTCGCACCACTTTGCAACCAGTTCGCACCACTCTGCAACCAGTTTGCACCACTCCACGCCCAGCTCACACCACTCGGGTACTAGTTCGCACCACTACGCAACCGGTTTGAACCACTCCACAAATAGTTCGCACCACTTTGCAACCAGTTCGCACCACTCCACAACCAGTTCGCACCACTCCGCAACCAGCTCGCACCACTCCGCAACCAGGTTGCACCGCTCCGCAACCAGCTCCCACCACTCCCCAACCAGTTCGCACCACTCCGAAACCAGTTCGCACCACTCCGCAACCAGTTTGCACCACTCCAAAACCAGTTTGCACCACTCTGCAACCAGTTTGCACCACTCTGCAACCAGTTCGCAACAATCCGCAACCAGTTCGCACCACTATGCATCCAGTTCGCATCACTCTCAACCAGTTCTTACAACTCCGCAACCAGTTGGCACCACTCTGCAAACAGGTAGCTCCACTCCGCAACCAGTTCGCACCACTCCGCAACCAGTTCGCACCACTCCGCGACCAGTTCGCACCACTCTGCGACCAGTTCGCACCACTCGACAACCAGTTCGCACCACTCTGCAGCCAGTTCGCACCACTCCGCAACCTGTTCGCACGACTCTGCAACCAATTCGCACCGATCTGATACGAGTTCGCACCACTCCGCAACCAGTTTGCACCACTCCGCCACCAGTTGGCACAACTCCGCAGCCTGTTTGCACCACTCCGCCACCAGTTTGCACCACTCCACAACTAGTTCGCACCACTCCGAAACCAGTTCGCACCACTCCGCAGCCAGTTCGCACCACTCCGCCACCAGTTCGCACCACTCCACAACCAGTCCGCACCACTCCGCAGCCAGTTTGCACCACTCCGCAAGCAGTTCACACCACTCTGCAACCAGTACGCACCACTCTGCAACCACTTCGCACCACTCCGCAGCCAGTTCGCACCACTTTGCAACCGGTTCGCACCACCTCGCAACCAGTTCGCACCACTCTGCATCCAGTTTGCACCACTTCGCAGCCAGTTTGCACCACTTCGCCACCAGTTCGCACCAATCCGCAACCGGTCGCACCACTCCACAACCTGTTCGCACCAACCCGCAGCCAGTTCGCACCACTCCGAACCCAGTTTGCACCACTCTGAAAGCAGGGCGCACCACTCCGAAACCAGTTCGCACCACTCGGGAACCAATTTGCACCACTCCGCAACCAGTATGCAACACTCCGCAACCAGTTCGCACCACTCCCCAACCGGTTTGCACCACTCCGCAACCAGTTTGCACCACTCCGCAACCAGTTCGTACCACTGCGCAACCAGTTTGCACCACTCCGCAACCAGTTGCACCACTCCGCAACCAGTTCGCACCACTCCGCAACCAGTTCGCACCACTCCACAACCAGTTCGCACCACTCCGCAACCAGTTCGCACCACTGCGCAACCAGTTTGCACCACTCCGCAACCAGTTCGTACCACTGCGCAACCAGTTTGCACCACTCCGCAACCAGTTCGTACCACTGCGCAACCAGTTTGCACCACTCCGCAACCAGTTCGTACCACTGCGCAACCAGTTTGCACCACTCCGCAACCAGTTCGTACCACTGCGCAACCAGTTTGCACCACTCCGCAACCAGTTCGTACCACTGCGCAACCAGTTTGCACCACTCCGCAACCAGTTCACACCACTCTACAACCAGTACGCACCACTCTGCAACCACTTCGCACCACTCCGCAGCCAGTTCGCACCACTTTGCAACCGGTTCGCACCACCTCGCAACCAGTTCGCACCACTCTGCATCCAGTTTGCACCACTTCGCAGCCAGTTTGCACCACTCCGCCACCAGTTCGCACCACTCCGCAACCGGTCGCACCACTCCACAACCTGTTCGCACCACTCCGAACCCAGTTTGCACCACTCTGAAAGCAGGGCGCACCACTCCGAAACGAGTTCGCACCACTCGGGAGCCAATTTGCACCACTCCGCAACCAGTATGCAACACTCCGCAACCAGTTCGCACCACTCCCCAACCGGTTTGCACCACTCCGCAACCAGTTTGCACCACTCCGCAACCAGTT
>SZWC01000655.1:61400-85740 GCA_023375785.1 Penium margaritaceum | reverse complement strand
AACCAGTTCGCACCACTCCGCAACCAGTTCGCACCACTCCGCAACCAGTTCGCACCACTCCGCAACCAGTTCGCACCACTCCGCAACCAGTTCACACCACTCCGCAACCAGTTTGCTCCACTCCGTTACGGTTTCGTACAACTCCGCAACTACTTCACACCACTCCCCAACCAGTCCGCACCATTTCGCAACCAGTTGGCACCACTCCGCAACCAGTTGGCACCACTCTACAACCTGCTCGCACCACTCCGCAACCAGTTTGCACCACTCTGCAACCAGTTCGCACCACTCCGCAACGAGTTCGCACCACTCTGCAACCAGTTCACACCACTGCGCAACCAGTTCGCTCCACTCCGCAACCAGTTCGCACCACTCCGCAACCAGCTCGCACCATTTCGCAACCAGTTCGCACCACTCCACAACCAGTTCGCACCACTGCGCAACCAGTTCGCACCGCTCCGCAGCCAGTTCGCACCACTGTGCAATCACTTCACACGACTCTTCAACCGGTTCGCACCATTGTGCAACCAGTTTACTCCACTCCGCAACCAGTTCGCACCACTCTGCAACCAGTTCGCACCACTCCGCAACCAGTTCACACCACTCCGCAACCAGTTCGCACAACTCTGCAACCAGTTTGCTCCACTCCGCAACCAGTTCGCACCACTCCGCAACCAGTTTGCACCACTTTGCAACCAGTTTGCACCACTCCGCAACCAGTTCGCACCACTCCGCAACCAGTTCGCACCACTCCGCAACCAGTTCGCACCACTCCACAACCAGTTCGCACCAGTCCACAACCATTTCGCACAACTGCACAACCCGTTTGCACATCTCCGCAACCAGTTCGCACCAATCCGCAGCCAGTTTGCACCACTACGGGACCAGTTCACACCACTCCACAACCAGTTCGTACCACTCCGCAACCAGGTCGTACCACTCCGCAACCAGTTCGCACCACTCTGCAACCAGTTCACACCACTCTGCAACCAGTTCACACCACTGCGCAACCAGTTTGCTCCACTCCGCAACCAGTTTGCACTTCTCCGCAACCAGTTTGCACCACTCTGCAACCAGTTCCCACCACTCCGCAACCAGTTCCCTCCACTCCGCAACCAGTTCGCACCACTCCGCAACTAGTTTGCACCACTCAACAACCAAATCGCACCACTCCCCAACCAGTTCGCACAACTCTGCAACCAGTTTGCACCAATCCGCAACCAGTTCGCACCACTCCGCAACCAGTTCGCACCACCCTGCAATTAATTCGAACCACTCCGCAACCAGTTCGCACCACTCCGCAGCCAGTTTGCACCACTCCGAAAGCAGTTCGCACCACTCCGCAACGAGTTCGCATCACTCTGCAACCAGTTCGCACCACTCCGGAACCAGTTCGCTCCACTCCGTTGCCAGTTTGCAGGACTCCGCAACCACTTCACACCACTCCCCAACCAGTCCGCACCACTTCGCAACCGGTTCGCACCACTCCGCAACCAGCTCACACCACTCCGCAACCAGTTTGCACCACTCCGCAACCAGTTCGCACCACTCCGCAATCAGTTCGCACCACTCTGCAACCAGTTCGCACCACTGCGCAACCAGTTCGCACCATGCCGCAACCAGTTCGCACCACTCCGCAACCAGCTCGCACCACTCCGCAACCAGTTCGCACCACTCCGCAACCAGTTCGCACCACTCCGCAACCAGTTCGCACCGCTCCGCAACCAGTTCGCACCACTCTGCAATCAGCTCGCACCACTCCGCAACCAGTTCGCACCACCCCGCAACCAGTTCGCACCACTTCGCAACGAGTTCGCACCACTCCGCAACGAGTTCGCATCACTCTGCAACCAGTTTGCACTAGTGGGTAACCAGTTCGCACCACTCTGCAATCAGCTCGCACCACTCCGCAACCAGTCCGCACCACTCCGCAACCAGTTCCAACCACTCCGCAACCAGTGCGCACCACCCCGCAACCAGTTCGCACCACTTCGCAACGAGTTCGCACCACTCCGCAACGAGTTCGCATCACTCTGCAACCAGTTTGCACTAGTGGGTAACCAGTTCGCACCACTCTGCAATCAGCTCGCACCACTCCGCAACCAGTCCGCACCACTCCGCAACCAGTTCCAACCACTCCGCAACCAGTGCGCACCACCCCGCAACCAGTTCGCACCACTTCGCAACGAGTTCGCACCACTCCGCAACGAGTTCGCATCACTCTGCAACCAGTTTGCACTAGTGGGTAACCAGTTCGCACCACTCTGCAATCAGCTCGCACCACTCCGCAACCAGTCCGCACCACTCCGCAACCAGTTCCAACCACTCCGCAACCAGTGCGCACCACCCCGCAACCAGTTCGCACCACTTCGCAACGAGTTCGCACCACTCCGCAACGAGTTCGCATCACTCTGCAACCAGTTTGCACTAGTGGGTAACCAGTTCGCACCACTCTGCAATCAGCTCGCACCACTCCGCAACCAGTCCGCACCACTCCGCAACCAGTTCCAACCACTCCGCAACCAGTGCGCACCACCCCGCAACCAGTTCGCACCACTTCGCAACGAGTTCGCACCACTCCGCAACGAGTTCGCATCACTCTGCAACCAGTTTGCACTAGTGGGTAACCAGTTCGCACCACTCTGCAATCAGCTCGCACCACTCCGCAACCAGTCCGCACCACTCCGCAACCAGTTCCAACCACTCCGCAACCAGTGCGCACCACCCCGCAACCAGTTCGCACCACTTCGCAACGAGTTCGCACCACTCCGCAACGAGTTCGCATCACTCTGCAACCAGTTTGCACTAGTGGGTAACCAGTTCGCACCACTCTGCAATCAGCTCGCACCACTCCGCAACCAGTCCGCACCACTCCGCAACCAGTTCCAACCACTCCGCAACCAGTGCGCACCACCCCGCAACCAGTTCGCACCACTTCGCAACGAGTTCGCACCACTCCGCAACGAGTTCGCATCACTCTGCAACCAGTTTGCACTAGTGGGTAACCAGTTCGCACCACTCTGCAATCAGCTCGCACCACTCCGCAACCAGTCCGCACCACTCCGCAACCAGTTCCAACCACTCCGCAACCAGTGCGCACCACCCCGCAACCAGTTCGCACCACTTCGCAACGAGTTCGCACCACTCCGCAACGAGTTCGCATCACTCTGCAACCAGTTTGCACTAGTGGGTAACCAGTTCGCACCACTCTGCAATCAGCTCGCACCACTCCGCAACCAGTCCGCACCACTCCGCAACCAGTTCCAACCACTCCGCAACCAGTGCGCACCACCCCGCAACCAGTTCGCACCACTTCGCAACGAGTTCGCACCACTCCGCAACGAGTTCGCATCACTCTGCAACCAGTTTGCACTAGTGGGTAACCAGTTCGCACCACTCTGCAATCAGCTCGCACCACTCCGCAACCAGTCCGCACCACTCCGCAACCAGTTCCAACCACTCCGCAACCAGTGCGCACCACCCCGCAACCAGTTCGCACCACTTCGCAACGAGTTCGCACCACTCCGCAACGAGTTCGCATCACTCTGCAACCAGTTTGCACTAGTGGGTAACCAGTTCGCACCACTCTGCAATCAGCTCGCACCACTCCGCAACCAGTCCGCACCACTCCGCAACCAGTTCCAACCACTCCGCAACCAGTGCGCACCACCCCGCAACCAGTTCGCACCACTTCGCAAC
Source organism: Penium margaritaceum (assembly GCA_023375785.1). Lineage (NCBI taxonomy): Eukaryota > Viridiplantae > Streptophyta > Zygnematophyceae > Desmidiales > Peniaceae > Penium > Penium margaritaceum. Next base: position 82,041 of record SZWC01000655.1, on the reverse strand, counting down.
GAGTTCGCACCACTCCGCAACGAGTTCGCATCACTCTGCAACCAGTTTGCACTAGTGGGTAACCAGTTCGCACCACTCTGCAATCAGCTCGCACCACTCCGCAACCAGTCCGCACCACTCCGCAACCAGTTCCAACCACTCCGCAACCAGTGCGCACCACCCCGCAACCAGTTCGCACCACTTCGCAACGAGTTCGCACCACTCCGCAACGAGTTCGCATCACTCTGCAACCAGTTTGCACTAGTGGGTAACCAGTTCGCACCACTCTGCAATCAGCTCGCACCACTCCGCAACCAGTCCGCACCACTCCGCAACCAGTTCCAACCACTCCGCAACCAGTGCGCACCACCCCGCAACCAGTTCGCACCACTTCGCAACGAGTTCGCACCACTCCGCAACGAGTTCGCATCACTCTGCAACCAGTTTGCACTAGTGGGTAACCAGTTCGCACCACTCTGCAATCAGCTCGCACCACTCCGCAACCAGTCCGCACCACTCCGCAACCAGTTCGCACCACTCCGCAACCAGTTCGCACCACTCTGCAATCAGCTGGCACCACTCCGCAACTGGTTCGTACCCCTCTCCAACCAGTTCGCACCACTCATTAACCAGTTTGCACCACTCTGCAACCAGTTCGCTCCACTCTGCAACTAGTTCGCACCACTCCGCAACTAGTTCGCACCACTCTGCAACCAGTTCCCACCAGTCCGCAACCAGTTCACACCAGTCTGCAACCAGTTCACACCACTGCGCAACCAGTTTGCTCCACTCCGCAACCACTTTGCTCCACTCCGCAACCAGTTCGCACCACTCTGCAACCAGTTCCCACCACTCCGCAACCAGTTCCAACCACTCCGCAACCAGTGCGCACCACTCCGCAACCAGTTCGCACCACTCCACAACCAGTTTGCACCACTCGCAACCAGTTTGCACAACTGTGCAACCAGTGTGCACCACTCCGCAACCAGTTCGCACCGCTCCGCAACCAGTTTGCACCAACCTGCAACCAATTCGCACTACTCCGCAACCAGTTCGCACCACTCAGCAGCCAGTTTGCACCACTTCGCAAGCAGTTCGTACCACTCCGCAACGTGTTCGCATCACTCTGTAACCAGTTTGGACCACTCCTCAACCAGTTCACACCACTCCGTAACCAGTTCGCACCACTCCGCAACTACTTCGCTTCACTTCCCAACCAGTTCGCACCACTTCGCAACCAGTTGGCACCACTCCGCAACCAGTTCGCACCACTCCGCAACCAGCTCGCACCACTCCGCAACCAGTTCGCACCACTGCGCAACCAGTTCGCACCACTCCACAACCAGTTCGCACCACTTTGAAACCAGTTCGCACCAGTGCGCAACCAGTTCGCACCACTCTCAACCAGTTCGCACCACTCCGGAACCAGCTCGCACCACTCCGCAACCAGTTCGCACCACTCCGCAACCACTTGCAACCACTCACAACCACTCGCAACCACTCGCAAACACTCGCAAGCACTCAGAACCACTCGCAACCACTTGCAACCACTCGTAACGACTCGCAACCTATTGCAACAACTTGCAGCCACTCAGAACCACTTGCAACCACTGGCAACCACTCGCAACCACTGGCAACCACTAGCAACCACTCGCAACCACTCGCAACCACTCGCAACCACTTGCAAAAACTTGCAACCAATCGCAACCACTTACAACCTCTCGCAAGCACTTGCAACCACAAGCAACCACTCACAACCACTCGCAAATACTCGCAGCCACTCGCAACCACTCACAACCACTTGCAATCACTCGCAACCACTTGTAACCACTCGCAACCACTGGTACCACTTGTAACCACTCGCAACTGTTGGTATGATGCTCCTCACCATGGCAGGAGTGACTCCAAAAAGGAACACCAAAAAGACAAGCCTTAGTGGCTCAGTGGTTAGTGGTGTCCACCTCTAGAGGCAGGGGCCCGGGTTCAAGTCCCACAAGATGAAATTATGCCCTGCCTCAAGGGAGGTGGAAGATAGATGCCAGGAAGCTAGCTCAACCTCTATAGATCCTCTTTAAGATTCTAGAAGGCTAGGTCAGGGTCCAGGAAGGTGGCACACCTTCTAGAAGGGTTGACTTGTCCTACAAGGCATCTAAAGGTGTCTTGGTCTTCTGGACACCTTGCCTCCTACTAGAAGCAAGCTGAGGAATCTAGGAAGGGGCAGAAGCTTCTAGAGGAGGGAAGGGATGCCTTCCTATGTGGGAAAAGGACAGCCTACCAAGGAGCACTTTAGAAGCCATAGAATCTGCTCTGAAGCTCCAAATCTGGCATGCTTTGGTGTTCTGGAAAGCTTCAATTAGTGGCTACAAAATGCTACTGCTTGTGAGCCTTGATCAAGTGTTTATTCCCATCCAATTGAGGCCAAAACTATTGCCTCACTCTTTGCCCAGATTTTGTCATCCTTGGAACCAGTTGCCTCCACAGTTTCCGTCTTTGCAAAAACAGTTGGTGGTGTGAGACAGCCACTGCTAGGGACCCTCCAGGGTACACATTCACCCTCAGGCCAACAAAGGGTTATGGGCCCACGCCTCTAAGGGGTTCAAAGCCAGCTTGATTTCACGATTCCAACAGCAAGACATGGCAACCAGCGAGCAAGAGAGCAGCCGCGCTGTCCTCAAGTTTGATGGGACAGGCTTTGCCTTGTGGAGGTGGCAGTTTGAGGTCTTCCTTGACGACAAGGGACTCCTTGAGCTCGTAAAAGGTGATGAGACTGCTCCGCCAGAGACTGCAACGGCTGAGGTGAAGGAGGCATACAAGAAACGCAACAAAAAGGCGTTGGCGCTCCTTCTGTCCGCGTTATGCCCACCACAACTTGGGCACGTCCAAGGATGCACCCTGGCCGCGGACACATGGTCAAAACTCTGCTCCATCTACCAGTCAAGCAACCTTGCCAATCAGCTCTTCATCTTTAGACGGCTCGTCACCCTCCGAGCCAACGAAGGCGACATCATCATGGAGATCATGCAGCAGATTGAGTCCATTGCAGCGGAGTGCGTGGCCACAGGTTGGGAGGTCCACTCTCAGTTGCAAGCTATGATCCTCCTTCTGGCCTTGCCGGACAGTTGGAGTCCCATGATCACAGTTCTTGGTGGCTGGCCTTCCGACAAGCTGAAGTACCCGAAGGTTGCTGAGTACGTGCGAAATGAGTGGATGCGACGTGGTGGTCGAGAGAATGCAGCGGCATCAAGTTCAGCTTACACGGTTCATCCTCAAAGTGGAGGCCGAGGCGACAAGTGGAAGGGTTCCAAACAGGGTACTAAGAAGGGTGACAAGAACGGGGAGTGCTTCAACTATGGCAAGGAGGGCCACTACGCGCGCAACTGTCCCAAAAAGAAAACAGATCGGTCGCAGCGGGGCGAAAAGAAAGATGAGCACGCCCTTATGGCGTACAACTCCACCAACTTGAAGGACCCGGGAGTTGCCGTCATCGACACCGGATTAGGCCGCCATACACAAGGCAACAGGGCGGCATTTGTCACTTACGGCGCCTCGGAGAGACGCATGACGGTGGCCAATGGAAGAATAGAGGTGGCCGCCGGTGAGGGTAACGTCAACATTGAGTCAATTGTGGATGGAAAACCTGTCACGAGCACAATCTACGATGTGCTGCATATGCCTAACTTTGGGGAAAACCTGCTCTCCGTCAGCTGCCTTACCGACAAGGGACTTGAGGTGCTCTTCACAAAGTAGGAGGCCGTCATCTGCAAAGAGGGCAAAGGTGAGGTGATTGTGTGTGCGAAGAGAGAGGACAACTTGTACCCGCTACGCGGGAAGATCCTCAGCAGCCGGGTGGGGTCCAACGCCGCCAATCCTGCAACGAAGGACGAAGGAGACCTGGACCTTTGCCACCGCCGACTTTGCCACATTTCTCCATCAACAGTGAAGGAGATGGCTAAGAGGGAAGTGGTGCGGGGTCTCCAAATCTGCAACCAAGGAAAGCGTGTGTGAGCCATGCATCATTGGCAAATCAACCTGGAAGCCGTTTGTCGCCAAGGGGACGCGTGCATCCGCAAAACTGGCCGTGGTACACACAGGTGTGTGTGGACCGCTTGAGAGCTCCATCGGCGGAGCTCGCTACTTCCTCACCTTCATCGATGACCACAGCCGGAAACTCTACCTCTACCCAATGAAGCGGAAGAGTGAGGTCCTTGCATGCATGCAAGAGTTTGTGGCTGATATGGAGCGGCAAACAGAGTTGAAGGTGAAGGCGTTTCAGAGTGACAACGGCGGTGAATATGCGGGGTGCCTTGGGTGGATGAAGAGCAAGGGGATTGAGTGGTAGAAAACAACTCCACACTCCCTACAACAGAATGGTATCGTAGAGAGAGCAAATCGCACAATCTTTAACATGGTGCGATCCATGTTGAGCGACGCCGGCCTTACACAATGGTATTGGGTAGAGGCGGCAAGGACAGCAGCGTACATCATGAATCTCATGCCGACCAAGCCGCTGAAGGACAAGGAGAGCAATGCGTGGAAGACGCCACAAGAAGTGTGGAGCGGGAGGAGGCCGGCAGTGGGTCACCTCCGCACGTTTGGTTGTGTTGCACATGCAATGGTACAGACACGTCAGGGACGGAGCAAGCTGGACCCGCGTACCCGCCGTTGTATTTTCCTTGGATATGCGAGTGGAAGCAAGGCGTATCGGCTCTTTGACCCAAGGAGGCAGCAGATTGTGCGGAGTCGCGACGTCACGTTCGACGAGAAAAGCCGTTGGACAGACAAGGAGGCAGGTCTCTCCAAGAGGGGGGAGTGGATGCCACTCCTTAAGGGGGAGACGCCGGAGGACGTGAATGAGGGTGACATCCTTGCATCACCACCAACCGGAGAGCATCGCCTGATGGATGGACGAGCGGCAGACTCTATTTCGGCCAGTTCGGATGAGGAATCCGAAGCACCGGAGATGGAGGTAGAGGTTGGGAGTCAACAGATGTCTCCAAGGTCTCCAAGAGAGGGGGAGCAGGCGCTTGGAGAGGATGGCGCCAAAAAGGGACAGCAACAACAACAACCGCCTCAAGAGCCCCGCACGAGTAACCGTGTGCGAAGAAGGACAAAAAGGTATGATGCCAACAAGGGCATTTGGACTGGGTTTGCACAAGCCTTCTTCCTGCAAAAGGAGCCTCAATCTGTAAATGAGGCACTGCAGCGGAAGGATGGGGCTGAATGGGAGGGAGCAATAAAATTTGAGCTTGCCTCCCACGAGGAGAACGGCACTTGGGAGCTGGTTGACCGGCCGGAGGGCGAGAAAATCATCGGCTCCAAGTGGATCTTCCGGAAGAAGCTCACAAAGGAGGGGAAGGTGGAGCGGTACAAGGCACGGCTGGTGGCAAAAGGATATGCCCAGAGAAAAGGGGAGCACTACGACGAGACCTTTGCACCAGTTGCTAAGTTTGCCTCCGTCCGTACTATCCTCTCAATGGCAGTGGCACGCGACAACGAAATCCACCAAATGGACGTGAAAACCGCGTTCCTCAATGGCAACCTGGACAAGGAAGTCTTCATGGAGGTGCCAGAGGGGGTGGATGCGCCACAAGGGAAGGTGTGCCGGCTTTGTAGGGCGCTCTATGGACTGAAGCAAGCTCGGCTCATGTGGTACCTCAAGATGGATAGTTTCATGGGTGAACTTGGCGTCAAGCGCTGCGAGGCCGATCACAGCGTGTACGTGTGTAATCAGCCAGGACTCCACTAAACTGTCGTCCTCTACGTGGATGACCTCATCCTTGTGTCTTCCGATGAGGGGGAGCTTAAGAGCCTGAAGCAACAGTTTGGTGGCCGGTTCAAGATGACAGACATGGGCGAGCTTGAGTACTACCTTGGCATTGCCATCAAGAGGGACCGCAAACACGCACGCTGGATATGGGCCAAGGAAAACATGTGCAGGAGGTGCTCCGTCGCTACAACATGGAGGAGTGCAACCCCATCGGCACACCTATGACAACGACATGTGAGCTGAGCTTGAGCATGGGCCCAATCACGGAGGACGAGAAGGAGGAGATGGCTGGAGTACCGTACCAGTCCGCACTTGGCAGCATAATGTATGCCATGGTGGCGATGCGGCCTGACCTTGCCTTTGCTGAAGGACAAGTGAGCCGCTATGTTGCTGATCCGGGGCCGCTACATTGGCAAGCGGTGAAGAGAATCCTTCGCTACTTGAAGGCAACGACACATTCGCGACTTGTGTTTGGAGGGGGAGCGCGGACTGACTCCCTCGAGCTGGTTGGCTACTCTGATGCTGACTGGGCAGGTGATGTTGATGACCGCAAGTCAACATCAGGCTGTGTTTTTGTACTTGGTGGTGCAGCGGTGTCTTGGGCAAGCTGGAAGCAGGACAGTGTGGCTCTATCCAGCACTGAGGCGGAGTATATTGCGCTCGCAGAAGCCGCAAAGGAGGCACTATGGCTGCAGTGATTGCTCAAGGAGATTGGGGTGCCGCAAAAGAAGCCAACAGCACTCAATGTTGACAACATGAGTGCCATCAGCCTGACCAAGAACCCTGTGCTACACCGGAGGACCAAGCACATAGAGATCCGGCATCACTTTGCACGAGACCTTGTTGCAAAGGGTGATGTGGTGCTTGTGCATTGCGGCACAAAGCACATGCTTGCTGATGCCATGACAAAGGCGCAACCCAAGGACAGGCATGATGCTACTTGTATGGAGCTTGGGCTTTCTCAAGCCTCTTGAATTGCACGCTGAGCATGGACAACTGCCATGGGTGATGCGCAAGGGGGAGATTGTCGGAATGATGCTCCTCACCATGGCAGGAGTGACTAAAAAAAGGAACACCAAAAAGATAAGCCTTAGTGGCTTAGTGATTAATGGTCTCCACCTCTAGAGGCAGGGGCCCGAATTCAAGTCCCACAAGATGAAATTATGCCCTGCCTCAAGGGAGGTGGAAAATAGATGCCAGGAAGCTAGATCAACCTCTAGAGTTCCGCTTTAAGATTCTAGAAGGCCAGGTGAGGATCCACGAGGGTGGCACACCTTCTAGAAGGGGTGACTTGTCCTACAAGGCATCTAGAGATGTCGTGGTCTTCTGGACACCTGCTCTCCTACTGGAAGCAAGCTGAGGAATCTAGGAAGGGGCAGAAGCTTCTAGAGGAGGGAAGGGATGCCTTCCTAGGTGGGAAAAGGACAGCCTACCAAGGAGCACTCTAGAAGCCATAGAATCTGATAGGAAGCATCAAATCTGGCATGCTTTGATGTTCTGAAAAGCTTAGATCAGTAGCTACTAAATGCTACTGCTTGTGAGCCTTGATCGAGTGTTAATTCCCATCCAATTGAGGCCAAAACTATTGCCTCACTCTCTGATCAGATTTTGCCATCCTTGGAACCTGTTGCCTCCACAGTTGCAGTCTCTCCAAAAATAGTTGGTGGTGTGAAACAGCCACTGCTAGGGACCCTCCAGGTAACACACTCACCCTCAGGCCAACATTTTGCACCACTCTGCAACCAGTTTGCACCACTCCGCAACCAGTTAACACCACTCCTCAACCAGTTTGCACCACTCCGCAACCAATTTGCACCACTACGCAACCAGTTCGCACCACTCCGCAGCCAGTTTGCACCACTCCGCAAGCAGTTCGCACAACTCCACAACCAGTTCGCATGACTCTGCAACCAGTTTGCACCACTCCGCAACAAGTTCCGCCACTCCGTAACCAGTTCGCACCACTCCGCAACCACTTCGTACCACTCCCCAACCAGTTCAAACCACTTCGTAACCAGTTCGCACCACTCCGCAACCAGTTCGCACCACTCCGCAACCAGCTTGAACCACTCCGCAACCAGTTCGCACCACTCCGCAACCTGTTCGTACCATTCCGTAACCAGCTTGCACCACTCCGCAACCAGTTCGCACCACTCCGCAACCAGCTTGCACCACTCCGCAACCAGTTCGCACCACTCCGCAACCAGCTCGGACCACTCCGCAACCAGTTCGCACCACTCCGCAACCAGCTTGCACCACTCCGCAACCAGTTCGCACCACTCCGCATCCAGTTCGCACCACTCCGCAACCAGCTCGCACCATTCCGCAACCAACTCGCACCACTGCGCAACTAGTTCGAACCACTCCGCAACCAGTTCCCACCACTCCGCAACCAGTTCGCACAACTCTGCAACCTGTTTGCACCACTCCGCAACCAGTTTGCACCACTCCGCAACCAGTTTGCACCACTCCGGGACCAGTTCGCACCAATCCACAACCAGTTCGCACCACTCCGCAACCAGGTCGCACCACTCCGCAACCATTTTCCACCACTCCGCAACCAATTGCACCACTCCTCAACCAGTCCGCACCACTCCACAGCGAGTTTGCACCACTCCGCAAGCAGTTCGCACAACTCCGCAACCAGTTCGCATCACTCTGGAACCAGTTGGCACCACTCCGCAACCAGTTCGCACCACTCTGTAACCAGTTTGCACCACTCCCCCACCAGCTCGCACCAATCCGCAACAAGTTCGCACCACTCCGCAACCACTTCGCACCACTCCCTAACAAGTTCAGACCACTTCATTACCAGTTCGCACCACTCCGCAACCAGTTCGCACCACTCCACAACCAGCTCGCACCAATCCCCAACCTGTTCGCACCACTCCGCAACCAGTTTGCACCACTTTGCAACCAATTCGCACCACTCCGCAACCAGTTCGCACCACTGCGCAACCAGTTCGCACCACTCCGCAACCAGTTCGCACCACTCCGCAACCAGCTTGCACCACTCCGCAACCAGTTCGCACCACTCTGCAACCAGTTCGCACCACTCCGCAACCAGTTCGCACCACTCCGCAACCAGCTTGCACCACTCCGCAACCAGTTCGCACCACTCTGCAACCAGTTCGCACCACTATGCACCCAGTGCGCAACACTCCGCAACCAGTTCGCAACACTCCGCAACCAATCGCACCACGCCGCAACCAGTTCGCACCACTCCGCAGGCAGTTTGCACCACTCCGCAAGCAGTTCGCACAACTCCGCAACCAGTTTGCATCACTTTGCAACCAGTTCGCACCACTCTGCAACGAGTTCGCACCACTCCGTAACCAGTTCGCACCACTCTGCAACCACTTCGCACCACTCCTTAACCAGTTCGGGCCACTTCGCAACCAGTTTGCACCACTCCGCAACTAGTTCGCACCACTCTGCAACCACCTCGCACCACTGCACAACCAGTTTGCACCACTCCGCAACCAGTTCCCACCACACCCCAACCAGTTCGCACCACTCCGCAACCAGTTTGCATCACAGCGCAACCAGTTTGTAACACTGCGCAACCAGTTCGCACCACTCCGCAACTAGCTCGCACCACTCCGCAACCAGTTCGCACCACTCCGCAACCAGTTCGGACCACACTGCAATAAGCTGGCACCACTCCGCAACTGGTTCGCACCACTCTGCAACCAGTTCACACCACTCCGCAGCCAGTTCGCACCACTACGCAACCAGTTTGCTCCACTCCGCAACCAGTTTGCACCACTCCGCAACCAGTTCACACCACTCCGCAACCAGTTCGCACCACTCCGCAACCAGTTCGGACCACTCTGCAACCAGTTCGCACCACCCCGCAGCCAGTTCACACCACTCCGCAACTAGTTTGCTCCACTCCGCAACCAGTACGCACCACTCCGCAACCAGTTCGGACCACTCTGCAACCAGTTCGCACCACCCCGCAGCCAGTTCACACCACTCCGCAACTAGTTTGCTCCACTCCGCAACCAGTACGCACCACTCCGCAACCAGTTCGGACCACTCTGCAACCAGTTCGCACCACCCCGCAGCCAGTTCACACCACTCCGCAACTAGTTTGCTCCACTCCGCAACCAGTACGCACCACTCCGCAACCAGTTCGGACCACTCTGCAACCAGTTCGCACCACCCCGCAGCCAGTTCACACCACTCCGCAACTAGTTTGCTCCACTCCGCAACCAGTACGCACCACTCCGCAACCAGTTCGGACCACTCTGCAACCAGTTCGCACCACCCCGCAGCCAGTTCACACCACTCCGCAACTAGTTTGCTCCACTCCGCAACCAGTACGCACCACTCCGCAACCAGTTCGGACCACTCTGCAACCAGTTCGCACCACCCCGCAGCCAGTTCACACCACTCCGCAACTAGTTTGCTCCACTCCGCAACCAGTACGCACCACTCCGCAACCAGTTCGGACCACTCTGCAACCAGTTCGCACCACCCCGCAGCCAGTTCACACCACTCCGCAACTAGTTTGCTCCACTCCGCAACCAGTACGCACCACTCCGCAACCAGTTCGGACCACTCTGCAACCAGTTCGCACCACCCCGCAGCCAGTTCACACCACTCCGCAACTAGTTTGCTCCACTCCGCAACCAGTACGCACCACTCCGCAACCAGTTCGGACCACTCTGCAACCAGTTCGCACCACCCCGCAGCCAGTTCACACCACTCCGCAACTAGTTTGCTCCACTCCGCAACCAGTACGCACCACTCCGCAACCAGTTCGGACCACTCTGCAACCAGTTCGCACCACCCCGCAGCCAGTTCACACCACTCCGCAACTAGTTTGCTCCACTCCGCAACCAGTACGCACCACTCCGCAACCAGTTCGGACCACTCTGCAACCAGTTCGCACCACCCCGCAGCCAGTTCACACCACTCCGCAACTAGTTTGCTCCACTCCGCAACCAGTACGCACCACTCCGCAACCAGTTCGGACCACTCTGCAACCAGTTCGCACCACCCCGCAGCCAGTTCACACCACTCCGCAACTAGTTTGCTCCACTCCGCAACCAGTACGCACCACTCCGCAACCAGTTCGGACCACTCTGCAACCAGTTCGCACCACCCCGCAGCCAGTTCACACCACTCCGCAACTAGTTTGCTCCACTCCGCAACCAGTACGCACCACTCCGCAACCAGTTCGGACCACTCTGCAACCAGTTCGCACCACCCCGCAGCCAGTTCACACCACTCCGCAACTAGTTTGCTCCACTCCGCAACCAGTACGCACCACTCCGCAACCAGTTCGGACCACTCTGCAACCAGTTCGCACCACCCCGCAGCCAGTTCACACCACTCCGCAACTAGTTTGCTCCACTCCGCAACCAGTACGCACCACTCCGCAACCAGTTCGGACCACTCTGCAACCAGTTCGCACCACCCCGCAGCCAGTTCACACCACTCCGCAACTAGTTTGCTCCACTCCGCAACCAGTACGCACCACTCCGCAACCAGTTCGGACCACTCTGCAACCAGTTCGCACCACCCCGCAGCCAGTTCACACCACTCCGCAACTAGTTTGCTCCACTCCGCAACCAGTACGCACCACTCCGCAACCAGTTCGGACCACTCTGCAACCAGTTCGCACCACCCCGCAGCCAGTTCACACCACTCCGCAACTAGTTTGCTCCACTCCGCAACCAGTACGCACCACTCCGCAACCAGTTCGGACCACTCTGCAACCAGTTCGCACCACCCCGCAGCCAGTTCACACCACTCCGCAACTAGTTTGCTCCACTCCGCAACCAGTACGCACCACTCCGCAACCAGTTCGGACCACTCTGCAACCAGTTCGCACCACCCCGCAGCCAGTTCACACCACTCCGCAACTAGTTTGCTCCACTCCGCAACCAGTACGCACCACTCCGCAACCAGTTCGGACCACTCTGCAACCAGTTCGCACCACCCCGCAGCCAGTTCACACCACTCCGCAACTAGTTTGCTCCACTCCGCAACCAGTACGCACCACTCCGCAACCAGTTCGGACCACTCTGCAACCAGTTCGCACCACCCCGCAGCCAGTTCACACCACTCCGCAACTAGTTTGCTCCACTCCGCAACCAGTACGCACCACTCCGCAACCAGTTCGGACCACTCTGCAACCAGTTCGCACCACCCCGCAGCCAGTTCACACCACTCCGCAACTAGTTTGCTCCACTCCGCAACCAGTACGCACCACTCCGCAACCAGTTCGGACCACTCTGCAACCAGTTCGCACCACCCCGCAGCCAGTTCACACCACTCCGCAACTAGTTTGCTCCACTCCGCAACCAGTACGCACCACTCCGCAACCAGTTCGGACCACTCTGCAACCAGTTCGCACCACCCCGCAGCCAGTTCACACCACTCCGCAACTAGTTTGCTCCACTCCGCAACCAGTACGCACCACTCCGCAACCAGTTCGCACCACTCTGCAGCCAGTTCGCACCACCCCGCAACCGATTCGCACCATTCGGCAACCAGTTCGCACCACTCCGCAACCAGTTCGCACCACTCCGTAACCAGTTCGCACCACTCCGCAACCAGTTCATACCACTCCGCAACCAATGCGCACCACTCCGCAACAAGTTTGCACCACTCTGCAACCAGTTTGCACCACTCCGCAACCAGTTCCCACCACTCCACAACCAGTTCCCACCACTCTGCAACCAGTTCGCACCACTCCGCAGCCAGTTCGCACCACTCTGCAACCAGTTCGCACCACTCTGCAACCAGTTTGCACCACTTTGCAACCAGTTCGCACCACTCCGCAAAACGTTCGCACCACTCCCTAACCAGTTTGCACCACTCCGCAACCAGTTTGCACCACTTTGCAACCAGTTTGCACCACTGTGCAACCAGTTTGCACCAACCCGCAGCCAGTTTGCACCACTCCGCAACCAGATCGCACCACTCCGCAACCAGTTCGCACCATTCCACAACCAGTTCGCACCACACTGCAACCAGTTCGCACCACTATGCAACCAGTTCGCACCACTCCGCAACCAGTTCGCACCACACCGCAACCACTTTGCACCACTCTGCAACCAGTTCGCACCATCTTGCAACCAGTTCGCACCACTCTGCAACCAGTTTGCACCACTCCGCAACCAGCTTGCACCACTCCGCAACCAGGTGGCACCACTCCATAACCAGATCGCACCACTCCGCAGCCAGTTCGCACCACTCCGCAACCAGTTCAAACCACTCTGCAACCAGTTCGCACCACTCTGCAACCAGTTTGCACCACTCCGCAACCAGTTCACACCACTCCGCAACCAGTTTGCACCACTCCGCAACCAGTGCGCACCACTTGGCAACCAGTTTGCACCACTGCGCAACCAGTTTGCACCACTCCGCAGCCAGCTTGCACCACTCCGCAACCAGGTCGCACCACTCCTCAGCCAGTTCGCACCACTCCGCAACCAGTTCGCACCACTCTACAACAAGTTTGCACCACTCCGCAACCAGTTGGCACCATTCCACAACCAGTTTCCACCACTCCGCAACCAGTTCGCACCACTGCGCAACCGGTTCACATTACTCCGCAACCAGTTCGCACCAATCCACAACCAGTTTGCACAACTTTGCAACCAGTTTGCACCACTCCGCAACCAGTTTGCACCACTCCGCAACCAGCTTGCACCACTCCGCAACCAGATCGCACCACTCCGCAACCACTTCAAACCAATTCGCAACCAGTTCGCACCAATGTGCAACCAGTTCGCACCACTAAGCAACCAGTTCGCACCTCTCCGCAACCTGTTCGCACCAATCCACAACCAGTTCTCACACTCCGCAGCCAGTTTGCACAACTCTGCGACCAGATTTCACCACTCTGCAACTAGTTCGCACCACTCTGCAACCAGTTTGCACCAATCCGCAACCAGTTTGCAGTACTCCATACCCAGTTTGCACAACTCCGCAGCCAGTTTGCACCACTACGCAACCAGTTCGCACAACTTTGCAACCAGTTCGCACCACTCCGCAACCAGTTCGCACCACTCCGCAACCCGTTCGCACCACTCCCCAACCAGTTTGCGCCACTCCTCAACTTTGCTCCACTCTGCAACCAGTTCCCATCACTCTGCAACCGGTTCGCACCACTCTGCAACCAGTTCGCACCACTCCGCAACCAGTTTGCACCTCTCTGCAACCGGTTCGCACCACTCCGCAACCAGTTCCCACCACTCCGCAACGAGTTAGCACAAAGTCGCAACCCGATTGCACCACTCCGCAACTAGTTTGCATCACTCCGCAACCAGTTTGCACCACTCCGCAATCTGTTCGCACACCTCCGCAATCAGTTTGCACCACTTTGCAACCAGTTCGCACCAGTCCACAGCCAGTTCGCACCACTCCACAACCAGCTCGTACCACTCCTCAACCAGTTCACACCACTCCGCAACCAGTTTGCACCACTCTGCAACCGGTTCGCACCGCTCTGCAACCAGTTCGCACCACTCTTCAACCAGTTTGCACCACTCCGCAACCAGTTCGCACCACTCCGCAACCAGTTTGCACCACTCGGCAACCAGTTCGCACCTCTCTACAACCAGTTCGCACCACTCCGCAAGTGGTTCCCACCACTGCAACCAGTTCCCACCACTCCGCAACCTGTTAGCGCAAAGTCGCAACCAGATTGCACCACTCCGCAACCAGGTTACACCAGTCCGATACCAGTTTGCTCCACTCCGCAACGAGTTTGCACAACTCCGCAATCAGTTTGAACCACTCCGCAACCAGTCGCACCAGTCCGCAGCCAGTTTGAACCATTCCGCAACTAGCTCGTACCACTCCTCAACCAGTTCACACCACTCAGCAACCTGTTCGCACCTCTCCGCAACCAGTTTGCACCACTCCGCAACCAGTTCAAAACACTCTGCAACCAGTTAACAACAATCCGCAACCAGTTCGCACCACTGTGCAACCGGTTCGCACCACTCTACAACCAGTTCACACCACCTCGCAACCAGTTCGGACCTCTCCGCAACTAGTTTGCACCTCTCCGCAACCAGTTCGGAACACTCCGCAAACAGTTCGCACCACTCCGCAACCAATTTGCACCACTCCACAACCTGTTCGCACCACTCCGCAATCACTTTGCACCAATCCGCAACCAGTTTGCACCACTTTGCAACGAGTTTGCACCACTCTGCAACCAGTTTGCACCACTGCGCAACCAGTTCATACCACTCCGCAGCCAGTTCCCACCACTCCGCAACCAGTTTGCACCACTTTGCAACGAGTTTGCACCACTCTGCAACCAGTTTGCACCACTGCGCAACCAGTTCATACCACTCCGCAGCCAGTTCCCACCACTCCGCAACCAGTTCGCACCACTCCGCAACCAGTTCGCACCAATCCGCAACCAGTTCGCACTACTCCCCAACCAGTTAGCACCACTCCGCAACCATTTCGCACCACTCCGCAACCAGTTTGCACCACTCCGCAACCAGTTCGCACCACTTCGCAACCAGTTCGTACCACTCCGCAACCAGTTCGCACCACTGCGCAACCAGTTTGCACCACTCTGCAACCAGTTTGGACCACTGCGCAACCAGTTCATACCACTCCGCAGCCAGTTCGCACCACTCCGCAACCAATTTGCACCACTCCACAACCTGTTCGCACCACTCCGCAATCACTTTGCACCACTCCGCAACCAGTTTGCACCCCTCTGCAACCAGTTTGCACCACTGCGCAACCAGTTCGCACCACTCCGAAACCAGTTCGCACCGCTCCCGACCAGCTCGCACCACTCCGCAACCAAATCGTACCACTCCGCATCCAGTTCGCACCACTTCGCAACCAGTTCGTACCACTCCGCAACCAGTTCGCACCACTGCGCAACCAGTTTGCACCACTCTGCAACCAGTTTGGACCACTGCGCAACCAGTTCATACCACTCCGCAGCCAGTTCGCACCACTCCGCAACCAATTTGCACCACTCCACAACCTGTTCGCACCACTCCGCAATCACTTTGCACCACTCCGCAACCAGTTTGCACCCCTCTGCAACCAGTTTGCACCACTGCGCAACCAGTTCGCACCACTCCGAAACCAGTTCGCACCGCTCCCGACCAGCTCGCACCACTCCGCAACCAAATCGTACCACTCCGCATCCAGTTCGCACCACTTCGCAACCAGTTCGTACCACTCCGCAACCAGTTCGCACCACTGCGCAACCAGTTTGCACCACTCTGCAACCAGTTTGGACCACTGCGCAACCAGTTCATACCACTCCGCAGCCAGTTCGCACCACTCCGCAACCAATTTGCACCACTCCACAACCTGTTCGCACCACTCCGCAATCACTTTGCACCACTCCGCAACCAGTTTGCACCCCTCTGCAACCAGTTTGCACCACTGCGCAACCAGTTCGCACCACTCCGAAACCAGTTCGCACCGCTCCCGACCAGCTCGCACCACTCCGCAACCAAATCGTACCACTCCGCATCCAGTTCGCACCACTTCGCAACCAGTTCGTACCACTCCGCAACCAGTTCGCACCACTGCGCAACCAGTTTGCACCACTCTGCAACCAGTTTGGACCACTGCGCAACCAGTTCATACCACTCCGCAGCCAGTTCGCACCACTCCGCAACCAATTTGCACCACTCCACAACCTGTTCGCACCACTCCGCAATCACTTTGCACCACTCCGCAACCAGTTTGCACCCCTCTGCAACCAGTTTGCACCACTGCGCAACCAGTTCGCACCACTCCGAAACCAGTTCGCACCGCTCCCGACCAGCTCGCACCACTCCGCAACCAAATCGTACCACTCCGCATCCAGTTCGCACCACTTCGCAACCAGTTCGTACCACTCCGCAACCAGTTCGCACCACTGCGCAACCAGTTTGCACCACTCTGCAACCAGTTTGGACCACTGCGCAACCAGTTCATACCACTCCGCAGCCAGTTCGCACCACTCCGCAACCAATTTGCACCACTCCACAACCTGTTCGCACCACTCCGCAATCACTTTGCACCACTCCGCAACCAGTTTGCACCCCTCTGCAACCAGTTTGCACCACTGCGCAACCAGTTCGCACCACTCCGAAACCAGTTCGCACCGCTCCCGACCAGCTCGCACCACTCCGCAACCAAATCGTACCACTCCGCATCCAGTTCGCACCACTTCGCAACCAGTTCGTACCACTCCGCAACCAGTTCGCACCACTGCGCAACCAGTTTGCACCACTCTGCAACCAGTTTGGACCACTGCGCAACCAGTTCATACCACTCCGCAGCCAGTTCGCACCACTCCGCAACCAATTTGCACCACTCCACAACCTGTTCGCACCACTCCGCAATCACTTTGCACCACTCCGCAACCAGTTTGCACCCCTCTGCAACCAGTTTGCACCACTGCGCAACCAGTTCGCACCACTCCGAAACCAGTTCGCACCGCTCCCGACCAGCTCGCACCACTCCGCAACCAAATCGTACCACTCCGCATCCAGTTCGCACCACTTCGCAACCAGTTCGTACCACTCCGCAACCAGTTCGCACCACTGCGCAACCAGTTTGCACCACTCTGCAACCAGTTTGGACCACTGCGCAACCAGTTCATACCACTCCGCAGCCAGTTCGCACCACTCCGCAACCAATTTGCACCACTCCACAACCTGTTCGCACCACTCCGCAATCACTTTGCACCACTCCGCAACCAGTTTGCACCCCTCTGCAACCAGTTTGCACCACTGCGCAACCAGTTCGCACCACTCCGAAACCAGTTCGCACCGCTCCCGACCAGCTCGCACCACTCCGCAACCAAATCGTACCACTCCGCATCCAGTTCGCACCACTTCGCAACCAGTTCGTACCACTCCGCAACCAGTTCGCACCACTGCGCAACCAGTTTGCACCACTCTGCAACCAGTTTGGACCACTGCGCAACCAGTTCATACCACTCCGCAGCCAGTTCGCACCACTCCGCAACCAATTTGCACCACTCCACAACCTGTTCGCACCACTCCGCAATCACTTTGCACCACTCCGCAACCAGTTTGCACCCCTCTGCAACCAGTTTGCACCACTGCGCAACCAGTTCGCACCACTCCGAAACCAGTTCGCACCGCTCCCGACCAGCTCGCACCACTCCGCAACCAAATCGTACCACTCCGCATCCAGTTCGCACCACTTCGCAACCAGTTCGTACCACTCCGCAACCAGTTCGCACCACACCGCAACCGGTTCACACCACTCCGCACCCAGTTTGCACCACTTTGCAACCAGTTCGCACCACGCTGCAACCAGATCGCACCAATCGGCAACCAGTTCGCACCACTCCGCAACCAGTTCGCACCACTCCGCAACCAGTTCGCACCACTCCGCACCCAGTTCGCAGCACTCCGCAACCAGTTGGCACCAGTCCGCAACCAGTTCGCACCGCTCCGTAACCAGTTTGCACCACTCCGCAACCAGTTCGCACCACTCTGCAACCAGTTCGCAACACTCCACAACCAGTTTGCACCCCTCTGCAACCAGTTCGCACCACTCCGCAACCAGTTTCCACCACTCCGCAACCAGCTTGCACCACTCCGCAACAAGGTCCCACGACTCCACAACCAGATCACACCACTCCACAAGCAGTTCGCACCAGTTTGCAACCAGTTCGCACCACTCCGCAACCAGTGCACACCACTCCGCAACCAGTTCGCAAAACTCCGCAACCAGTTCGTACCACTCCGCAACCAGTTCGCACCACTCTGCAACCAGTTCGCACCACTGCGCAACCAGTTCGTACCACTCCGCAACCAGTTTGCACCACTCCGCAACCAGTTTGCACCACTCCGTAACTAGTTCGCACCACTCTATAACCAGTTGCCACCACTTCGCAACCAGTTCATACCACTCTGCAACCAGTTCGCACGAATCGGCAACCAGTTTGAACCACTCCGCAACCAGTTCGCACCACTCCGCAACCAGTTGGCACCACTCCGCAACCAGTTCGGACCACTCCACAACCAGTTGGCACCACTCCGCAATCCGTTCGCACCGCTCCGTAACCAGTTTGCATCTCTCCGCAACCAGGTCGCACCACTCCGCAACCAGTTCGCACCACTCCGCAACCAGTTCGCACCACTCTGCAACCAGTTCGCACCAGTCCGCAACCATTTCGCACCACTCTGCAACCAGTTTGCACCAGTCTGGAACCAGTTCGCACCACTACGCAACCAGTTCGCACCACTCCGCAACCAGTTCGCACCACTGCGCAACCAGTTCGCACCACTCCGAAACCAGTTTGCAACGCTCCCGACCAGCTCGCACCATTGTTTCCTCCTATCACCATTTGTGACTCCTATTATGAGTTGTCAACGTTGACCACACACAGCAAAATTTTTGGTCAAAGACAGTTTACATGCCTACTTTAGTCGGTCATTGTGAATGTTAGCCACGCTGTAATACTACTTATTGAAGGTCGTACTTGCTAGTTGAAAACTAATCTCCCGGAACCATTGTTTTGCCCTTTGACCATTTGTGACTCGTGTTATGGGCTGTGAACGTTGACCACCCATACCAAAATTCTTTGGTCATGGTCATTGACATATGCCTAGTTTGGCTGTTTGGTGTGCATAGTACCCACACTGTGGCACTACATATTGAAGTTTTTTCTCCTTTCTAGTTGATACATAGGGTTCCCAAACCATTGTCTCTCCCTTTGACCATTTGTGACTCGTGTTATGAGTTCTCGATGTTGACCAGACATAGTGAACTTCTTAGGTCATAGTCTGTGACGTATGCATCCTTTGGTTGGTCACTGTGCACGCTAGCCACACCGTGCCAATACTTGTTGAAGGTCTTTGTACTTGCTATTCCATATGTAGTGCTCGCAATCCATTGTTTCCCCCTCGAACCATTTATGACTCACGTAATGAGTTTTCAACATTGACCATACACTGAGAAATTCTTTTGGTCATGGTTAGTGGGACATGCCTACTTTGGTCTGTCATCGTGCATGGTTGCCACGCCGTGTCACTATGCACTGAAGGGCTTTGTGCTTTGTAGTTGATAGCCAGTGTTCCCAAACCATTGTTACCCTCTCTGACTATCCGTGACTCTTGTTGTGAGTTGTCAATGTTGACCACATGAAGTGAAATTGTTTGGTCATGGTTAGTGACATATGCATACTTTGGTTGGTCACTGTGCAGGGTAACCACATTGTGCCACTAAACACTGAAGATCTTTGTACTTGCTAATCAAAAACTGGCATTCACAAATCATGTTTTTCCCCTCTGACCATTTGTGCCTCGTGCTATGAGCTGTCAAATTGACCACATACAGTGACATTCTTTGGTCATGGCCAGTGACACATGCCTACTTTGGTTGGTCATTGTACATGTTAGCCACACCGTGCCACTACTTATTGAAGGTCCATGTGCTTGCTAGTTGATACCTGGTGTTCTTAAATCATTGTTCTCCCCTCTGACCGTTTGTGACACGTATTATGAGTTGTCAACGTTGACCACACACAGCGGATTTCTTTCATCAAAGGCAGTACATATGCCTACTTTGGTCGGTCATTGTGCATGGTAGTCACACCGTGTTACTAATCATTGAATGTTGTTGTACTTGCTAGTTGAAAACTAACATTCCGAAACCATTGTTTCCCCCTCTCACATTTTGCTACACGTGTTATGGGTTGTGAACTTTGAGGACCCATATTGAAATTCTTTGGTCGTGGTAAGTGACATCTGCCTAGTTTGGTTGTTCGGTGTGCATAGTAGCCACAACGTGCCAATATTTGTTGAAGGTCTTTGTACTTGCTATTCCATAAGTAGTGTTTGCAATCCATTGTTTCCCCCTCTGACCATTTATCACTTGTGTAATGAGTTTTCAACGTTGACCACACACTGTGAA
>SZWC01000655.1:0-56834 GCA_023375785.1 Penium margaritaceum | reverse complement strand
AAAAACGTTTCGCGTGAAAAGTGTCATGACCCCACATTGATGCCCCATCGATGTGCATCGGGGTACCAAGGCCGTTGTGATCAGATCACAACGGATGCCGAGAACAACACTGTCAGTGACACATGCCTACTTTGGCTGGTCATTGTACATGGTAGCCATACCTTGCCACTATGTTTTAAAGGTCCCTGTGCTTGCTAGTTGATACCTGGTGTTCCCACACCATTGTTTCCCCCTCTAACCATTTGTGGCTCGTATTATGCGTTTTCAACGTTGACCACACACAGCGGATTTCTTTGGTTAAACACAGTACATATGCCTACTTTGGTTGGTCTTTTTGCATGGTAGCCACACCGTGCTACTACTTATTGAAGGTTGTTGTACTTGCTAGTAGAAAACTAACATTCTGAAACCATTGTTTCCCCCTCTGAACATTGGTGACTCGTATTATGGGTTGTGAACGTAAACCACCCATACTGAAATTCTTTTGTCATGGTCAATGACATATGTCTAGTTTGGTTGTTTGGTGTGCATAGTAGCCCCACCGTGCCACTACGTATTGAAGATATTTGTCCTTTCTACTCAATACATAGGGTTCCCAAACAAATGTCTCTCCCTCTGACAATTTGTGACTCGTGTTATGAGTTATCAATGTTGACCACACATAGTGGACTTCTTTGGTCATAGTCAATGACGTATGCATCCTTTGGTTGGTCATTGGGCACGCTAGCCACACCGTGCCACTACTTGTTCAAGGTCTTCGTACTTCCTACTTGATAACTAGTGTTCCACACCAATTGTTTCCCCCTCTGACCATTTGTGACTCGTGTTATGAGTTTTCAACGTTAACCACACACTGTGAAATTCTTTTCGTCATGATTAGTGGCATATGCCTACTTTGGTTTGTCACTGCACATGGTTGCCAGGCCGTGTCACTACGTACTGAAGGTCTTTGTGATTTCTAGTTGATAACGAGTGTTCCCAAACCATTGTTACCCCCTCTGACTATCTGTGACTCTTGTTGTGAGTTATCAATGCTGACCACATGAAGTGAAATTCTTTGGTCATGATCAGTGACATATGCATACTTTGGTTGGTCACTGTGCATGGTAGCCACACTGTGCCACTACATATTGAAGGTCTTTGTACTTGTTCATCGATAGCTAGTATTCACACACCATTGTTTTCCCCTGTGACCATTTGTGACTCGTGTTATCAGTTGTCAAAGTTGACCACACATAGTGACATTCTTTGGTCATGGTCAGTGACACATGCCTCCTTTGCTTGGTCATTGTACATGGTAGCCACACTGTGCCACTACGGATTGAAGGTCCGTGTGCTTGCTAGTTGATACCTGGTGTTCCCAACCCATTGTTCCCCCCTCTGACCATTTGTGACTCGTATTATGAGTAGTCAACATTGACCACACACAGCGGATTTCTTTGCTGAAAGGCACTATACATGCCTATTTTGGACGGTCATTGTGCATGGTAGCCATACCGTGCTACAACTTATTGATGGTCGTTGTACTTGCCAGTTGAAAACTAATATTCCAAAACCATTGTTTTTGCCTCTGACCATTTGTGACTCGTGCAATGTGTTGTGAACGTTGATCACCCATATTGAAATTCTTTGGTTATGGTGATACCCCCAATTTTGCCGCGCACGTTGTTATTTTTGCGCTCTCTGACTCCGCGTTTAGTCTGTTCCGCGACCCTTTGGTTCCGCGATTCGGGGCAGGACCGGCTTCCCGCTCCTCCGCTACTCCTCCTAGTCTTCCGCGGATGCTTCACACCCTCGGGGTCCCGCTCGTGGGTAGTGCTCCGCGGCTCGCTCCTTACCGGCACGAGAGTCCGCCACCTCGTGGCCTCCGACTCCTATGCCCGCGGAATCCCGTTCCGCGGTCGTGCGTAAGGCCGCAGAGTCGCCAACAACACCCTACACCCAACATAGGCTGCATGGTGATGATAGCACCCCGCGGAATCTCTTGTTGTTCTCAGGAGTAGGATGGATTGAGAAGTATGCTTCGCGCACACCCGGAAGATAAGTATTCGTCCTCCAAAGAACACTTCCGCAGAGAGCACTGTTACAACCCTCTCAGCAGCTGCGGATCTCGGACTGTGAGATGTGAGTCTGAACCAAACTGATGCTCGCGCGGGTCGATCAGACACAAGGAGGCAATCTAGTCCTGGACAAGTCAAGACTTTGAGGCTCATGGGCGGAAACCAGGCTTGTATTAGCTCAAATTGCACGAGATCAGACAAAGGAGTAAGAATCTCTAGTCATTGGTCAGCTCAACCACCTTCGTCCCTTCGCTAGACTGCCAGTTATATCTACTAAACCTAGTTCTTTTTTAGACAACTTCCATCACTCTTTCCCTTATCTTGGACTCCGCGCGGCGCGTTACACGCACCGCGGGTCTTGTCCTTGACCACACACACACTTGGCTACTGAATTTCCCTACTCTTCTACTACTTCTTCCTCTAGTCCGCAGTTTGGACGCTCATGGTCTTGTGTTCTTCCTTGAATCTTCGTCTTCACGCGGTGCGTCCTCCCGGTCCTCCTTGATCACCGCTGCTCCTCCTTGAGCCCTCATTGGTCAGGCTTCTCCCTAACCTCTGGTCCTGCCGTCGTGCATTTCAGCACGTCCGCCGCTTCAGCTTCTCCGTAGCTCGACCCATGTTCCCTTCTCACCGCGGATTCTCACTCTGCTTTTTCTCCCTTTCCTGTTTTTTTGCAGCCATTCTTGTCTCCTGGCAACAACTTTTCCCGCCTCTTTTCCTTTATTGCTGCTAGATTCCGCACCACCCCGCGCTCAATCGCATTTTCATTGCGGGAGCCAAAATGCCTTGCGCGTTCTCCACCACTCCGCGGTTCCCCAGTTACCCTCCTCCGCGGATCTCTGGCCGCGGAAGCCTCGTTTTGCAGATCTGTGGATAACGGTCATTTCCCCTCCGTGGATCCATCTTTTCTTCAACGGAGATGCGGTGGATCCTCGCCTGACATTCATGCCCCCAACCCCCCCCTTTCCAAGACTCTGTCCCAGAGTCTCCATATTGCAACAGGCGGGTGAACTTTACTCGGGGAGCTGGCCGCTGCCGCTGTTGGCAAGGGCGGCAGTAGGTCTCCACCTCTTCACCTTCACGCTGATACCGCGCGGAGCATTTCTGATGCACATACAGCTGGCAGCCCTCACACCTGGCTCTGGCGGTGATATCCTCCGCGCCCAGTCCCTTTTTGTAGGTGGAGCAGTGGGGGATTCGTTCGTATGTCCTATAGCTGGAACAGCGGTACACCGTCAGCCCCTCCTCATTCCTGCCCACCTCTGTAGCGCACTGTGCGTGGGCCCATCCTCCGCAGTGCTCACAGTGGCATGCTGTCCCTGTGACAACCCCCATACATCTGTTTCCGTAGCACTGCTGTCCAGAGTTCTCCGCACCCCAGTTTGGTTTTTTGGGCTGTGCCAAGCATTGGTGGCATGTCCATACTCCTTCCTTGCCCCTCTTGCCGTACCGCAGATGGCACATTTTCAAGCACATGCCACATCCCTTGCCAAATTCTGCCATCCCTTTGTGGCAGGCTGCGCAAGCAGGTTCTCGGGTCTCCGCGATGAAGCTGAGGTAGGAGTCTGCCTCGAGGAGCTCATTGCCCACACATTGGTGGCACTGGCCTTTCCAAGCGGAGCTGCCAGTCACCAGGCAGTCGCGGTACGTAAACCTTGTACAGACAACACATTTTTCCCCGTCCTGTACGGTCTTTAGGCAGGTGGGGCATGCCGCCGGTTTGTGCCCTTCCATTTCCGGTTCCTCCTCTTCCTCTGATTCTTCCTCTTCCTCTTCCTCATTCATTCATGGTGCCCTGCAAATGCCTCGTTGCCTCTCGACCTCCTCCCTGCATCTCCTGCACAGCGCAGGCCCGCTGCGCCCTCCGCGCCCATCACGAGGTGGGGCCAAGCAACCGGTGCAGATCTTGCGTAGGCATCCGCCACAGTCCTACACCTCCACTCCCCACCACTTGCCGCACTGAACGCATTTCTTTTCTTCCAGTTCCTTCCTCCTTTTCTCTTCCACCGCGACCCGTCCATCCGCCTGCCACTGCCTCATTGTGGCCCCAGAAACGGAGCATGGACCTCTCTTTCGCTCTGGAGGCCCTTCTTCCTTCTCTTCCTCCTCTTCCTCCTCCTCTGGATCCCATCTCCCGCAGGGCGGCGCTCCCCCAGCGCCGGGTCCTGCTCCCTCTTCCTCATCCCTTTCTTCGCGGCCTCCTGTTCAGCAGCCTCCTTCAGGCATTGCAGGCAGGTTTAAATTCATCCGATGCAGGTCTTGGAGGCTCCGCCAGCGTACTGATGCGCTGGATTCCCGCATACCCAGCACACCACCTTTAGGAGTGGTTCAGCAGGGAGGTTCTCTCCGCACCACACACATGGGCCCGTGTAGTTAGCCTGGGCCTTAGGGCTCATGGGCATCCTCGTCTGCGGTGGTACCCTCTAGGGTAGCTGCAGGGATACTCCCGTTGGGGTCAGCTCGGGCTGAGATTCAGGTCTGCCTTCAGACTCCTTCTTTCCTTGGTCCTACGGCTTTCCCTGCTCTTGCCTTCTCTTCTCTTGCTGCTCCTACTGTTGCTCCCGCCTCCGCGGCTCGCGTTGTTGTTCCTTTTGTACCTCCTCCGCAGAAAGTTCGCGGACATCGGATTCCCCCTCCTCAACCTCCTCTGGTTCCTGGCTCCATTCCTGCTCTTGTTGTGACACCTGCCTTTCGCAGATGTCTAGCACCTCTTCCGCTCTCCATCCCCTCGAGCCCTTCCGCTGTCCCAGAGGCGGTAGGCGACCCCCTGTCCCGGGGATGTACATGTGCCATGCAGGTGGCAGCAGCACAAATTCCCTGGCCGGGTAGCTGCGGTCGCTGAACCATTCCGGTCCCTCCAGCCAAACTTGCCCCGCCTCCACGCTAGCCACGCGGTACACCTCCTGCGGCTCCCCTGCCTCTCTCCCTACGGTGGGGAAGGGGCGGAGATACACAAGGTGACCTTCCTTGATGGGCCCATGGTTCAGTCGTCGCTTTGCCGCGTCACATTCGCGCCAGGCAGCGACCGAACCTCTCAACCGCGCCTCCGTCCGCATGGCCTTTATCCGCTCGCAACGCTCGCGGAACCATCCCGCGACCGCCTTGCCCTTCTCATCCTTTGAGAGTTTCTCTTGCTCCTCCGGAGCAAGCGGTAGCCTGAGCAGCTTCTGGGATATGCCCATTGCCGCACGCGGTGGTTGTCCGAAGAGTAGCATGTCGGGTGAGAAGGAGGTTGCTCGGCTGGGTGTCGTGTTGATGAAGTGAGCCATTTTCCTTGGCTTTTTAATCCAATTGCTACCCTCCGCGGTTGCCACTGCCCTCTCTAGTATGTCGTGCACCCGCTCTACTTGTCCTTGAACCTCTGGCCGGTACCGCCCGGAGTGTACATGACGGACCCCCCACTCCTCTAGTTCCTCTCTGAAGGCCCCCATGAACTCCGTGCTGTTGTCGCTGTGCACCATGCTGCAACCACCAAAGCGGTAGAAGATCTCCTCGCGGATGAACCTCGCCGCGGTGGCTGAACATTTGTTTGGCACAGAGCGGACCCAGAGGTACTTCGTGAAGTGGTCCACCGCTGCAATCCAATATCGGTTCCCTTGGTCGCGGTGTGCGCGGGGGCCGTGGAAGTTGATGATAATCTTTTCCAGCGGTTCACCGATAGGGGAAGGTTGGAACAGTGGCTGATCCCGCGGTGTGGTTTTTCGCGCTCATTCGCATGGAGCGCAATGCTCTACCACGTCCTTGATGATAGCCGCCAGGTTTGGTATGTGGATGATGGGTGTCAGGTGATCTTTCAGTGCATGTACACCAATGTGATGGTGGCGGTGGTAAGCCTCCACCACTGCCTTCTGCAACGTTGGTGGGGACACCCACAAGACACACGGAGTTGTCCTCCAGAGACGACCGTCCTCCCATGCATACTGCTCACACAGACGAGCAAGGTCATCCTTTTTCCTGCGGTCAAATTCTATGCCCAGCCGTACTTCCAGGTCCACGTACACCTTCTGCGCCTCTGCCTTCTGTTGTTCCTTGCTGCTAGCGCGGAGAAGGATGTGGGCGGTCTACCAGATCCGCCACTCTTGTGTTTCCATGGGCCCCTTCCTCCTTGCTTTCTCTGTTACTGCTTCCCCCGGCTTCTGCTTTGTCTCTGGCACTCTTGCCGGCAATCCGCACCCTCGCCTCCCATCCTGCTCCGCTTTCATCACCTCGAACTTCTTGCGGTTCTCTTCATCATAGAGCGGTGGCTCTCTGTCCCAAGGGTCAGGTGCAGGGAAGAGCCGAAGGATTCCGACCGCTCGAAGCTCTCCTTCATCCCACTGCTCTTGCAGCTTGCTCTCTGCGGGGCCGCTCAGGCGTCTGCCGCGTCCACCAGCGCGGTGCAGCTCAATCACCTCCTCCTTCCTATATGGAGCCGTTCCTGGAGCCCGCAACAATCCCTGGCTGCGTGTGAGGGGTTGTTCCTCTTCTGATTCTCCCGGTGACTCACTGATTTTGGAAACCACCATTACCGCCTCTTCCTCCACGCGTCCCCTCCTTTCTGGTCCCTTGCGTGCAGCTGCTGTCGCGACCTCTCCCAAGACGGGCCGTAGTGGAGCCAGCACCATCTCTACAGCCATGTGGACTTTGCAAATCAATGCCATCAGAAGTTCTGCTACCTGTGCCGCCTTCCACTGGGCCTGCACCAACTACTCCGGGGTCACGCCGGGGCTAGGGCCTTCATTTTCCCGAGGTTGTTTCTCTTTCCGTGGCTCCGCGCCCACTTCCTCTTCCGCCTTCTTTTTTCCTTTTGGAGCAGGAGTTGTTTCCTTTGGGAAAGTGTGCGCGGGCTCCTCACTTCGGCTGGTGTCTACCGGCACTGTTGTTCTGGTCTGGCTCAGCGTTGCTGTTGCTTCCCGCACCACTGCCGCCGCTCGGGCCTGAAGTTGTGCCTTCCGTCGTAGGGAGCCCGCGGATGGCTCCGGGCAATAGCGCTTCACGCCAGCCTTGTATCTCTTCCCCATCTTTTCTTCTTCTTCTGCTTCTGCCTGCCTCGCCACGGCCCTATCCACTGTTACTTCCCGTGCTGCCTCCGTCGTTGTACTACCTGCTCCTAGTCTGACCGCCACCGCGGTTGCCCGTGTTTTTGCTGCTTCTAAGGCCTCCGTGGCTGCTGCTTCCGCTACCTTGTCTGTCGCTGTTGCCATCGCTTCTGCTGCCGCTACCGTTGCTACCTCTGCCTTTGCTTTTGCCACTTTTGCTGCTGCTACTACTGCCTCTACCATCGCCGCTACCGCCGCTGCTTGTGCTTCCCCCATGATTTCCCTTATGAGTTCTTCCACAGCTTCCTTGTCTGTCTTAGCTGCCGCCTCCCGTTCCTTGGCCGATCGAGCCTGTGTCTCCGCGGCCTTTGCGGCCACCCGTTCTGTCTCAGCTGTCTCTTTCTCCCATTCCTTCCGCAAGCGTTCCTGCATTTGCTGCAATTGAGGGGAGGACTGGGTGTATTCGCGTGCCTCCTCCATCTCTGCATCCCTCCTGCTCTTGTCCTCTCGGCATACTTCCGCTGCCTCCTTGGCCTAGTGTTGCACCTCTTCTTGCTTGAGGTTCAATCCTTTTCCTCGAACCACAGTCCAGTGTGTCTCCGCAACCGCTGCCGCTACCCTGGTGCGTATCACATTCTGGAGCATCAGCGTCCAACATTTTTCCATGGCTTCCATCCAGCATCCCTCAGGTTCCTGGGTGTCAGCAAGCCGCGATGTTTCTTCTTGCGGGTACTGGATGCTCCATCTGGCATAAACGAGGTTCAGCAAATATCCCCACCTCCATTCGTCTGCCGCGGACCTCCGCCGCGGTGCCTCTGCCGGTCCGGGTGTCTAGTCATTCACATGGTATAGGATGAGGGCTCTGGCCCTCTCCTGGAGTAGGTGTACGTACCGTCTCTTCGAACTACTCCGCTGGTCCTTCCGGACCCTGTTCCACCGAACTTGAGCGGCTTCCAGTGATGGGTCCGCCCGCTCGGTGTCCAGTAGTTCTGCGACGCCAATCATGTCACTGGCCACCCCTGATTTGATGCTCAGGCTATCCCGTAGTGCCAAAACAAGGCGCTCTGCGCCTGCTATCTCCAGCAGGAGCACCTGCCTCTCGTGCACTCCGAGGGCCAGTACCCCCGTGGCTACTCCCTTTAGTACCACCTGCCACATCCTGCCATACAGTGAATCTTTGAATTCTGCGCGGATCACTTCTGGAATCTCTGTCAACAGTACGAGCATGACGCTGCTTACCACCTCCAGCACCAAGGCTTCCTTGGGCTACTCTCCGCTGTCTCCCGAGATTTCCTTGAGGTACGTTCTCGCCCCCTCCATCACCGTTCCTGTGCCCAAAAGTGGACGTGCGGGTTGCCGAGTTGGACTACCGCACGAGGTTGGCGGCGATTGAGAGAGCGCCGTCGTGGCCGGAGAGGGGACTGGGGTAACCAGGGTTTGAGCTTCATCTTGCGGGCTTAGTGTTGGGGTGGTGGTTGTTCTTGCTGCTGCCTGTGTTGCTCCTACCGCTGGCTCCATGCGCCTGAAGGTCCGCATCGGTGTGCTTGTGATCGGGCCTTTTGCGACGGGCCTGGTGATTTGGCCATCGGTGGCGTGACCTGCGTTGTTGTTTGTATCGCGGGACTGGACCGCGGTGGGATTGCCGCTCCTGATCTTGTGGTTGGTGTCAGGGTCATCCCTGCGGCCGGACTCGGCCGCGGTGCGGCCGCAGCTGCTGCTGGTGTGGCCGTCACCGGTGTCGGCGGAGTTTTCATTATCGAGCTAGGTTGGGACATGCCTGTTGCGGCCGTGGGTGGTGTTGGTGTCCTTGCAGGCGCAGTCCTTGTCGTGGCGCCCTACCGCGGTAGGGCCGCTATTCCCGTTGGTGGTGTTGGTGTTCGTGCCAGGCAGTACCCCGCGCCCGTGTTAAGAGCAGGGCGGCGTAGCTGTCGCCGGGAGGATCCATCCCCCCGCGACGAAGGCGCGGACCCCGTGCCTTGATTGCGTGCCATGTCGGATGTTCTGCGGGCAAGAGCCCAGCTGCGCGTTATCCGTCGGGTGTGTCGAGCGCCAGTGAGAGCTGGGTTGAAAGTGGAGAGGACCACGCTTGGAGATGGCCGATGCAAGGTAAAGAGCGGGGTGAATGATCGAATGCCCGAACTAGAAAGGAGACTGAGGATGCCGGCACCGATTAATATATCTGCTTGGTGCGGCGCAAGCCAGTCCGCCGCAAGCATGATGTCGTATGTGCGGACATCGCAAACCTGGACAGTTTGTGCTGCATGCACGTTCGCCACCTACATGGGGAGGCCCGCGATCAGTCCGAGCGGTGCGTCGATGTCACCGGTAGAGATGGAGAAGCGGAGTCGAGTGGGTTGGATGAGGTGCTGCATGTGGAGCGAGCGGACCATCCGGAGCGCAATCGTGGTATGGGTGGCACCGGTATCCACGATGGCCACAAACTTGCGTCCACATGTCCACACGTAACACCATGCCACGTGGACATCGGAGGGTGCGGGCGGTCCGGGGGTGAGGGCCGCGGGTGCCCAGGTGCTGGATGCACGTGCAGCAGCACTGCGTACACTAGAGTGGGTGAGGATGATGTTGCGGGACAACAGGCGGATGCCGGTCAGGTTGTCTCGCGTGCATGAGAGGCGGATGCCAAGAGGGGAAAGGGAGGTATTGTGAGTATTGAAGAGGGCGCGGAGACTTTCTACAGACTCAAGGGAGTGGAGGAGGAAGTCTA
Source organism: Penium margaritaceum (assembly GCA_023375785.1). Lineage (NCBI taxonomy): Eukaryota > Viridiplantae > Streptophyta > Zygnematophyceae > Desmidiales > Peniaceae > Penium > Penium margaritaceum. The sequence continues at coordinate 47,031 of SZWC01000655.1, read as the reverse complement.
CCAGAGTGAGGGGATGGCGGTTCTCAAGAAGTGTTGTGACGGGAGCAGGAGAGTGGGGTTCGCTCAGTGGGGAAGTTTGTGATGGAGCAGCTGACGTTCTCGAGGCTCGCGGATTTGCATGTCGTGGGGGAATATGGGGAGCAATTTCCTCCAACGTCCAACCGCGGATGGTGGGGTTGTACCTGCGAGCAAGCTGTAGGCCAGACACGGGGATGGCTGGTAGAGTCCCCGCGACGGTTCACCCCACGGCGGGATCGAGCTCATTCAAGAGCTGCAAAGCAACTTCCTATTCCTCCTCGTCCAATTCTCTTGCCACTCCCTCCCATTCTGCCTCGATGGTAGGGGGTTGTGTCCCGATTTCTGGAACAGATCCTTCATCATTTAGGGGTGCCTCCGTTGTGTTAGGCGGTGCCTGGTCTGGGTCTGGCCAGCCAGTGCGCGGAAGTCGGCTCAGGGCATCCGCGTTGCGGTTTGCAAATGCAGGCTGGTACTTGATCTTCATGTTGTAACCCTGGAGAAGGAGTGCCCACTTGGCGAGGATGCCCTCATGGTCTTGAGTAGTTAGGAGCCACTGCAGCGCCTGGTGGTCTGTAAGAACCGTGAACGGCTTGCCATTCTTGATGTAATCGCGGAAGTGTTGAAGTGCCCAAAGGACAGCCAGGCATTTGCCCTTCACCGGAGGGTACTTCCGCTCTCCTTTCGTGAGGGCACGACTGGCGTAGGCAATCACCTTCTGTGTGGGCTCCTGCACCTTCTGGGAGAGGATGGCCCCAAGCCCCTCCCGCGACCACTCGGTGGTGATGGAGAATGGGAGGTTGAATTTGGGGAACTCTAGCATGGGCGCGGTAACGTGGCGGTGCTTGATTTCCTTCCAGGCATCCGCGCATGCCAATGTCCATTCGCACGACACGTCTTGGTGCATCAACTCTTGGAGCGTCTTGGTGATACGCGCGTGGTCACGCACAAACTTCCGGTAGAATGAGACGAAACCCAGGAAGATCTTGACTTGTCCCGCGAAAGTGGGCTGGCGCCACTCCTGTACTGCCGCGGTCTTTTTTGGGTCCGTCTTGATGCCATCCGCGCTCATCACGAAGCCCAAGAACTCCATTTCTGCGACTCCGATAGAGCACTTGGCTGCCTTGAGCTTCACGTTGGCCCTGCGCATGGCAGCAAAGACGGCGGCCAGGGAGGAGAACAGTTCTTCAAAGTTGTGAGCCGCGACCATGATGTCATCAATGTAGCAACTGACATTTGGAATTCCGCGGAGGGTGGAGTCCATGACCCGCTGAAATGTTGCGCTTACATTGCGGAGTCCAAAGGGCATACGCGTAAACGCATATAGGCCTTTTGGTGTCAAAAACGCAGTTTTGGCGATGGAGTCCGGGTGCATTGGAACGGCGTGAAAGGCAGCCTTCACGTCGAGCTTTGCAAACCATCCGCGACCCTGCTGGCACTCTTGTATGTCGACAATCAGAGGCACGAGGTACGCATCTTCCTCGGTCATGCGGTTGAGATCGCGCAAGTCAACACAGAATCGCTTGGACCCGTCTGGCTTCCATACAATGACCAGATTGGCACGCCAGGGGCTGACGATTGGGACATTCACCCCGTGCGCCTTGAGCTCCGCGAGCCCCTATGTGATGATCTTTTCTTGCTCCAGAAGGATGCGTCGCACCTTCTGTTTTGTGGGCGCGGAGTCCCCCGTGGAAATGATATGGAAGGCTTCCACGGCCCCTAGGTCAACCGCGGAACCAGCGAAGATGTCCGCGAATATGTCCAGCAGATCACGGAAGTCCTACTTTTGTGCAGGCGAAAGTCATGAGTGGAGCATGTGATCCCATCGCGGTGGTGATGGTGCTCTGTTGCGGAGTGGGTAGAATTCCTCTTCTTCTTTGAGTTGATGGCCATCTCCTAGGACTCGTTGTCCCCTCTACCACAGTCCCAGGAGGTTGGTTTGCACTCCGGGCTCGCTTGACTCCTCCGCGAGTTCCTGCCATTCTCCTGTTGTGACCTGTTCTGTGGCAGGCATGTCAGCCGTGATGGATGGCAATCTACTTGTATGAGCTTGAGAGTCCTCTGCCACTGCATCTAGGAGGGAGAAGGATTTGCCGCCTGTCACAGGCACCGCTATCCTGTCTCCGATGGTAATGGAGTAAAATGCGTCTGCCCCAGAAGCGAAACTGAGTTGCATGATTCCAAGGGAGAAAAGAAGGTTGGCCCGTTGCGGTACTAGGTAATCCATGCCTAAGAGTACGTCATACGTCTTGGCCTGCGTGACTTGGACGTTCAATGGTTCATGAAGAGATCCCACCTGCATGGGTAGGCCGTGAACTTCCCCATCTCCATAGTCCATTCCGCCCGCTGAGCTGGTGAAAAGGCGTCGGGTAGGGAGGATGCGCTCTGTCCATCCGACCACTAGAAGGACGCAGAACACCACAGTGGTGTGAGTGGCCCCTGTGTCAATTATGGCCAGGAATTTCCTTCCACATATCCAAACCATGCAGCAAGCAACCTCGTAATGGTTGTCGTCCTGACGCGGTGGTTCCAGGGGCTGCGGTGCCCATCCCCACTCCTCTTTCGCAAGGCTCAGTGCGGGTGAAGTGTCAAGTACCACACGGCGGGTGTTCTGTGTGCCAGCAGTAGGCGCGGTGCAGCTAAGGGAGATGCCCATAGCTTGGAGGCGTTGATTGGCTCTAGAGAACTCCTCTTTCAGTCGCGGTGCGATCTCTGGGTAAATGCAAAGGAACTCAAAGAAGTTGACTTTCGCAATGGGAGTGGCAAATAGACGTTGGACGGGATCAGTGCTTCCCTCCGCGGCCGCTGGAGCTCTTGTTGGTGCTAGCGAGGATGGAGCAGGTTGCTTTCCCATTGCGGGTGGTGGTTTCGGCTGCCATCTCTTCTCCGGCACAATGGTACGCTTAGTAACTGCCTCTTGGAAGCGTTCCTCCGCGGTCTCTGCCTTGCGCCGCATATCTTCCTGTACCCTGGCTGCCATCTGTAGATCCCATCCGCGTAAGCCTAACTCTTGGGCTCCTGTAATGAGAGTGGTCTCCGCTGCGGTGGGGGGCAACTCTGTAGTTTCGTCTTCCGCCATTGGCAGCCCCAACTTGACATTGCGGGCTCCGCTCGTGGAGTTCGCCGGTGCCTGTGGGTTGGGTAGAATGCCCTGCCCTGCCAGGACAGTCTGGGTTTGATGATCCGGTGCCTGCCGCCCAGCTTGCATCTGCTGCTGAGCCTGCTGATCCGGCCATGGTTGGTTATAGTATCGCTGCCACTGCTGCACCATGGGGTCCTGTTGCATAGGATCAGTTCGCGGAACACCCTGTCTTTTCCACGGACAGTCTTGAGCGATGAGCTCCAGGCTCTGGCAAGTGTAGCATGCCTTAGGTTTGGGTTGGAAGGCCTGTGCTGCTGGTGCTAGAGCATGAGGATATTCACCCTGGTGCTGCCGTGTCGACTGCTGCCGTGTGGAAATGGCTTTAGCGTCCTACACTGCATCCTGTAGTGACTGGTAGCGCTCAGGGATCATCAAACTGCTGATCTCATCGGGAAGTGCGCGGATGAGATTTTGCAGGAGGACCAACAGAGGCAGTCCTTCCCCTTGAGGATTCTTCGCGATTGATGCCAAAGTGAGGAACTGATCAAAGAACCTTCGGATGTCAGTGTCCTTCCGCATCACCTCCTTCTCAATTTTGCAGAGTGATTCTTCCTTGGTCAGCCGCTTGAAGCGCTTGATCAGCGCGTTGCCAAAATCCTCGAAGGAGTCGAACGATGCTCGTGCATTGTACCAGTCCTCCGTTGCACCCTGAAGATGGTGCTCCGCGGTGGCTAGGCAAAGGTCTGGTGGGATCCGTCCTATGCTGGCATGTATCGTTATCTGCTTCAACCATGTCCATGGGTCCTCTTCAGGGGTTCCTTTGAAGATCTCCAGCCGCGGAATGTTAGCTGGCCATGCGCGTACATACTATAGCTGGGGCACAGTATTTCGGTTGGCCATGGATGTTACCGCGGAGAACGGGTGGGAGGCTGGAAGGGGGGGATTGGAGTGCGCGGCTGTGACCACCGAGTAGCCCATGTGGCTAGTTTGCGGCTGCCCCTAGGGTGCAGGTGTGGGGTTTCTCATTGGGGCTGTCGCCGGAAGAGCATAGTAGTGAGTCGCAGGGGTGGCCTGCGTCGCGTAGGGTGCGGAGTAGAAGGTAGTCCCAAGGGGCGGTGCCTGTGTGTTTGGGGCGGCGGGGACCGTAGGTCCTGACAACCAGTAGCCCTGAGGTTCAGGATGTGACACTACAGGGTGGTAAAGGGGGGCGGTGGTAGATAGTGTAGGTGTCGTAGTAGTCCCTGGATTTCGCGGGAGGGCTAGGTAGGCGGAGTGGGGTACAGTGGTCTGTACCTGGCTGGCAGGTAGTGCTGGATGGACTGCAATTCCAGCTGGTGAAGTACCCATCGATTGTTGGTGATGGACTGGGTGTCCAACCGCCACAGGCATTAGTTGCGACATCATAGGGGCCGATGGTTGCTGTGATGGTATCTGCTGCATGGGTGCGTGCGGCGGCACTCCCGTTGCCGAGGGCATGGTTCAGGTGCTTATCATCATCCAACCTGGTGGAGCTGAGGTAGAACAGAGTGTTGCGGACCCCGTGTACGGCAGAGTCCCTTGCAATGCTGGGTTGGGCTGTGGCTGGGGCCCTGTGATTCGCTGCTGGTTTACGTGGGATGGCTGCGGAGTTAGGGGGGTTCGGTGCATCATACTCCTTCCCTGTTCCCCTTGCAATGTTCCTTGCCATCCAGTGAATTGTGGGCTGTGGCTCGCCGTTGCCCTTACGCTTGGTGTCACTGGGGTATCCGTGGCAGCCAACCGCGGATTCACCTATAGGGATGCACCTTCCATCGGGTTGGATAGTCCAACCCAGGCTGTCTCATCCCCCTTTCTCCCTTTACCGAATGTGAGCGTTCCGCTGGCATGGATCCTAGCTGTGCTTGGTAGCGGTTAGCCACCCCGAAGGTGAGCTCCCTAGATACAAGCGGAGGCGAGGAGGTTTCCATCCCTGCTAGGGGCGCGGATGACAGGTGCTCCTCTGTTGCTGCCCATGACTACTGCATGTCGCCGCGCCGCTGATAAACTGGTCCTTGGTATGCCAGTGATCTCCCGGTCTCGGAGAGTCCGTCTGTTTATGTCACATTGGAAAACCACCTGTGCTCCATAGAGTCGTTGGCCTGGAGTTGGTGGCTTCCGCGCACATCTTGGCTGTGTACGCTTTCCACCTCTACGTGGTCCTGCAGCGCGTTCATGATACGCTGCTAGTGTCACTGTTCCAGCCACTCGGTGACTCTTTGGTGCTGTCCCAATGGGTCCGCGCCCGCTGATGAACTGACAGGCGTGCGAGAGGGTGTAGGCGAGGTCTCCCTACTGCCCGCCTTTGTGGGTGCACGCTGCGGCAAGAAGTGGCGTACGGAAGCTTGCTGTGAACACTGCTGGTGCCGCCTCCGCGTATCCTGATGTACGAAGCTGGCTGCCGACATGTACGACCGAATCTGAAGGATCGTGCAGTTCTGCTAGCAAAGAGCAAGGAACTATCCACGCTCACCGCACCATGACACTGATACCCCCAATTTTGCCACGCACATTGTTATTTCTGCGCTCTCTCACTCCGCGTTTAGTCTGTTTCGCAACCCTTTGATTCCGCGGTTCGGGGCAGGGCCGGCTTCCTGCTCCTCTGCTACTCCTCCTAGTCTTCCACGGATGCTTCATACCTTCGGGGTCCCGCTCGTGGGTAGTGCTCCGCGGCTCGCTCCTTACCAGCACGAGAGTCTGCAACCTTGTGGCTTCTAACTCCTATGCCCGCGGAATCCCGTTCCGCGGTCGTGCGTAAGGCTGCGGAGTCGCCAACAACACCCTACACCCAACTTAGACTCCCTGGTGATGATAGCACTCCGTGGAATCTCTTGTTGTTCTCAGGAGTAGGATGGATTGAGCAGTATGCTCCGCGCACACCCGGAAGATAAATATTCGTCCTCCGCGGAACACTTCCGCAGAGAGCACTGTTACAACCCTCTCAACAGCTGCGGATCTCAGACTGTGAGATGTGAGTCTGAGTCAAACTGATGCTCGCGCGGGTCGATCATACACAAGGAGGCAATCTGGTCCTCGACAAGTCAAAACTTTGAGGCTCATGGGCAGAAACCAGGCTTGTATTAACTCGAGTTGCACAAGATCAGACAAAGGAGTGAGAATCTCTATTCATCGGTCAGCTCAACCACCTTCGTCCCTCGGCTCGACTGCCACTTTATATCTACCGAACCTAGTTCTTTTTTATACACCTTCCATCACTTTCCCTTATCTTGGACTCCGTGCGGCGCGTTACACGCACCGCGGGTCTCGTCCTTGACCACACACACACTTGGCTACTATATTTCCCTGCTCTACTACTACTTCTTCCTCTAGTCCGCGGTTTGGACGCTCGTGGTCTTGTGTTCTTCCTTGAATCTTCGTCTTCACGCGGTGCGTCCTCCCGGTCCTCCTTGATCACTGCTGCTCCTCCTTGAGCCCTCATTGGTCAGGCTTCTGCCTAACCTCTGGTCCTGCCGTCGTGCGTTTCAGCACCTCCGCCGCTTCAGCTTCTCCGCGGCTCGACCCATGTTCCCTTCTCACCGCGGATTCTCACTCTACTTTTCCTCCCTTTCCTCTTTTTCCGCGGCCATTCTAGTCTCCTGGCAACAACTTTTCCCGCCTCTTTTCCTTTATTACTGCTAGATTCCGTGCCACCTCGCGCTCTACCACATTTTCATCGCGGGAGCCAGCATGCCTTGCGCTTTCTCCAACATTCCGCGGTTCCCCAGTTACCCTCCTCCGCGGAACTCTGGCCGCGGAAGCCTCGTTCCGCGGATCTGTGGATAGCGGTGATTTCCCCTCCGAGGATCCATCTTTTCTTCAGCGGAGATGCGGTGGATTCCCGCCTGACATATGGTCAGTGACACATGCCTAGTTTGATTGTTCGGTGTGCATAGTAGCCACATCCTGCCACTACGTATTGAAGTTCTTTGTCCTTTTTTGTTGATACATAGGGTTTCCAAACCATTGTCTCCCCCTCTGACCATTTGTGACTCGTGTTATGAGTTGTCAATGTAGACCACACATAGTGGACTTCTTTGGTCATAGTCAGTGTTGTATGCATCCTTTGGTTGGTCACTGTGCACGCTAGTCACATCGTGCCACTACTTGTTGAAGGTCTTTGTACTTGCTAGTTTATAACTAGTGTTGCCAACCCATTGTTTCCCCCTCTGGCCATTTGTGACTCGAGTTATGAGCTGTCAAAGTTGACCAGACTTAGTGACATTCTTTGGTCATGGTAAGTGACACATGCCTTCTTTGGTTGGTCATTGTGTATGGTAGCCAAACCGTGCCACTACTTATTGATGGTCCCTGTGCTTGCTAAATGATACCTGGTGTTCCCAAACCACTGTTTCCCCCTTCGACCGTTTGTGACTTGTATTATGAGTTGTCAAAGTTGACAACACACAGCGGATTTCTTTGGTAAATGGCAGTACATATGCCTACTTTGGTCGGTCATTGTGCATGGTAGCCATATCGTACTACTGATTTTTATTGAACGGCGTACTTTCTAGTTGAAAACTAATCTTCCGACTCCATTGTTTCCCCCTCTGACCATTTATGACTCTTGTTATGGGTTGTGAACGTTGACCACCCATAGTGAAATTCATGGATCATGGTCAGTGACATGTGCCTAGTTTGGTTGTTTGGTGTGCATAATAGCCACACCGTGCCACTACGTATTGAAGATCTCTGTCCTTTCTAGTTGATACATAGGGGTCCCAAACCATTGTCTCTCCCTCTAACCGTTTGTGACTCGTGTTATGAGTTGTATATTTTGACCAATCAAAGTGGACTTCTTTGGTCATAGTCAATGACGTATGCATCCTTTGGCTGGTCACTCTGCATGCCAGCCACACTGTGCCACTACTTGTTGAAGGTATTTTTACTTTCTACTTGATAACTATTGTTCCCAACCATTGTTTCCCCCTCTGACATTTTGTGACTCATGTTATGAGTTGTCAAAGTTGACCACACATAGTGACATTCTTTTGTCATGTTCAGTGACACATGCCTACTTTGGTTGGTCATTGTACATGGTAGCCACACCGTGCCACTACTTGTTGAAGGTCTTTGTACTTGCTAGTTGATGACTAGTATTCCCAACCCATTGTTTCCCCTCTGACCATTTGTGACTCGTGTTATAAGTTTTCAATGTTGACCACACACACTCAAATTCGTTTTGTCATGATTAGTGAAACATGCCTATTTTGGTTTGTCACTGTACATGGTTGCCACGCCGTGTCACTACATACTGAAGGTTTTTGTGCTTTCTACTTGATAGCCAGTGTTCCCAACCCATTGTTACCCCCTCTCACTATCCGTGACTCTTCTTGTGAGTTGTCAACGTTAACCACATGAAGTGAAATTCTTTGGTCATGACTTGTGACATGTGCATACTTTGGTTGGTCACTGTGCATGGTAGCCATACTGTGCCACTACATATTGAAGGTCCTTGTACTTGCTAATCAATAACTGGTGTTCACAAACCATTGTTTCCCCCTCTGACCATTTGTGCCTCGTGTTATGAGTTGTCAAAGTTGACCACACATAGTGACAGTTTTTTGGTCATGGTCAGTGACACATGCCTACTTTGGTTGGTCATTGTACATGGTAGCCACACCGAGCAACTACTTGTTGAAGGTCCTTGTGCTTGCCAGTTGATACCTGCTGTTCCCACACTTTGTTTTCCCCTCTGACCATTTGTGACTTGTATCATGAGTTGTCAATGTTGAGCACACACATCGGATTTCATTGGTCAAAGGCAGTACATATGCCTACTATGGTCGGTCATTGTGCATGGTAGCCACACCGTGCTACTACTTATTGAATGTCGTTGTACTTTCTAGTTAAAAACTAATATTTCAAAACCATTGTTTCCCCCTTTGACCATTTGTGACTCGTGTTCTGGGTTCGGAACGTTGACCACCCATAGTGAAATTCTTTGGTCATGGTCAATGACATATGCATAGTTTGGTTGTTCGGTGTGCATAGCAGCCACATTGTGCTACTACGTATTGAAGTTCTTTGTCGTTTCTAGTCAATACATAGGGTTTTCAAACCATTGTTTCTCCCTATGACCGTTTGTGACACATGTTTTGAGTTGTCAATGTTGACCACACATAGTGGACTTCTTTGGTCATACTTAGTGACGTATGCATCCTTTGGTTGGTCACTGTGCACGCTAGCCATATTGTCCCGCTACTTTTTGAAGGTCTTTGTACTTGCTAGTTGATAACTAGTGGTCCCAACCCATTGGTTCCCCTCTGATCATTTGTTACTCGTGTTATGAATTTTTAACGTTGACCACACATTGTGAAATTCTTTTGGTCATGGTTAGTGGCACATGCCTACTTTGGTTGGTCACTGTGCACGCTAGCCATATTGTCCCGCTACTTTTTGAAGGTCTTTGTACTTGCTAGTTGATAACTAGTGGTCCCAACCCATTGGTTCCCCTCTGATCATTTGTTACTCGTGTTATGAATTTTTAACGCTGACCACACATTGTGAAATTCTTTTGGTCATGGTTAGTGGCACATGCCTACTTTGGTTTGTCTCTGTACATGGTTGCCACGCCGTGTCACTGCATATTGAGGGTTTGTGTGCTTTATAGTTCATATCCATTGTTCCCAAACCATTGTTACGCCCTCTGACTATTTGTGACTCTTGTTGTGAGCTGTCAACGTTGACCACATGAATTGAANTTGTACTTGCTAGTTGATAACTAGTGGTCCCAACCCATTGGTTCCCCTCTGATCATTTGTTACTCGTGTTATGAATTTTTAACGTTGACCACACATTGTGAAATTCTTTTGGTCATGGTTAGTGGCACATGCCTACTTTGGTTTGTCTCTGTACATGGTTGCCACGCCGTGTCACTACATATTGAGGGTTTGTGTGCTTTCTAGTTCATATCCAGTGTTCCCAAACCATTGGTACCCTCTCTAACTATTTGTGACTCTTGTTGTGAGTTGTCACCGTTGACCACATGAAGTGAAATTCTTTGGTCATGGTCAGTGGCATATGCATGCTTTGGGTGGTCACTGTGCATGGTAGCCGCACTGTGCCACTACATATTGAATGTCTTTGTACTTCCTAATCGTTAACTAGTATTCACAAACCATTGTTTCCCCCTTTGACCATTGGTGGCTCGTGTTATGAGTTTTCAAAGTTGACCACACATAGTGACATTCTTTGGTCATCGTCACTGACACATGCCTACTTTGGTTGGTCATTGTACATGGTAGCAACACCGTGCCACTACTTATTGAAGGTCCATGTGCTTGCTAGTTGATACCTGGTGTTCCCAAACCATTGTTTCCCTCTCTAACCATTTGTGACGCGTGTTTTGAGTTGTCAACGTTGACCACACACAGCGGATTTCTTTGGTCAAAGAAGTACATATGCCTACTTTGGTCGGTCATTGTGCATGGTAGCCACACCGTGCTACTACTTATTCCCCCTCTGAGTTCTTGTGACTCGTGTTATGGGTTACGAACATTGACCACCTATACTGAAATTCTTTGGTCATGGTTAGTGACATATGCTTAGTTTGATTGTTCGGTGTGCATAGTAGCCACACCGTGCCACTACGTATTGAAGTTCTTTGTCGTTTCTAGTTGATACATAGGGTTCCTAAACCATTGTTGCTCCCTCTCACCAGTTGTTACTTGTGTTATGAGTTTTCAATGTTGACCACACATTATGGACTTCTTTGGCCATAGTCAGTGATGTATGCATCCTTTGGTTGGTCGCTATGCATGCTAGCCACACCGTACCACTACTTGTTGAAGGTCCTTGTACGTTCTCGTTGATAACTAGTGTTCCTAACCCATTGATTCCCCCTCTGACCATGTTTGACTCGTTTTATGAGTTGTCAACGTTGACCACACACTGCAGACTTATTTGGTCAAAGGCAGTGCATATGCCTACATTGGTCGGTCATTGTGCACGGGAACCACACCGTGATACTACTTATCAAAGGTCGTTGTACTTGCTAGTTGAAAACTAGTATTCCAAAACCATTGTTTCCCCTTCTGACCATTTGTGACTCGTGTTATTGGTCGGGAATGTTGACCACCCATACCGAAATTGTTTTGTCATTGTCAGTGACATATGCCTAGTTTTGTTGTTTGATGTGCATAGTAGCCAAATGGTGCCACTACGTATTGAAGTTGTTTGTCCTTTCTAGTTGATACACAGGGTTCCCAAACCATTGTCTCTCCCTCTGACCATTTGTGACTCATGTTACGAGTTGTCAATGTTGACCACACATAGTGGACTTCTTTGTTCATAGTCAGTGACGTATGCATCCTTTGGTTGGTCACTTTGCACCCTAGCCACATCGTGCCACTACTTGTTTAAGGTGTTTGTATTTGCTAGTTGATAACTTGTGTTCCCAACCCATTATTTCCCCATCTGACCATTTGTGACTCGTGTTATGAGCTTTCAACCTTTACCACACACTCTGAAATTCGATTGGTCATGGTTAGTAGAATATGCCTAATTTGGTTAGTCACTGTACATGGTTTCCACGCCGTGTCACTATGTATTGAATTCTTTGAGCTTTCTAGTTGACAGGTAGTATTCCCAAACCATTGTTACCCCCTTTGACTACCTGTGCCTCTTGTTGTGGGTTGTAAAATTTGACCACATTAAGTGAAGTTATTTGGTCATGGTCAGTAACATATGCATACTTTGTTTGGTCATTGTGCATGGTAGCCATACTATGCCACTGCATATTGAAGGTCTTTGTAATTGCTAGTCAATAACTAGAATTCTTTGTGAAGACTAGTTATCAACCATTGTTTCCCCCTCAGACCATTTGTGACTCGTGTTGTGAGTTTTCAAAGTTGTCCACACATATTGACATTCTTTGGTCATGCTTAGTGACATATGCCTACTTTGGTTGGTCATTTTACATGGTAGCCACACCGTGCCAATACTTTTTGAAGGTCCTTGTGCTTGCTAATGCATACGTGGAGTTCCCAAATCATTGTTTCCCCCTTTGACCATTTGTGACTTGTATCATGAGTTGTCAACGTTAACCACACACAGCGGATTTCTTTGGTCAAAGGCGGTACAAATGCCTACTTTGGTCGGTTATTGTGCATGGTAGCCACACCGTGCTACTACTTATTGAAGGTGGTTGTATTTGCTAGTTGAAAACTAATATTCCGAAACCATTATTTCCCCCTCTGACCATTTGTGACTCGTGTTATGGGTTGTAAACGTAGACCACCCATACTAAAATTCTTTCTTCATGATCAGTGACATATGCCTAGTTTTTGTTGTTCAGTGTGCATAGTAGCCACTCCGTGCCACTTCATATTGAAGTTCTTTGTCCTTTCCAGTCGATATATACGGTTCCCAAACCATTGTCTCTTTCTGTGACCATTTGTGACTCGTGTTATGAGTTGTCAATGTGGACCACACATAGTGGACTTCTTTAGTCATAGTCAGTAACGTATCCATCCTTTGGTTGGTCGCAGTGCACGCCAGCCACACCGTGCCACTACTTGTTGAATGTCATTGTACAAACTAGTTGATAACTAGTGTTCCCAACCCATTGTTTCCTCTTATCACCATTTTTCACTCATATTATGAGTTTTCAACGTTGACCACACACTGTGAAATTCTCTTGGTCATGGTTAGTGGCATATGCCTACTTTGGTTTGTCACTATACATGGTTTCCACGCCATGTCACTACGTACCGAAGGTCTTTGTGCTTTCATGTTGATAGCCAGTGTTCCCAAACCATTGTTTCCCCCTCTGACTATCTAGGACTCTTGTTGTGAGTTGTCAACGTTGACCACATGAAGTGAAATTCTTCGGTCATGATCACTGAAACATGCATACTTTGGTTGGTCACCGTGCGTGGTAGCCACACTGTGCAACTACATACTAAAGGTCTTTGTACTTGCTAACAAATAACTAGTATTCACAAACCATTACTTCCTCCTCTGACTATTTGTGACTTGTGTTATGACTTGTCAAAGTTCACCATACATAGTGACATTCTTTGGTCATGGTCACTGACACGTGCCTACTTTGGTTGGTCATTGTACATGGTAGCCACACAATGCCACTACATTTTCAAGGTCCATGTGATTAATAGTTGATACCTGGTGTTCCCAAACCATTGTTTCCCCCTCCGACCATTTGTGACTTGTATTATGAGTTCTCAATGTTGACCACACACAACAGATTTCTTTGGTCAAAGGCAATACATATGCCTACTTTGGTTGGTCATTGTGCATGGTGGCCACACCGTGCTACAACTTATTGGAGGTCATTATACTTGCTAGTTGAAAACTAATATTCCGAAACCATTGTTTCCCCCTGTGACCATTTGTGACTCGTGTTATAGGTTGTTGAACGTTGGCCACCCATACTGAAATTCTTTGGTCATGGTCAGTGATATATGCCTAGTTTGGTTTTTTGGTGTGCATAAAATCCACACCGTGCCACTGCGTATTGAAGTTCTTTATCCTTTCTAATGAAAAGATAGGGTTCCCATATCATTGTCTTTCCCTCTAACCATTTTTCACTCGTGTTATGAGTTGTCAATATGGACCACACATAGTGGACTTCTTTGGTCATAGTCAGTGACGTATGCATCCTTGGTTTGTCACTGTGCATGCTAGCTACACCTTGCCACTACTTGTTGAAGGTCTTTGTACTTGCGAGTTGATAGCTAGTGTTCCCAACCCATTGATTTTCCCTCTGACCATTAGTGATTCTTGTTATGATTTTTCAACGTTGACCACACACTGTGAAATTCTTTTGGTCATGGTTAGTGGCAAATGCCTACTTTCGTTTGTCACTGCACATGGTTGCCGCGTCGTGTCACTACGTACTAAAGGTCTTTGTGCTTTCTAGGTTATGGCCAGTGTTCCCAAACCATTGTCACCCCCCTCATGCTATCTGTGACTCTTGTTGTGAGTTGTCAACGTTGACCACATGAAGTGAAATTCTTTGGTCATGGTCAGAGACATATGCATACTTTGGTTGGTCACTGTGCATGGTAGCCACATTGTACCACTACATATTGAAGGTCCTTATACTTGCTAATCAATACTAGTATCAACAAACCATTGTTACCCCCTCTGACAGTTTATGATTGGTGTTATGAGCTGTCAAAGTTGACCACATATAGTGACATTCTTTGGTCATGGTCAGTGACACAAGCCTACTTTGGTTGCTCATTGTATATAGTAGCCACAACGTGCCACTCCTTATTGAAGCTCTCTGAGCTTGCTAGTTGATACCTGGTGTTCCCAAACCATTCTTTCTCCCTGTGACCATGTGTCACTCGTATTATGAGTTGTCAACGTTGACCACATACAGCAGATTTCTTTGGTCAAAGACAGTACATATGCCTACTTTGGTCGGTCATTGTGCATGGTAGCCATACCGCGCTGCTACTTATTGAAGGTCGTTGTACTTGCTAATTATAAACCAAAACTCTGAAACCATTGTTTCCCCCTTTGACCATTTGTGACCAGTGTTATGGGTTGTGAACGTTGACCACACATACTGAAATTCTTTGGTCATGGTCAGTGACATATGCCTAGTTTGGTTGTTTGGTGTGCATAGTAGCCACACCGTGCCACTACGTATTGAATTTCTTTTTCCTTTCTAGTCAATACACAGGGTTCACGAACCATTTTCTCTCCCTCTGACCATCTGTGACTTGTGTTATGAGATGTCAATATTGCCCGCATATAGTTGACTTCTTTGGTTATAGTGAGTGACGTCTGCATCCTTTGGTTGGTCGCTGTGCACGCTAGCCACTCCGTGCCACTACTTGTTGGAGGTCGTTGTGCTTGCTAGTTGATAACCAGTGTTCCCAGCCCATTGTTTCCCCCTCTGACCATTGGTGACTTGTGTTATTAGTTTTCAACGTTGACCACACACTGTGAAATTCTTTTAGTCATGGTTAGTGGCATATGCCTACTTCTGTTTCTCACTGTACATGGTTGCCACGCCATGTCACTACGTACTTAAGGTCTTTGTGCTTTATAGTTTACAGCCAGTGTTCCCAAACCATTGTTACCCTCTCTTACTTTGTAAATCTTATTGTGAGTTGTCAACGTTGACCAGATGAAGTTAAATTCTTTGGTCATGGTCTGTGACATACGCACTCTTTGGTTAGTCATTCTGCATAGTAGCCACACTGTGCCACTGCATATTGAACGTCCGTGTACTTGCTTATAGATAACTAGTACTGTAAAACCATTGTTTCCCCCTCTGACCATCTGTTTTATGTGTTTTCAAAGTTGACCACACATAGAGACATTCTTTGGTCATGGTCAGTTACACATTCCTTCTTGGGTTGGTAATTGTACATTGTAGCCACACCGTGCCACTACTTATTGAAGGTCCCTGTGCCTGCTAGCTGACACCTGGTGTTCCCAAACCATTTTTCCCCCTGTGACCATTTGTGACTCGTATCATGAGTTGTCATTGTTGACCACACACAGCGGATTCATTTGGTCAAAGGGAGTACATATGCCTCCTTTTTTTGGTCATTGTGCATGGTAGCCACACCGTGCTACTAATTATTGAACATCATTGTACTTGCTAGCTGAAAATCAATATTCCGAAACCCTTGTTTCCCCCTTGGACCATTTGTGACTTGTGTTATGGGTTGTCAACGTTGACCACCCATACTGAAATTCTTTGGTCATGGTATGTGACATATGCCTAGTTTGGTTGATCCGTGTACATAGTAGCCACAACGTGCCACTTTGTATCAAAGTTCTTTGTCCTTTCTAGTCAATACATAGGGTTCCCAACCCATTGTCTCTCCCTCTGATCATTTGTGACTCGTGTTATGAGTTGTCAATGTTGACCACACATAGTGGAATTCTTTGGTCATATTCAGTGACGTATGCATCCTTTGGTTGGACACTGTGCACGCAAGGCACGCCGTGCCACTACTTGTTGAAGGTGTTTGTACTTGTTTGTTGATAACTAGTGTTCCCAACCCATTGTTTCCCCTTCAAACCATTCGTGACTCGTCTTATGAGTTTTCAACATTGGCCACACACTGTGAAATTCTTTTGGTCAGGTTTAGTGGCATATGCCTACTTTGGTTTGTCACTGTACATGGTTCCTACATAGTGTCACTACGTATTGAAGGTATGTACTTTCTAGTTGATAGCCACTGTTCCCAACCATTGTTATCCCTTGTGACTATCTGTGACTCTTATTGTGATTTGTCAAGGTTGAGAACATGAAGTGAAATTCTCTGGTCATGGTCAGTGACATATGCATACTTTGGTTGGTAACTGTGCATGGTAGCCACACTGTGCCACTACATACTGAAAGTCTTTGTACTTGCTAATCAATAACTAGTATTCAAAAACCATTTTTTCCCCCTCAAACCATATCTGAATCATGTTATGAGTTGTCAAAGGTGACCACCCATAGTGACATTCTTTGGTCATGGTCAGTGACACATGCCTACTTTGGTTGATCATTGTACACGGTAGCCACACCATGCCACTACTTTTTGAAGGTCCCTGTGCTTGCTACTTGATACGTGGTGTTCCCAAACCATTGTTTCCCCCTCTGACCATTTGTGACTCGTATTACGAGTTGACAACATTGACCACAAACACCGGATTTCTTTGGTCAGAGGCAGTACATATGCCTACTTTGGTTGTTCATTGTGCATGGTAGTCACACCGTGTCACTACGTATTGAAGGTCATTGTACTTGCTACTTTAAAACTAATATTTCGAAACTAATACTTCCCCCTCTGACCAGTTGTAACTTGTGTTATGGGCTGTGAACGTTGTCCACCCATACTGAAATTCTTTGGTCATGGTCAGTGACATATGCCTAGTTTGGTTGCTTGGTGTGCAGAGTAGCCACACCGTACCACTACGTATTGAACTTTTTTGTCCTTTCTAGTCAATACATAGGGTTCCCAAACCATTGTCTCACCCTCTAACCATTTGTGACTCGTGTTAGGAGTTGTCAATGTTGACCATACATAGTGGATGTATTTGGTCACAGTCAGTGACGTATGCATCCTATGGTTGGTCACTCCGCACACTAGCCACACCGTGCCACTCCTTGTTGAAGGTCTTTGTACTTACTAGTTAATAACTAGTGTTCCCAACCAATTGTTTCCCCCTCTGACCATTTGTGACTCGTGTTATGAGTTTTCAACGATGACCACGCACTGTGAAATTCCTTTCGTCATGGGTGGTGGCATATGCCTACTTTGGTTTGTCACTGTTTATGGTTGGCACACCGTGTCACTATGTATTAAAGGTCGTTGTGCTTTCTAGTTGATAGCCAGTATTCCCAAACCATTATTACCCCCTCTCACGATCTGTGACTCTTGTTGTGAGTTGTCAGCGTTTGCCACATGAAGTGGAATTCTTTGGTCATGGTCAGTGACATATGCATGCTTTGGTTGGTCACTATGCATGGTAGCCACTACATATTGAAGGTCTTTGTACTTGCTAATCAATAACTAGTATTCAAAAACCATTGTTTCCCTTTCTGACCGTTTGTGACTCGTGTTATGAGTTGCCAAAGTTGACAACATATAGTGACACATGCCTACTTTGGTCGGTCATTGTATTTGGTAGCCACACTGTGCCACTTCTTATTGAAGGTCCCTGTGCTTGCTAGTTGATACCTGGTGTTCCCAACCCATTGTTTCCCCCTCTGACCATTTGTGACTTGTATTATGAGTTGTCAACGTTGACCAAAGGGATTTCTTTGATCAAAGGCAGTACATATGCCTACTTTGGTCGGTCATTGTGCATGGTAGCCACACCGTGCTACTACTCATTGAAGGTTGTTGTACTTGCTAGTTGAAAACTAGTATTTCAAAACCATTGTTTCTCCCTCTCACCATTTGTGACTTGTGTTATGGGTTGTCAACGTTGACAACCCATGCTGAAATTCTTTGGTCATGGTTAGTGACATATGCCTAGTTTAGTTATTCGATGTGCATAGTAGCCACACTGTGCCACTACGTATCGAAAGTCTTTGTCCTTTCTAGTCAATACATAGGGTTCTCAAACCATTTTCTGTGCCTCTGATCGTTTGTGACTCATGTTATGAGTTGTCAATGTTGACCACACATAGTGGACTTCTTTGGTCATATTCAGTGACGTATGTATCCTTTGGTTGGACACTATGCACGTTAGCCACACCGTGCCACTACTTGTTGAAGGTTTTTATACTTGGTAGTTGATAACTAGTATTCCCAACGCATAGTTTCCCCTCTGACCATTTGTGACTCGTGTTATGAGTTTTCAACGCTGACCACACACTGTGAAATTCTTTTGGTCATGGTTAGTGGCGTATGCCTGCTTTGGTTTGTCAATGTACATGGTTGCCACGCCATGTCACTATGTACCAGAGGTATGTGTGCTTTCTAGCTCATAGCCAGTGTTCCCAAACCATGGTTACCCCCTCAGACTATTTGTGACTCTTGTTGTGAGTTGTCAGCGTTGACCACATGAAGTGAAATTTTTTGCTCATGGTCAATGACATATGCATCCTTTGGTTGGTCACTGGGCATGGTAGCCACACTGTGCCGATACAAATTGAACGTCTTTGCATTTTCTAATCAATTCACAACCCATTGTTAAAGTGGACCACACATCGTGACATTCTTTGTTCATGGTCAGTGACACAAGCCTACCTTTGTTGGTCATTGTACATGGTAGCCATACCGTGCTACTACTTCTTGAGGGTCATTGTACTTGCTAGTTGAAAACTAATATTTTGACACCATTGTTTCCCCCTCTGACCATTTGTGACTCGTGTTATGGGCTGTGAAAGTTGACCACCCATACTGAAATTCTTTGGTCATGTCCAGTGACATATGCCTAGTTTGGTTGTTTGGTGTGCATAGTAGCCACATCGTGCCACTACGTATTGAATTTTTTTGTCCATTCTAGTCGATACACAGGGATCCTGTACCATTGTCTCTCTCCCTCTTTGACCATCTAGGACTCGTGTTATGAGTTGTGAATGTTGACCACACATAGTGGTCTTCTTTGGTCATGATGAGTGACATATGCATCCTTCAGTAAGTCACTGTGCACGCTAGCCACACTGTGGCACTACTTCTTGAAGGTCTTTGTACTTGCTAGCTGATAACTAGTGTTCTTAACCCATTGTTTCCCCCTCTGGCCATTTGTGACTCTTGTTATGAGTTTTCAACATTGACCACACACTGTGAGATTCTTTTAGTCATGGTTAATGGCATATGCCTGCTTTGGTTTGTCATTGTACATGGTTGCCACGCCGTGTCACTAAGTACTGAAGGTCTTTGTACTTTCCGGTTGATAGCCAGTGTTCCCAGACCATGGTTACCCCGTCTGACTATCTGTGACTCTTGTTGTGAGTTGTCAGCGTTCACCACATGTAGTGAAATTCTTTGGTCATGGTCAGTGACATATGCATACTTCGGTTCGTCACTAAGCACGGTAGCTACACTGTGCCACTACATATTGAAGGTCTTTGCTAATTGACAACTAGTAGTCACAAACCATTGTTTCCCCCTCTGACCATTTGTGACTCGTGTTATGAGTTGTCAAAGTTGACTACACATAGTGACATTTTTTGGTCATGGTCAGTGACACATGCCTACAATGGTTGGTCATTGTACATGGTACCCACACCGTGCCACTTGTTATTGAAGGTACTTGTGCTTTCTAGTTGATACCTGGTGTTCCCAAACCAATGTTTCCACTTTGGACCATTTGTGACTCATGTTATGAGTTTTCAACGTTGATCACACATAGCGGATTTCTCTGGTCAAAGGCAGTACATATGCCTTTTTTAGTCGGTCACTGTGCATGGTAGCGACACCGTGCTACTACTTATTGAAAGTCGTTGTAGTTGCTAGTTCAAAACTAATATTCCAAACCATTGTTTCCCTCTTTGACGATTTATGACTCATCTTACGGGTTGTGAACGTTGACCACCCAACTGAAGTTATTTGGTCATGGTCAGAGACATATGCCTACTTTGGTTGTTCTGTGTGCATAGCAGCCACACCGTGCCACTACGTATTGAAGTTGTTTGTCTTTTCTGGTTGATATGTAGGGTTCCTCAACCATTGTCTCTCCCTCTGACCATTTGTGACTAGTGTCATGAGTTGTCAATGTTGTCCACACATAGTGCATTTCTTTGGTCATATTCTGTGACGTATGCATCCTTTAGTTGGTCACTGTGCACGCTAGCCACACCGTGCCTCTACTTGTTGAAGGTGTTTGTACTTTCTAGTTCATAACTAGTGTTCCCAACCCATTTTTCCCCCTCTGACCATTTTTTACTCGTGTTATGAGCTTTCAACGTTGACCACACACTTTGAAATCATTTTGGTCATGGTTAGTGGCATATGTCTACTTTGGTTTGTCACTGTACATGGTTGCCGTGGCGTGTCCCTACGTATTGAATTTTTTTGTGCTTTCTAGGTGATAGCTAGTGTTCCCAAACCATTGTTACCCCCTCTAACAATATGTGACTCTTGTTGCGAGTTGTCAACGTTGACCACATGAAGTGAGATTCTTTGGTCATGGTCAATGACACATGCATGCTTTGGTTGGTCACTGTGCATGGTAGCCACACTCTACCACTACACACTGAATATCTTTGAACTTGCTAATCAATAACTAGTATTCAAGAACCATTGTTTTTCCCTCTGACCATTTGTGACTCGTGTTATGAGTTGTCAACGTTGACCGCACATACTGACATTCTTTGGTCATGGTCAGTGAAACATGCCTACTATGGTTGGTCATTGTACATGGTAGCCATACCATGCTAGTATAGATTGAAGGTCCCTGTGCTTGCTAGTTGATACCTGGTGTTCCCAAACCATTATTTCCCCCTATGTCCATTTGAGACTCGTATCATGAGGTGTCAACGTTGACCACTCACAGCGGATTTCTTTTGTCAAAGGCACTACATATCACTACTTTGGTCGGTCATTGTGCATGGTAGCCACAAAGCGCTACTACTTCTTGAAGGTCGTTGTACTTGCTAATTGAAAGCTAATACTCCGAAACCATTGTTTCCCCCTCTGACCATTCGTGACTCGTGTTATGGGATATGAACGTTGACCACCCATACCGAAATTCTTTGGTCATGGTCAGTGACATATGCCTAGTTTGCTTGTTTGGTGTGCATAGTAGCCACACCGTTCCACTACGTATCTCTAGTCAATACATAGGGTTCCCAAACCATTGTCTCTCCCTGGGACCATTTTTTACTCATGTTATGAGTTGTCAATGTTGACCACACATAGTGGATTTCTTTCGTCATAGTCAGTGACATATGCATCGTTTAGTTGGTCACTATGTACGCTAGCCACACCGTGCCACTACTTGTTGAAGGTCTTTGTACTTGCTAGTTGATAACTAGTCTTTCCAACCCAATGTTTCCCACTTTCACCATTTGTGACTCGTGTTATGAGTTTTCAACGTTGACCACACACTGTGAAGTTGTTTTTCTCATGGTTAGTTGCATATGCCTACTTTGGTTTGTAACTGTACATGGTTTTCACGCCGTGTCACTAAGTACTAAAGGTTTTTGTGCCTTCTATTTGATAGCCAAACCATTGTTACCCCCTCTGACTATCTGTGACTCTTGTTGTGAGTTGTCAACGTTGACCATATGAAGAGACATTCTCTGGTCATGATCAGTGACATATGCATACTTTGGTTGGTCACTATGCATGGTAGCCACACCGTGCCTTTTATATATAAGGTCTTTGTACCTTCTCATCCATAAATAGTATTCACAAAACATTGTTTCCCACTCTGACCATTTGTGACTCGTGTTGTCAAAGCTGTCAAAGTTGTCAAAGTTGTCAAAGTTGACCACACATAGTGGCATTCCTTGGTCATGGCCAGTGACACATGCCTACTTTGGTTGGTCATTGTAAATGGTATCCACACCGTACCACTAATAATTGAATGTCCTTATGCTTGCTAGTTGATACCTGGTGTTCCCAAACCATTGTTTCCCCTCTCACCATTTGTGACTTGTATTATGAGTTTTTAACGTTGACCACACACAGCGAAATTCTTTAGTCAAAGGCAGTACATGTGCCTACTTTGGTCGTTCATTTTGAATGGTAGCCACACTGTGCTACTGCTTATTGACGGTCGTTGTACTTGCTAGTTGAAAAATAATATTCCAAATCCATTGTTTCCCCCTCCGGCCATTTGTGACTCATGTTATGGGTTGAGAATGTTGACCACCCATACTGAAATTTGTTGGTTACGGTCAGCGACATATGCCTAGTTTGGTTGTTTGGTGTGCATAGTAGCCACACCGTGCCACTACGTATTGAAGTTCTCTGACCTTTCTAGTCAATACACAGGCTTCCAACACATTGTCTCTCCCTATGACCATTTGTGACTCCTATTATGAGTTGTCAATGGTGACAACACACAGCGTTTTCTTTGGTCAAAGGTAGTACATATGCCTACTTTTGTCGGTCACTGTGCATGGTAGCCATATTGTGCTACTACTTATTGAAGGTCATTGTACTTGCTAGTTGTAGACAAGTATTCTGAAACCATTGTTTTCTCCTGTTACCATTTGTGACTTGTGTAATGGGTTATGAACGTTGACCACCTATACTGAAATTCTTTGGTCATGGTCAGTGACATATGCCTAGTTTGGTTGTTCGATGTGCATCATAGCCACGCGGCGCTACTACGTATTAAAGTTCTTTGTCCTTTCTAGTCAATACATACTGTTGGCCTGAGGGTGAGTGTGCACCCTCGAGGGTCCCTAGCAATGGCTGGTTCACACCACCAACTGTTTTTGGAGAGACTGAAACTATGAAGGCAACAGGTTCCAAGGGTGGCAGATAACTGGTCAGAGAGTGAGGCAATAGTTTTTGGCCTCATTTTCCTGGGAATTAACACTTTATCAAGGCTCACAAGCAGTAGAATTTCATAGCCACTGATATAAGCTTTCCAGAACGCCAAAGCATGCCAGATTTGAAGATTCCTAGCAGATTCTAGGGCTTCTAGAGCGTCTATTGGTAGGCTGTCCTTTTTCCCACATAGGAAGGCATCCCTTCCCTCCTCTAGAAGTTTCTGCCCCTTCCCAGACTCCTCAGCTTGCTTCTAGTAGGAGGGAAGGTGTCCAGAAGACCAAGACACCTCTAGATTCCTTGTAGAACAAGTCATACCTTCTAGAAGGTGTGCCACCTTCCTGGACCCTCACCTATCATTATAGAAACTGAAAGAGGAACTCTAGAGGTTGAGCTAGCTTCCTGGAATCTATTTTCCACCTCCCTTGAGGCAGGACAGATTTTCATCTTTTGGGACTTGAACCCGGGCCCCTGACTCTATAGGTGGACACCATTAACCACTAAGCCACTAGGGCTTGTATTTTTTGGTGTTCCTCCTTGGAGTCACTCCTGCCATGGTGAGGAGCATTACTCCAACACATACGGTTTCCAACCCATTGTCTCTCCCTCTCACCGGTTGTGACTCATGCTATGAGTTGTCAATGTTGAACACACGTAGTGGACTTCTTTGGTCAAAGTCAGCGACATATGCATCCTTTGGTTGGTCACTGTACACGCTAGCCTCACCGTGCCACTACTTGTTGAATGTCTTTGTACTTGCTACTTGATAACTAGTGTTCCCAACCCATTGTTTCCCCCTCTGACCATTTGTGACTTGTTTTATAAGTTTTCAACGTTGACCACACACTGTGACATTCTTTTGGTCATGGTTAGTGGCATATGCCTCCTTTGGTTTGTCACTATAGATGGTTGCCATGTCGTGTCACTACATACGAAAGGTATTTGTGCTTTCTAGCTGATAGCCAGTGTTCCCAAACCATTATTACCCCCTCTAACTATCTGTGACTCTTGTTGAGAGTTGTCAACGTTGACCACATGAAGAGGAATTCTTTGCTCATTGTCACTGACATATGCATACTTTCGTTGGTCACTATGCATGGTGGCCATACTGTGCCACTGCATATTGAAGGTCTGCGTACTTGCTAACTGATAACTAGTATTCACAAACCATTGTTTCACCCCCTGACTTTTTGTGACTCGTGTTATGAGTTGTCAAAATTGACCACACATAATGACATTTTTTGGTCATGGTCAGTTACACATGCCTACTTTGGTTGGTCGTTGTACATGGTAGCCACACCGAGCCACTTCTTATTCAAGGTCCTTGTGCTTGCTAGTTGATACCTGGTGTTCCAAAACCATTGCTTCCTTCTCTCACCATTTGTGACTCGTATTATGAGTTTTCAACGTTGACTACACATAGCGGATTTCTTTGGTCAAAGGCAATACATATGCCTACTTTGGTTGGTCACTGTGCATGGTAGCCACACCCTGCTACTACTTCTTCAAGGTCCTTGTACTTGCTGATTTAAAATAAATATTCTGAAACCATTGTTTCCCCCTCTCACCATTTATGGCTCGTGTTATGGTTTGTGAACGTTGACAACCCATACTGAAATGCTTTGGTCATGGTTAGTGACATATGCCTAGTTTGGTTGTTCGGTGTGCAAAGCAGCCACACCGTGCCACAACCTATTGAACTTTTCTGTCCTTTCTAGTCAATACATAGGGCTCCCAACCCATTGTCTCTCCCTGTGACCATTCGTGAATCGTGTTATGAGTTGTCAATGTTGACCACACATAGGGGATTTCTTCAGTCACAGTCAGTGTCATATGCACCCATTGGTTAGTCACTGTGCACGCTAGCCACACCGTGCCTCTACTTGTTGAACGTGTTTATACTTGCTTGTGGATAACTAGTGTTTTCAACCCATTGTTTTCCCCTCGGACCATTTGTAGCTCGTGTTATGAGCTTTCAACGTTGACCACACACTGTGAAATTCTTTTGCTCATGGTTAGTGGCATATGCCTACTTTCGTTTGTCACTGTGCATGGTTACCACGTCGTGTCACTACGTACTGGAGGTCTTTGTGCTTTCTAGTTGATAGCCAGTGTTCCAGAACCATTGTTACCCCCTCTATGATTCTTGTTCTGAGTTGTAAACGTTGACCACATGAAGTAAAATTCTTTGGTCATGGTCAGTGACGTATGCATACTTTGGTTGGTCAATGTGCATGATAGCCACACTGTGCCACTACATATTGAAGGTCTTTGTACTTGCTAATAGATCCTAGTATTCACAACTCATTGTTTCCCCCTCTGACCATTAGAGACTCATGTTATGAGTTGTCTAAGTTGACCACACATAGTGACATTCTTTGGGAATGGTCCGTGACACATGCCTACTTTGGTTGGTCAGTGTACATGGTAGCCACACCGTGCCACTACTTATTGAAGGTCCCTCTCCTTGCTAGTTGATTCCTAGTGTTCCAAACCCATTCTTTCTCCCTCTGACCATTTGTGACTTGTATTATGAGTTGTCAACGTTGACCACACACAGCGGATTTCTTTGGTCAAAGGCAGTACATATGCCTACTTTGGTTGGCCATTTTGCATGGTAGCCATACCGTGGCACTACGTATTGAAGGTCGTTGTACTTGCTAGTTGAAAACTAGTATTCCAAAACCATTGTTTCCCCCTCTGACCATTTGTAACTTGTGTTATGGGTTGTGAGCGTTGACACCCATACTGAAATTCTTTGGTCATGACCAGTGAAATATGCCTAGTTTGGTTGTTTGGTGTGTATAGTAGCCACACCGTGCCACTACGTATTGAAGTTCTTTGTCCTTTCTAGTCGATACATAGGGTTCCCAAACCATTGTCTCTCCCTTTGACCAGTTGTGACTCGTGTTATGAGTTGTCAATATTGACCACACATAGTGGACTTCTTTGGTCATAGTCAGTGACGTATTCATCCTTTCGTTGGTCACTGTGTACGCTAGCCACACCGTGCCACTACTTGTTGAAGGTCTTTGCACTTACTAGTTAGTAACTAGTATTCCCAACACATTGTTTCCCCCTCGGAAAAATTGTAACTCATGTTATGAGTTTTCAACATTGACCACACACAGTGAAATTCATTTGGTTATGGTTAGTGGTGTATGCCTTCTTTGGTTTGTCACTGTACATGGTTTCCACGCCATGTCACTACGTACTGAGGTCTTTGTGTTGTCTAGTTGATAGCCAGTGTTCCAAGACCATTGTTACCCCCTCTGACTATCAGTGACTCTTGTTGTGAGTTGTCAACGTTGACCGCATGAAGTGAAGTTCTTTGGTCATGGTCAGTGACATATGCGTACTTTGGTTGGTCACTGTGCATGTAGCCACACTGTGCCACTACATATTGAAGGTCCCTCTCCTTGCTAGTTGATACCTGGTGTTCCAAAACCATTGTTTCCCCCTCTGACCATTTGTGACTTGTATTATGAGTTGTCAGCGTTGACCAAACAAAGCCGATTTCTTTGGTCAAAGGCAGGACATATGCCTAATTTGGTCGGTGATTGTGCATGGTAGCTACACTGTGCTACAAATTATTGAATGTCGTTGTACTTGCAAGTTGAAAACTCCTGCCATGGTGAGGGGCATGACTCCAAGGATCTCCCCCTTGCGCATCACCCATGGCAGTCGTCCATGCTCAACCTGCAACTGAAGAGCGTAGTTCCTCATGGGAGGCGAGCTCATACTTTATTTCTCCCTCTCACTCAGTCCAATCCCTCTTGTGTAGTGCCTCCTTCATGCTCCTCTTGCGTGAAGAAGACTTGTGCGAACCCAGTCTAGATGCCCTTGTTGGCATCATATCTCTTTGTCCTTCTTTACTCACGGCTTCTCGTGCAGGGCTCTTGAGGCGGTTGTTCTTGTTGTTGTCTCTTTTTGGCGCCATCCTCTCCAAGCTCCTGCTCCCCCTCTTTTGGAGACCTTGGAGATATTGGTCGACTCCCCACCTCCTCGTCCATCTCCGGTGCTTCGGATTCCTCATCCGAACTGGCCGGAACAAATTCTGCCGCTCGCCCCCTCCTCGGGCAATCCTCTCTGGCTGGTGCTGCTACGAGGACGTCGCCCTCATTCACGCCTCCAGCATCTCCCCATCAAGGAGTGGCATCCACTCCCCCCTCTTCGAGAGACCTGCCTCCTTGTTTGTCCAACAGCTTTTCTCGTCAAACGTGACGTCATGCGTCCGTATAATCTGTTGCCTCCTTGGGTGAAAGAGCCGGTACGCCTTGCTTCTGCTCTCGTATCCAAGGAAAATACAACGGCGGGTGTGCAGTTCCAATTTGCTTCGTCCCTCACGTGCTTGCACCATTCCATGTGCAACACAACCAAACGTGCAAAGGTGACCAACCGCCGGCTTCCTCCCGCTCCACACCTCTTGTGGCGTCTTCCACGCCTTGCTCGCCTTGTCCTTTAGCGGCTTGGTTGACATGAGATTCATGATGTATCCTACTGTCCTTGTTGCCTCCACCCAATACCGTTGTGTAAGGCCGGCGTCGCTCAACATGGATCGCACCATGTTAAGGATTGTACGATTTTCTCTCTCTCTGACGCCATTCTGTTGTGGGGAGTGTGGAGTTGTTGTCTACCACTCAATCCCCTTGCTCTTCATCCACCCAAGGCACCCCGCATATTCACCGCCGTTGTCACTCCGGAACGCCTTCACCTTCAACTCTGTTTACCGCTCCATATCAGCCACAAACTCTTGCATGCACATAAGGACCTCACTCTTCCGCTTCACTTGGTAGAGGTAGAGTTTCCGACTGTGGTCATCGATGAAGGTGAGGAAGTAGCGAGCTCCGCCGATGGAGCTCTCAAGCGGTCCACACACATCTGTGTGTACCACGGCCAGTTTTGCAGATGCACGCGTCCCCTTGGCGACAAACGGCTACCGAGTTAATTTGCGAATGATGCATGGCTCACACATAGTCTCCTTGATTCCATCAAGGCCGCTGATTTGGAGACCCCGCACCACTTCCCTCTTAGCCATCTCCTTCACTATTGATGGAAAAATGTGGCAAAGTTGGCGGTGCCATAGGTCCAGGTCTCCTCCATCCTTCGTTACAAGATTAGCGGAGTTGGACCCCACCCGGCTGCTGAGGATCTTTGCGCGTAGTAGGTACAAGTTGTCCTCCCTCTTGGCACGCAGATTCAGCTCACCTTTGCCCTCCTTGCGGATGACGGTCTCATTCTTTGTGAGGAGCACCTCAAGTTCCTTGTTGGTAAGGCGGCTAACGGAGAGCAGGTTTGCCCCAAAGTTAGGCATATGCAGCACATCGTAGANCCAGTTTTGCCGATGCACGCGTCCCCTTGGCGACAAACGGCTGCCGAGTCGATTTGCCAATGATGCATGACTCACACACGGTCTCCTTGGTTCCATCAAGGCCGCTGATTTGGAGACCCTGCACCACTTCCCTGTTAGCCATCTCTTTCACTGTTGATGGAGAAATGTGGCAGAGTCGGCGGTGCCATAGGTCCAAATCTCCTCCATCCTTCGTTGCAAGATTGGCGGAGTTGGACCCCACCCGGCTGCTGAGGATCTTTGCGCGTAGTAGGTACAAGTTGTCCTCCCTCTTGGCACGCGCAATCACCTCACCTTTGCCCTCTTTGCGGATGACGGCCTCCTTCTTTGTGAAGAGCACCTCAAGTCCCTTGTCGGTAAGGCGGCTGACGGAGAGCAGGTTTGCCCCAAAGTTAGGCATATGCAGCACATTGTAGATTGTGCTCGTGATAGGTTTTCCATCCACAATTGACTCAATGCGGACGTTACCCTCACCGGCGGCCACCTCTGTTTTTCCATTGGNTTGTCCTCCCTCTTGGCACGCAGATTCAGCTCACCTTTGCCCTCCTTGCGGATGACGGTCTCATTCTTTGTGAGGAGCACCTCAAGTTCCTTGTTGGTAAGGCGGCTAACGGAGAGCAGGTTTGCCCCAAAGTTAGGCATATGCAGCACATCGTAGATTGTGCTCGTGACAGGTTTTCCATGCACAATTGACTCCATGCAGACGTTACCCTCACCGGCGGCCACCTCTGCCTTTCCATTGGCCACCGTCATCCGTCTCTTTGAGGTGTCGTTGGTGACAAATGTTGCCCTGATGCATTGCGTGTGGCGGCCTGATCCGGAGTCAATGACCGCAACTCCCGGATCCTTCAAGTTGGTAGAGTTGTACGCCATAAGGGCGTGCTCGTCTTTCTTCCCGCTCCGCTACGACAAATCTGTTTTCTTCTTGGGACA
Organism: Penium margaritaceum; assembly: GCA_023375785.1. Taxonomy (NCBI): domain Eukaryota; kingdom Viridiplantae; phylum Streptophyta; class Zygnematophyceae; order Desmidiales; family Peniaceae; genus Penium; species Penium margaritaceum. Next base: position 17,759 of record SZWC01000655.1, on the reverse strand, counting down.
GTTGCGCGCGTAGTGGCCCTCCTTGCCACAGTTGAAGCACTCCCCCTTCTTGTCACCCTTCTTGGTGCCCTATTTGGCACCCTTCCACTTGTCGCCTTGGCCTCCATTTTGAGGATGAACTGTATAAGCTGAACTTGATGCCGCTGCACTCTCTCATCCGCCACGTCGCATCCACTCATTGTGCACGTACACAGCAACCTTCGGCTACTTCAACTCGTCAGAAGGCCAGCCACCAAGGACTGTGATCATGGGACTCCAACTGTCTGGCAAGGCCAGAAGGAGGATCATAGCTTGCAAATGAGAGTCGACCTCCCAACCAGTGGCCACGCACTCCGCTGCAAGTGACTCAATCAGTTGCATGATCTCCATGATGTTGTCGTCTTTGTTGGCTCGGAGAGTGATGAGCCGTTTGAAGATGAAGAGCTAGTTGGCAAGGTTGCTTGACTGGAAGATGGAGCAGAGCTTTGACCATGCGTATGCGGCCAAGGTGCATCCTTGGATGTGCCCAAGTTGTGGTGGGCATAACGCGAACACAAGGAGCGCCAACACCTTTTTGTTGCGCTTCTTGTATACCTCCTTCACCTCAGCCGTTGCAGTTTCTGACTGAGCAGTCTCATCACCTTTTATGAGCTCAAGCAGTCCCTTGTCGTAAAGGAAGACCTCAAACTGCCACCTCCACAAGGCAAAGCCTGTCCCATCAAACTTAAGGACAGCGCGACTGCTCTCTTGCTCGCTGGTTGCCATGTCTTGCTGTTGGAAGCGTGAAATTACGCTGGCTTTGAACCCCTTAGAGGCGTGGGTCCATAACCCTTTGTTGGCCTGAGGGTGAGTGTGCACCCTAGAGGGTCCCTAGCAATGGCTCGTTCACACCACCAACTGTTTTTGGAGAGACTGAAACTGTGAAGGCAACTGGTTCCAAGGATGGCAGATAACTGGTGAGAGAGTGAGGCAATAGTTTTTGGCCTCAATTTCCTGCGAATGAACACTTTATCGAGGCTCACAAGTAGTGGAATTTCATAGCCATTGATATAAGCTTTCCAGAACACCAAAGCATGCCAGATGTGAAGATTCGTAACCGATTCTATGACTTCTAGAGCGTCTATTGGTAGGCTGTCCTTTTTCCCACCTAAGAAGGCATCCCTTCCCTCCTCTAGAAGTTTCTGCCCCTTCCTAGACTCCTCAGCTTGCTTCTAGTAAGAGGGAAGGTGTCCAGAAGACCAAGACACCTCTAGATGCCTTGTAAGATAAGTCATACCTTCTAGAAGGTGTGCCACCTTCCTAGACCCTCACCTGTCTTTGTAGAAACTTAAAGAGGAACTCTAGAAGTTGAGCTAGCTTCTAGGTATCTATTTTCCACCTCCCTTGAGGCAGGATAGATTTTCATCTTTTGGGACTTGAACCCGGGCCCCTCACTCTATAGGTGGACACCATTAACCACTAAGCCACTACGGCTTGTCTTTCTTGGTGTTCCTCCTTGGAGTCACTCCTGCCATAGTGAGGAGCATTACTCCAACACATACGGTTTCCAACCCATTGTCTCTCCCTCTCACCAGTTGTGACTCATGCTATGAGTTGTCAATCTTGACCACATATGGTGGACTTCTTTGGTCAAAGTCAGCGACATATGCATCCTTTGGTTGGTCAATGTGCACGCTAGCCTCACCGTGCCACTACTTGCTGAAGATCTTTGTACTCGCTAGTTGATAACTAGTGTTCCCAACCCATTGTTTCCCCCTCTGACCATTTGTGACTCGTGTTATGAGTTTTCAACGTTGACCACACACTGTATAATTCTTTTGGTCATGGTTAGTGGCATATGCCTACTTTGGTTTGTCACTGTAGATGGTTGCCATCTCGTGTCACTACATATTAAAGGTATTTGTGCTTTCTAGCTGATAGCCAGTGTTTCCAAACCATTATTACCCTTTCAAACTATCTGTGACTCTTGTTGAGAGTTGCCAACCTTGACCACATGAAGAGAAATTCTTTGGTCATTGTCAGTGACATATGCATACTTTGGTTGGTCACTGTGCATGGTAGCCACACTGTGCCACTACATATTGAAGGTCTACCTACATGCTAATTGATGACTAGTATTCACAAACCATTGCTTCACCCCCTGACCTCTTGTGACTCGTGTTATGAGTTGTCAAAATTGACCACACATAGTGACATTTTTTGGTCATGGTCAGTTACACATGCCTACTTTGGTTGGTCATTGTACATGGTAGCCACACGGAGCCACTTCTTATTCAAGGTACTTGAGCTTGCTAGTTGATACCTGGTGTTCCGATATTGTTTCCTTCTCTCACCATTTGTGACTCGTATTTGAGTTTTCAACGTTGACCACACATAGCGGATTTCTTTGGTCAAAGGCAGTACATATGCCTACTTTGGTTGGTCACTGTGCATGGTAGCCACACCGTGGTACTACTTATTGAAAGTTGTTGTACTTGCTAGTTGAAAACTAATATTCCGAAACCATTTTTTCCCCCTCTCACCATTTATGACTCGTGTTATGGGTTGTGAACGTTGACCACCCATACTGAAATTCTTTGGTCATGGTTAGTGACATATGCCTAGTTTGGTTGTTCGGTGTGCATAGCAGCCACACCGTGCCACAACCTATTGAATTCGTCTGTCCTTTCTAGTCGATACATAGGGCTCCCAACCCATTGTCTCTCCCTGTAACCATTCGTGAATCGTGTTATAAGTTGTCAATGTTGACCACGCGTAGTGGATTTCTTTAGTCATAGTCAGTGACATATGCATCCATTGGTTGGTCACTGTGCACGCTAGCCACACCGTGCCTCTACTTGTTGAAGGTGTTTATACTTGCTTGTGGAAAACTAGTGTTTTCAACACATTTTTTTCCCCTCGGACCATTTGTGACTTGTGTTATGAGTTTTCAACGTTGACCACACACTGTGAAATTCTTTTGCTCATGCTTAGTGGCATATGCCTACTTTGTTTTGTCACTGTTCATGGTTATCACGCTGTGTCACCACGTACTGAAGTTTTTTGTGCTGTCTAGTTGATAGCCAGTGTTCCAGAACCATTGTTATCCCCTCTGACTATCAATGACTCCTGTTGTGCGTTGTAAACGTTGACTACATGAAGTAAAAATCTTTGGTCATGGTCAGTGATGTATGCATACTTTGGTTGGTCAATGTGCATGATAGCCACACTGTGCCACTACATATTGAAGGTCTTTGTACTTGCTAATAGATCCTACTATTCACAACCCATTGTTTCCCCCTCTGACCATTTAAGACTCGTGTTATGAGTTCTCAAAGTTGACCACACATAGTGACATTCTTTGGGAATGGTCAGTGACCCAAGCCTACTTTGGTTGGTCATTGTACATGGTAGCCACACCGTGCCACTACTTACTGAAGGTCCCTCTGCTTGCTAGTTGATACCTGGTGTTCCAAACCCATTCTTTCCCCCTCTGACCATTTGTCACTTGTATTATGAGTTGTCAACGTTGACCACACACAGTGGATTTCCTCCGTCAAAGAAAAACATATGCCTACTTTGGTCGGCCATTTTGCATGGTAGCCACACCGTGGCACTATGTATTGAAGGTCGTTGTACTTGCTAGCTGAGAACTAATATTCCAAAACCATTGTTTCCCCCTCTGACCATTTGTGACTTGTGTTATGGGTTGTGAACGTTGACACCCATACTGAAAGTCTTTGGTCATGACCAGTGAAATATGCCAGGTTTGGTTGTTCGGTGTGCATAGTAGCCACGCCGTGCCACCACGTATTGAAGTTCTTTGTCCTTTCTAGTCGATACATAGGTTTCCCAAACCATTATCTCTCCCTTTGACCAGTTGTGACTCGTGATATGAGTTGTCAATGTTGACCACACATAGTGGACTTCTTTGGTCATAGTCAGTGAAGTATTCATCCTTTGGTTGGTCACTGTCCACGCTAGCCACACCGTGCCACTACTTGTTGAAGGTCTTTGTACTTTCTAGTTGGTAACTAGTGTTCCCAACCCATTGTTTCCCCCTCTGACAATTTGTACCTCGTGTTTTGAGTTTTCAACGTTGACCACACACAATGAAATTCGTTTGGTCATGGTTAGTAGCATATGTCTTCTTTGGTTTGTCACTGTACATGGTTTCCACGCCTTGTCACTACATACTGAGATCTTTGTGCTGTCTAGTTGATTGCCAGTGTTCCAAAACCATTGTTATCCCCTCTGACTATCAGTGACGCTTGTTGTGAGTTGTCAACGTTGACCGCATGAAGTGAAGTTCTTTGGTCATGGTTAGTGTTATATGCATACTTTGGTTGGTCAATACGCATGGTAGCCACACTGTGCCACTACATACTGAAGGTCCCCGTGCTTGCTAGTTGATGCCCGGTATTCCAAAACCATTGTTTCCCCCTCTGACCATTTGTGACCCATATTATGAGTTGTCAACGTTGACCAAACAAAGCAGATTTCTTTGGTCAAAGGCAGAACATATACCTAATTTGGTCGGATATTGTGCATGGTAGCCACATTGTCCTACAACTTATTGAAGGTCGTTGTACTTGCCAGTTGAAAACTAATGTTCCAAAACCATTATTTCCCCCTCTGACCATTTGTGACTTGTATTATGGGTCGTGAACGTTGCCCACACATACTGAAATTCTTTGGTCATGGTCAGTAACATATGCCTAGTTTGGTTGTTCGGTGTGCATAGTAGTCACACCGTGCCACTACGTATTGAAGTTCTTTGTCCTTTCCAGTCAATACATAGGATTCTGAAACCATTGTCTATCCCTCTGACCATTTGTAACTTGTCTTATGAGTTTTCAATGTTGACCACACATAGTGGACTTATTTCCTCATAGTCAGTGACGTATGCATCCTTTGGTTGGTCACTGTGCATGCTCGCCACATCGTGCCACTACTTGTTGAAGGTCTTTGTACTTGTTGATTGATAACTAGTGATCCCAACCCATTTTTCCCCCTCTGACCATTTGTGACTTGTGTTATGAGTTTTCAACGTTGACCACACACTTGAAATTCTTTTGATCATGGTTAGTAACATATGCCTACTTTGGTTTGTCACTATACATGGTTGCCACGCCGTGTCAGTGCGTACTGAAGGTCTTTGTGCTTTCTCATTGATAGCCAGTATTCCCAAACCATTGTTATCCCCTCTGCCTATCTTTGACTCTTGTTGTGAGTTGTCAACGTTGACCACATGAAGTGAAATTCTTTGGTCATGGTCAGTGACATATGCATACTTTGGTTGGTCACTGTACATGGTAGCCACACTGTGCCACTACATATGGAAAGTCTTTGTATTTGCTAATTGATAACTAGAATTCACAAACCATTCTTTCCCCCTTTGACCATTTGTGACTCGTGGTATGAGTTGTCAAAGTTGACCACACATAGTGATATTCTTTGGTCATGGTCAGTGAGACATGCCTCCTTTGGTTGGATATTGTACATGATAGCCACACCGTGCCACTTCTTATTGAAGGTCCTTGTGCTAGCTAGTGGAGACCTCATGTTGCCAAACCATTGTTTCCCCCCCTTGACCATTTGTGACTCGTATTATGAGTTGTCAACGTTCACAACACACAGTGAATTTCTTTCGTCAAAGGCAGTACATATGCCTACTTTGGTCGATCATTGTGCATGGTAGCCACACTGTGCTACTACGTATTGAAGGCTGTTGTACTTGCTCGTTGAAAACTGATATTCCAAAACCATTGTTTCCCCCTCGGACCAGTTGTGACTCGTGTTATGGGTTGTGAACGTTGACCACCCGTATTGAAATTCTTTGATCATGGTCACTGATGCATTCCTTGTTTGGTCGTTCAGTGTGCATAGTAGTCACACCGTGCCACTGCGTATTGAAGTTCTTTGTCCTTTCTAGTCAATTCATAGGGTTTCCAAACCATTGTCTCTCTCTCTGACCATTTGTGACTTGTGTTATGAGTTGTCAATGTTGACCACACATAGTGGACATCTTTTGTCATACTCAGTGAGGTATGCTTCCTTTGGTTGGTCAGTGTGCAAGCTAGCCACACCATGCCACTACTAGTAGAAGGTCCTTGTACTTGCTTGTTGATAACTAGTGTTCCCAACGCATTGTTTTCCCCTATTTGTGACTCGTGTTATGAGTTTTAAACATTGACCACACACTATGACATTCTTTTGGTCATGGTTAGTGGCATATGCCTACTTTAGTTTGTCACACTACATGGTTGCTACGCTGTGTCACTACGTACTAAAGGTCTTTGTGCTTTCTAGCTCATGGCCAGTGTCTCCAACCCATTGTTACCACCTCTGACTATCTGTGAATCTTGTTGTGAGTTATCAACGGTGACCACATGAAGTGAGATTCTTCGGTCATTGTCAATGACATATGCATACTTTGGTTGGTCACTATGCATGGTAGCAACTGTACCACTAAACATTGAAGGTCTTTGTACTTGCTAATTGATAACTAGTATTCACAAACCATTGTTTCCCCCTCTGACCATTTGTGACTCATGTTATGAGTTGCCAAATTTGACCACACATAGTGACATTCTTTTGTAGTGGTCAGTGACACATGCCTGCTTTAGCTGGTCATTGTACATGGTAGCCAACGGTGCCACAACTTATTGAAGGTCCCTGTGCTTGCTAGTTGATACCTAGTGTTCCCAAACCATTGTTCCCCCCTCTGGCCATTTGTCACTCACATTATGAGCTTTCAACGTTGACAACACACAGCGGATTTCTTTGGTCAAAGGTAGTACATATGCCTACTTTGGTCAGCCATTGTGCATAGTAGCCACACCGTGCTACAACTTATTGAAGGGTGTACTTCTTTGTTGCAAACTAATATTTTGAAACCATTGTTTCCCCCTCTGACCATTTGTGACTCGTGTTATGGGTTGTGAACGTTGACCACCCTTATTGAAATCCATTGGTCATGGTGAGTGAAAAAAGCCCAGTTTGGTTGTTTGCTGTGCATAGTAGCAACACTGTGCCAATATGTACAAACGGTCTTTGTACTTGCTTGTCCATACCTAGTGTTTCCAAACCATTGTTTCCCCCTCTGACCATTTGTGACTCGTGTTATGGGTTGTGAACGCTGACCACCCGTACTGAAATTCTTTGGTCATGGTCAGTGACATATGCCCAGTTTGGTTGGTCACTGTGCACGCTAGCCACATCCTACCACTACTGTTGTTGAAGGTCTCTATACGTGCCAGTTGATAACTAGTGTTCACAACCCATAACTTCCCCCTCTGACCATGTGTGACTCATGTTATGAGTTTTCAATATTGACCACACACTGTGAAATTCTTTTGGTCTTGGTTAGTGGCATATGCTTACTTTAATTTGTCACTGTACATGGTTGCCCCGCTATGTCACTACGTATTAAATGTCTTTGTGCTTTCTAGTCAAGAGCTAGGGTTACCAAACCATTGTTACCCCCTCTGACTATCTGTGACTCTTCTTGTGAGTTGTCAACGTTGACCACATGAAGAAAAAGTCTTTGGTCATGGTCAGTGACATATGCATACTTTGGTTGGTCACTGTGCATGGTAGCCACACGGTGCCACTACACATTGAAGGTCTTTGTACTTGCTTATTGATAACTAGTATTCACAAACCATTGTTTTTCCGTTCGACCATTTGTGACTCGTGTTGTGAGTTGTCAAAGTTTACCACACATAGTGACATTCTTTGGTCATGGTCAGTGACACATAACTACTTTGGTTGGTCATTGTACACGGTAGCCACACAGTGCCACTACTTATTGAAGGTCCCTATGCTTGCTAGTTGATACCTGGTGTTCCCAAACCATTGTTCCCCCCTCTGACCATTTGTGACTTGTATTATGAGTTGTCAATGTTGACCACACATAGCGGATTTCTTTGGTCAAAGGCAGTACATATGCCTACTTTGATCGGTCATTGTGCATGGTAGCCACACCATGCTACTACGTATTAAAGGTCATTGTACTTGCTAGATAAAAACTAGTTTTGCAAAATCATTGTTTCCCCCTCTGACCATTTGTGACTCGTCTTATGGGTTGTGAACATTGACAACCCATACTGAAATTCTTTGGTCATTGTCAGTGACACATGCCTAGTTTGGTTGTTTGGTGTGCATAGCAGCTACACCGTGCCACTATGTATTGAAGTTCTTTGTCCTTTCTAGTCAATACATAGGGTTCCCAAACCATTGTCTCTCCCTCTGACCATTTCTGACTTGTGTTATGAGTTGTCAATGTTGACCACACACAATGAAATTCTTTTGATCATGGTTAGTGGCATATGCCTACTTTGGTTTGTCACTGTACATGGTTGCCACGCAGTCTCACTACATTTTCAAGGTCTTTGTACTTTCTACTTGATAGCCATTATTTTCAAGCCATTGCAACCCCCTCTGACTATCTGTGACTTTTGTTGAGTTGTTAGCGTTGACCACATGAAGTGAAATTCTTTGGTCATCAACAATGACATATGCATAACTTAGTTGGTCACTGTGCATGGTAGCCACACTGTGCCACTTCATATTGAAGGTCTTTGTACTTGCTAATCGATAACAAGTATTCACAATCCAAAATTTCCCCCTCTGACCATTTGTGACTCGGGTTATGAGTTGTCAACATTGACCACAAATAGTGACATTCTTTGGTCATGGTCAGTGACACATGCCTTCTTTGGTTGGTCATTGTACATGGTAGCAACACCGTACCACTACTTATTGAAGGTCGCTGTGCTTTCTAGTTCATACGTGGTGTTGTCAAACCAATGTTTCCCCCGGTGACCATTTGTAACTCGTATTGTGAGTTTTCAGTGTTGACCACACACAGCGGATTTCTTCGGTCAAAGGCAGTACATTTGCCTACTTTGGGCAGTCACTGTGCATGGTACCCACACCGTGCTACTACTTATTGAAGGTCATTATACTTGCTAGTGAAAAACTAACATTTCAAAACCATTGTTTCCCCTCCGACCATTTGTGACTCGTGTGATGGGTTGTGAATGTTGACCACCCATACTGAAATTGTTTGGTCATGGTCAGCGACATATGCCTAGTTTGCTTGTTCGGTGTGCATAGCAGCCACAATGTGCCACCACGTGTTTAAGTTCTTTTTCCTTTCTAGTCAATACATAGGATTCGCAAACCATTGTCTCTCCCTCTGACCATTTGTGACTTGATTTATGAGTTGTCAATGTTGACCACACATAGTGGACTTCTGTGGTCATATTCACTGACGTATGCATCATTTGGTTGGTAATTGTGCACGCTAGCCACACTGTGCCACTACTTCTTGAAGGTTTTTGTACTTGCTCGATGATAACTAGTGTTCCCAACCACTTGTCCCCCCCTCTGACCATTTGTGACTCGTGTTCTGGATTTTCAATGTCGATCACACACTGTGAAATTGTTGTGGTCATGATTAGTGGCATATGCATACTTTGGTTTGTTACTATACATGGTTGCCATGCCGTGTCACTACGTGCTAAAGGTGTATGTGCTTTCTATTTGATAGCCAGTGTTTCCAAACAATTCTGACCCCCTCTGACTACCTGTGACTCTTGTTGTGAGTTGTCAGCATTGACCACGTGAAGTGAAATTCTTTGGTCATGGTCAGTGAGATATACATACTTTAGTTGGTCACTGTGCATGGTAACCACACTGTGCCACAACATATTGAAGGTCTTCGTACTTGCTAATCGATAAATAGTATTCACAAACTATTTCTTCCCCCTCCGACCATTTGAGACTCGTGTTATGAGTTGTCAAAGTTGACCACACATAGTGACATTCTTTGGTCATGGTCAACGAATCATGCCTACTTTGGTTGGTCAGTATACAGGGTAACCACACTGTGCCTTAACTTATTGAAGGTCTATGTGCTTTCTAGTTGATACCTGGTGTTCCCAACCCATTGTCTCCCCCTTTGACCATTTGTGACTCGTATTATGAGTTGTCAAAGTTGACCACACATAGCAGATTTCTTTGGTCAACGGCAGTACATATGCCTACTTTGGTCAGTCATTGTGCATGGTAGCCACATCGTGCTACTACTTACTGAGGGTCTTTGTACCTGGTAGTTGAAAACTAATATACCAAAACCATTGTTTCCCCCTATGACCATTTGTGACTCGTGTTATGGGTTGTGAACATTGACCACCCATGCTGAAATTCTTTGGTCATGGGCAGTGACATATGCCTAGTTTATTTGTTGGGTGTGCATAGTAGCCACACCGTGCCACAATGTATTAAATCTCTTTGTCCTTTATAGTCAATACATAGGGTTCTGAAAGCATTGTCTCTCCCTCTGACCATTTGAGACTCGTGTTATGAGTTGTCAATGTTGACCACACACAGTGGACTTCTTTGGTCATAGTCAGTGACGTATGCATCCTTTGGTTGGTCACTATGCACGCTAGCCATACCATGCCACTACTTGTTGACGGTCTTTGTACTTGCTATTTGATAACTAGTGTTCCCAACCAATTGTTTCCCCCACTGACCAATTGTGACTTGTGTTATGAGTTTTCAATGTTGACCACACTCTTTCAAATCCTTTAGTCATGGTTAGTGGCATATGCCTACTTTGGTTTGTCACTGTACATGGTTGCCACTCCGTGTCACTATGTTTTGAAGGTCTTTGTGCTTTCTAGTTGATAGCCAGTGTTTCCAAACCATTGTTCCTCACTCTCACTTTATGTGACTTTTGTTGTGAGTTGTCAGCGTTGACCACATGAAGTGAAATTGTTTGGTCATGGTCAGTGACATATGCATACTTTCGTTCGTCACTGTGCATGGTAGCCACACTGTGCCACTACATATTGAAGGTCTGTGTACTTGCTAATCGATAAATAACATTAAAAAATCATGGTTTCCCCCTGTGACCATTTGTGACTCGTGTTATGAGTTGTCAAGGTTGACCACACATAGTGACATTCTTTGGTCATGGTCAGTGACACATGCCTACTTTGGTTGGTCAAAGTACATGGAAGCCACACCGTGCCACTACTTATTGAAGGTCCCTGTGCTTGCTAATTGATACCTGGTGTTCCCAAACTATTGTTTCCCCCTTTGACCATTATAAATCATATAATGAGTTGTCAACGTTGACCACACACAGCGGATTTCTTTGATCAAAGGCAGTGAATATGCCTACTTTGATTGGTCATTGTGCATGGTAGCCACAATGTGCTACTACTTATTGAAGGTCTTTCTACTAACTAGCTGAAAACTAATATCCCAAAACCATTGTTTCCCCCTCTGACTATTTGTGACTCATGTTATGGGTTGTGAAGAACACCCATACTGAAATTCTTTGGTCATGGTCAGTGACATATGCCTAGTTTGGTTGTTCTGTGTGCATAGTAGCCACACCGTGCCAGTAGATATTGAAGTAATCTGTCATTTCTAGTCGATACATAGGGTTCCCAAACCATTGTCTCTCCCTCTCACCATTTGGGACTCGTGTTATGAATCCTCAATGTTAACCACACGTAGTGGAATTCTTTGGTCATAGTCAGTGACGTATGCATCCTTTGGTTGGTCACCGTGCACGCTAGCCACACCGTACAACTACTCGTTGAAGGTCTTTGTACTTGCTAATTGACAACTAGTCTTTGCAACCCATTGTTGCCCCCTTTGACCATTTGTGACTCATGTTATGAGTTTTCAACGTTGACCACACACCGTGAAAATCTTCCGGTTATGGTTATTGGCATATGCCTACTTAGGTTTGTCACTGTACATGGTTGCCACAGCTGTCACTACGTACTAAAGGTCTTTGTACTTTCTACTTGATAGCCAGTGTTCCCAAACCATTGTTACCCCCTCTGAATTTCTGTGACTCTTGTTGTGAGTTGTCAGCGTTGACCACATGAAGTGAAATTCTTTGGTCATGGCCAGTAACACATGCATACTTCGGTTGGTCATATTGCATGGTAGCCACACTGTGCCACTACATATTGAAGGTCTTTGTACTTATTAATCGATAACTAGTATGCACTAACCATTGTTTCCCCCTCTGGCCATTTATCACTCGTGTTATGGGTTGTCAAAGTTGACCACACATATTGACATTCTTTGGCCATGGTCAGTGACACATGCCTCCTTTGGTTGGTCATTGTACATGGTAGCCACACCGTGCCACCACTTATTGAAGGACCATGTGCTTGCTTGTTGATACCTGGTAGTCCCAAAGCATTTCCCCCTCTGATCATTTGTGACTCGTATCATGAGTTGTCAACGTTGACCACACACAACGTATTTCTTTGGTCAAAAACAGTGCATATGCCCACTTTGGTCGGTCATTGTTAAGGGTGTACACGAGTCTAAACTCCCGAGTCTGACTCCAGACTCTGACTCGCGAGTCCGAGTCTAGGTCAAGACTTGGACTCGCGAGTCTGGGGTAAGACTCCCGAGTCCACAGACTCGTGAGTCCGAGGCACTCAAACTCGCGAGTCCGGTGAAAAAACCTCACGAGTCTCTCCAAGAACAGACTACCAAAGAGCCATTTCTTCGCTCCTATTCACATCTTTTGTGCGTAATGTCATCAAGCATGCATGTTAATGCAAGAAATGGGTCCATTGTGTAACGTTTGTTGTATTTTAGCCTTGTGACTACAGCATTTTATCCCCTCCATACTTTCATGAGATCTCCTCCAGGACTCTCGAGTCCGAGTCAAGTCTGGGATCCTCGAATCGGACTTGCGAGTCTAGGTGTGGACTCAGACTCGCGAGTCCGACTCACGAGTCACAGTTTTTTGTGAGCACCCTTAGTCATTATGCATGGTAGACACACCATGCTACTACTTATTGAAGGTCTTTGTACTTGCTTGTTGAAAACTAATGTTCCCAAACCATTGTTTCCCCCCTCTGACCATTTGTGACTCGTGTTATGGGTTGTGAACGTGGACCACCCATACTAAAACTCTTTGGTCATGGTCAGTGACATATGCCTAGTTTGGTTGTTTGGTGTGCATTGTAGCCACACCGTGCCACTACGTATTGAAGTTGTTTGTCCTTTGTAGTCAACACATAGGGTTCTCAAACCATTGTGTCTCCCTCTGACCACTTGTGACTCGTGTTATGAGTTGTCAATATTGACCACACATAGTGGACTTCTTTGGTCATCATCCGTGACGCATGCATCCTTTGGTTGGTCACTATGCACGCTACCCACACCGTGCAACTACTTGTTGAGGGTCTTTGTACTTACTACATGATAACTAGTGTTCCCAACCCATTGTTTCCCCATTTCACCATTTGTGACTCGTGTTATGAGTTTTCAACATTGACCAAACACTGCGGAATTTGTTCGGTCATGGTTAGTGGCATATGCCTACTTTGGTTTGTCACTGTACATGGTTTCCATGCCGTGTCACCACGTACTGAAGGTCTTTATGCTTTCTAGTTGATAGTCAGTGTTCCAATACCCTTGTTACCCCCTCTGGCTATGTGTGACTCTTGTTGTGAGTTGTCAGCGTTGACCACATGAAGTGGAATTCTTTGGTCATGATCAGTAACATATGCATACTTTGGTTAGTCACTTTGCATGGTAGCCACACTGTGCCACTACATATTGAAGGTCTTTGTACTTGCATATCGATAACTAGTATGCATAAACCAGTTTTTTCCCTCTGACCATTTGTCACTCGTGTTATGAGCTGTCAAAGTTGACCACATACATTGACATTCTTTGGTCATGGTCACTGACACATTCCTACTTTGGTTGGTCATTGAACGTGGTAGCCACATTGTGCTACTGCTTATTGAAGGTTCGTGTGCTTGCTAGTTTATACGTGGCATTCCCAAACCATTGTTTCCCCCTCTGACCATTTGTGACTCGTGTTATGGGTTGTGAATGTTGACCACCCATACTGAAATTCTTTGGTCATGGTCAATGACATATGCCAAGTTTAGGTGTTTGGTGTGCATAGTAGCCACACCGTGCCACTACATATTGACGTTTTTTTGTCCTTTCAAGTCGATACGAAGGGTTCCCAAACCATTTTCTCTCCCTTTGACCATTTTTCACTCATGTTATGAGTTGTCAATGTTGACCACACATAGTGGACTTCTTTGGTCATAGTGAGTAACCTATGCATCCTTTGGTTGGTCACTTTGCACATTAGCCACACCGTGCAACTACATGGTGAAGGTCTTTCTACTTGCTAGTTGATATCTAGTGTTCCCAACCCAGTATTTCCCCCTCTGACCATTTGTGACTCGTGTTATGAGTTTTCAACGTTGACCACAAACTATGGAGTTTGTTCGGTCATGGTTAGTGGCATAGGCCTACTTTGGTTTGTTACTATACATGGTTGCCATGGCGTGTCACTATGTACTGCAGGTATTTGTGCTTTCTAGTCGATAGCGAGTGACCCCAAACCATTGTTATCCCCTCTGACTGTCTGTGACTCTTGTTGTGAGTTGTCAGCATCGACCACATGAAGTGAAATTCTTTGGCCATGGTCAGTGACATATGAATACTTTGGTTGGTACTGTGCATGGTAGCCACACTGTGCAACTACATATTGAAGGTCTTTGTACTTGCTAATTGATAAATAGTATTCACAAACCATTGTTCCCCCCTCTGACCATTAATGACTCGTGTTATGAGTTGTCAAAGTTGACAGCACATAGTGACATTCTTTGGTCATGGCCAGTGACACATGCCTACTGTGGTTGAACATTGTACACTGTAGCCACACCGTGCCAGCACTTATTGAAGGTCCCTGTACTTCCTAGTTGATACCTGGTGTTCCCAAACCAGTTTTTCCCTCTCTGACCATTTGTGACTCGTGTGATGAGTTGTCAACGTTGACCACACACAGCGGATTTCTTTGGTCAAAGAGGTGCATATGCCTACGTTGGTCGGTCATTGTGCATGGTAGCCACACCTTGCTACTACTTATTCAAGGTGTTGTACTTGCTAGTTGAAAACTAGAATTCCAAAACCATTGTTTCCCCCTGTGATCATTTGTAACTCGTGTTATGGGTTGTGAACGTTGACCACCCATACAGAAATTCATTGGCCATGGTCAGTGACATATGCCTAGTTTGGTTATTCGGTGTGCATTTTAGCCACACTGTGCCACTACGTATTGAAGTTCTTTGTCCTTTCTAGTTGATACATAGGGTTCCAAAACCATTGTCTCTCCCTCTGACCATTTGTGATTCGTGTTTTGAGTTATCAATTTGGACAACACATAGTGCACTTCCAAGGTCATAGTCAATGACGTATGCATCCTTTGATTAGTCACTGTTCACGCTAGCCACACCATGCCACTACTTGTTGAAGGTCTTTGTACTTGCTAGTTGACAACAAGTGTTACCAACCCATTGTGCCCCCCTCTGACCATTTTTTACTCGTGTTATGAGTTTTCAACGTTGACCACATAGTGTGAAACTCTGTTGGTCATGGTTTGTGGCATATGCCTACTTTGGTTTGTCACTGTACATGGTTGCTACGCCGTGTCACTACGTACTAAAGGTATGTGCTTTCTAGTTTGTGGCCAGTGTTCCCAACCCATTGTTACCTCCTCCGACAATCTGTGACTCTTGCTTTGAGTTGTCAACGTTGACCACATGAAGCGAAATTCTTTGGTCATGCTCAGTGACATATGAATTCTTTGGTTGGTCACTGTGCATCGTAGCCACACCGTGCCACTACATATTGAAGGTCTTTGTACTTGTTAATCGATAACTAGTATTCACAATCTATTTTTTCCCCCTCTAACCATTTGTGACTCGTGTTATGAGTTGTTAAAGGTGACCACACATAGTCACATTATTTGGTCATGGTCGGTGACATATGCCTACTATGGTTGGTCATTGCACATGGAAGCCACACTCTGCCACTACTTATTGAAGGTCCCCGTGCTTGGTAGTGTATACCTGGTGTTCCCAAATCATTGTTTCCCCCTC
Source organism: Penium margaritaceum (assembly GCA_023375785.1). NCBI lineage: Eukaryota > Viridiplantae > Streptophyta > Zygnematophyceae > Desmidiales > Peniaceae > Penium > Penium margaritaceum. Next base: position 1,833 of record SZWC01000655.1, on the reverse strand, counting down.
TGACCTTTTGTGACTCGTATTAGGAGTTGTCAATGTTGACCACACACTACGGATTTCTTTGGTCAAAGGCAGTACATATGCCTACTTTGGTCGGTCATTGTGCATGGTAGCCACACCGTGCTGCTACTTATTAAAGGTCGTTGTACTTGCTACTTGAAAACTAACATTCCAAAACCGTTACTCCCCCCTTTGACCATTTGTGAGTCGTGTTATGGGTTGTGAACATTGACCACCCATACTGAAATTCTTTGGTCATGGTCAGTGATATATGCCTAGTTTGGTTGTGCGCTGTGCATCGTAGCCAAACTGTGCCACTACGTATTGAATTTCTTTGTCCTTTCTAGTCGATACATGGGGTTCCTAAACCATTGTCTCTCCCTCTGACCATTTGTGACTCGTGTTACGAGTAGTCAATGTTGACCACACATAATGTGCGTATTTGGTCATAGTCAGTGACGTATGCATCCTTTGGTTGGTCACTGTGCACGCTAGCCACACCGTGCCACTACTTGTTGGAGGTCTTTGTACTTGCTAGTTGATAACTATTGTTCCCAACTTATTATTTCCCCCTCTGACCATGTGTGACACGTGTTATGAGTTTTCAACGTTGACCACGCACTGTAAAGTTTTTTTGCTCATGGTTACTGGCATATGCCTACTTTGGTTTGTCACTGTTCATGGTTGCCATGCCGTGTCACTACGTACTAAAGGTCATTGTGCTTTCTAGTTGATAGCCAATGTTCCCAAACCATTATTACCCCCTCTGACTATCTGTGACTCTTGTGAGTGGTCAGCGTTGACCACATGAAGTGAAATTCATTGGTCATGGTTAGTGACATATGCATACTTTGGTTGGTCACTGTGCATCGTAGCCACATGTGCCATTACATATTGAAGGTCTTTGTACTTGCTAATCAATAACTAGTGTTCACACACCATTGTTTCCGCCTCTGATCATTTGTGACTCATTTTATGAGTTGTCAAATCTAACCACACATAGTGCATTCTTTGGTCATGGTCAGTGACACATGCCTGTTTTGGTTGGTCATTGTACATGGTAGTCACACCGTACCACTACTTCTTGAAGGTCTCTGTGCTTGCTAGTTGATACCCGGTGTTCTCAACCATTGTTTCCCCCTCTGACCATTTGTGACTCGTTTTATGAGTTGTCAACGTTGACCACACACATCGGATTTCTTTGGTCAAAGGGAGTACATATGCCTACTTTGGTCGGTCAATGTGCATGGTAGCCACACCATGCTACTACTCATTGAAGTTCTTTGCACTTGCTAGTTGAGAACTTATACTTCAAAACCATTGGTTCCCCCTCTGACCATTTGTGACTCGTGTTATGGGGTGTGAACGTTCACCACCCATAGTAAACTTCTTTGGTCATTGTCAGTTGCATATGCCTGGTTTGGTTGTCCGGTGTGCATAGTAGTCACACCGTGCCACTACGTATTCAACTTCTTTGTCCTTTCTAGTCAATACATAGGGTTCCCAAACCATTGTCTATCCCTCTGACCATTTGTGACTCGTGTACTGAGTTCTCAATGCTGACCACACATATTGGACTTCTTTGATCATAGTCATTGACGTATGCATGCTTTGATTGGTCACTGTGCATGCTAACCACACCGTGCCACTACTTGTTGAAGGTCTTTGCACTTGGTAGTTGATATCTAGTGTTTCCCACCCATTGTTTTGTTAGCTATTGAGCTAACCACCTCCGGCAGAGAAGCCGCGAAACCGAAAAACTCACAAAGGTTCTTACACCTTCTTCCTTTGCATGTATGTGTCATGCACCCCAAACTTAATCAGGCATACACTTCA
>SZWC01000654.1:359601-377992 GCA_023375785.1 Penium margaritaceum | reverse complement strand
TATACATATACATATACATATACATATACATATACATATTCATATACATATACATATACATATACATATACATATACATATACATATACATATACATATACATATACATATACATATACATATACAACATATGTGCTCCTTACTCTATACGACTACAGATACCATGTTACTATGTAACTCTATGCACGCTTTGCGTGCATCACCATTCTCTTGTTCATCTTCCCACGAGAGCGGCAACCTCTCAAGGGAACGGAAAAGCAGACATGCTGCGTCTGGAAATGGTGGAGTGGGAACAGGATCCAATCTCAACGACTTATGTTGTCACCCCACATCCTTCGTGGATGAATTCGGTTGAGCGATGGGCTTTTGGGTTACGGACAACGGTCAATGTTTTTTCACGGCCAGTGATTTCACGAAAAGAGAAGTCTTAGAGCTTATTCAGGCGAAAGCCACACAAACTCTACAACTTGACATGGCGTTTGCATTTTAAAAAATTTATATTTGTAACGGGAGTGAACACTCAATTTTGGGTGTGAAAAAATCCTTACTTTTTCTTCGAGTAAGGTACTCTTGTTTTACCTGCAACATCTATTAAAATTGATGATCCGGTCCTGTAAGTCTTCAGAGGTAGTGCTGCAATTTTGACAAAATGTCCTGATGACTCTTGTGAAATTTTTCTTATTAGTCTAACTTTGTGACACACCGGACACGGATGGACGAGTGCGACTGGAATGTATGTGAGCATGGACTGTTTCACCCCCTTTCCGTGATGAAAATACCGGGATACCAGAAGTATGATGTCATTCAAATTGTGGGACTGGATCATGTTCCCACTCACCCACTGCCAGCCGAGGCAAAGACGGACGGGATGGAGGGGCCGGCCTGCTTGCCGCTCGCGGCGTTGGCGCTAACCTTCGGTGGTCGAAATGTCTTGACCTGTGACTCACGCTGCGACTATTGTGCCGCGCTCTCAGCTTGCAGGAAGCTAGAATGACCAATCCGGGGGCGTTGGTGTTGGAATCATTCGTTGGCGATCCCACGATTTCAACAAAACCGGGAGGCACAATCCTCCTCTCCTTACTGCACATGCTGTTTCCAATTTTCATGGTCGATGATTTGGAAATCAATGCCACCAGCCGCTTTTGAAGAACACAAAATAGGTTAAACTCTAGACTTTGTTCTTTGCGAAAGCAATGCCGGCCATGTTCAAGAGATAGGGATTCTTCGGCCACCTTCGGTAGGGGGCGAAGCTGGCCAGAGATATTTATGGCGAGCATTGCTTCCGCCAACGAAGCCGGACAAAAATTGAACGAGTGAAATCGAGTGCGCGTTTCGCAGTAATACGACACCGGACTCGAACCAACAGCACAAAATGCGTCCCTTACGATCTAACAATTCCAACAACAATCAACCTTACACCAAGTAAAAGATGAACGGTCCCTCTCAAGGCTGATCTCAATCTGTCAACATCTGAGCAATGCAAAAGGTCCCAAATTAAAGTTTTTAACCATAAAATAATAAACATCTTTCAGATATTACCAGTCAAATGGTCCCATTCTGAACAGTCGAATTCCATGGGTTGCATAAGGTCCCACACTGTTTGTTTCCCACTAGAAGCTGTATTTGGAGTTTCATTTCCCTTGAATAACATGAAAAAAAATTCCAAACGGAAAACTACCATGGAAAAAGTTTCATATGAAAATTTGCGTACCGAGGGTTGCAATACAGACCATGGACCACAATTTATAAACCAAACATTACAAAGCTTTAAATTCAACGAGTCCTTCTTTTGTAGTTACCATCTAAGAATCGACAAACCTTTTCATTATATAATGAAACCCATCACGATAAAGTCAAAACATGACTTTTCAAATGGAAAACTTCTTATTTCAAGTTTTTGGCATGAAATTGAGGGAGTGTGTTCTATAAATATGAAAAATACGTTTTAACGAAGATCAAAAGTATTTTTTATAAAATTAATTCACACATGATAAATATGAGAATATAGGAAATTTTGTACCCATGGAAAAGCATGGTAAAATAATTCAACTCGAAAAGAAGTCACCATTTCCATGTTTTGGGAGGTTTCATGTCATTTTGTTCTCCTACAATAAAATAGAACTGAAGAAAATTCATTGCAACAATATGTTTTAAGATAAAAAATCGTTTTCAATGTATTTTGTGTGCGTGAAGAAACTCTCTAATAAAGGAATTTAGAAAAGGTAACTAGAATTCAGACAAGGTAACCCTTTTTAAGAGAACAATTGGTTCAAATATGGTGAATGATGTGAAAAAATAAGAAAATAAGTAGGAAATAAGTGTAAATTGTATTCCTTTTGAAGAAAGGAATACAATTGCTATATTGGCATTTGATTTGTAGTCAAGCAACTGAGTTATGCAATTCAACAACCACATACAATAATACAAGCAAAAAGTTTCTATGTGTTTATAAAGTTTTTTTGTTTCTCCACGGTTATGCAAAAAAATTAATGAATGCGTTTAACATGTAAAATTTGAACTTCTAATGATTAAAATTAAGAGGCTTTTTTAATCAATTAAATGATACATTTTTCTAAAGCATTGCTTCTTAATAAATATTTTTTTGTATTACGATTGTGAATAATTTGGAAATTTTATGGGTGAAACACACTTGGACACAAGATCTAATATACAAGATTGGTTAGCACTTCGTGATATGCATATACATCACATATGGAGAAGTAGGTTAAGGGATCTAAGTCCACATAGTTAACTCATGCAAAGGCTGGAAACCATATGCGTTATAGTAGTAGGATTTGTGGTTGTACAAGTTAAGCAATGCACCAAGTATCAAAAAATGACTTGAATTTTGCTATAACACATGGCATTTTCCCTTGATGCCTTCTCAATAAGGAACGTCAATGTCGTTGTGTGCTCTGCTCTTTACAAGGTTTAAATAATGGAGGCAAAAATTAAAGAGAGTTATTTTATAACAATCATGTGAGCTAGAAAAAAATTAGGAATGTCTTCTTGGTGAGGAAACCTATCTTGTGCATGTTGGATGGCTCATGCATACAACTTAACCTTACCTACACATTTTTTGACACACTTGCTACTCCTTGCATCAAAGCCATCCTTTATAACATTTTAAGGAAGCGATTGGAACTTTTAAAACTATTTAGAAACTTCTTTTTTAAACTTAGAATCTTTCAAAATTTTCATGCTATACTTACGTTAACATTGGAAACTAGCTTAATTATCTTAGATGCATCATGTTTTGAATATACTTAAAAGGTGGCATAGCACCACCTTGGTTCAAATCAAAACCGTCTCAATTTAATGTCGTGAAGTAGAATATGTAATAAATATAAAGTTGACACGAATGGGCACCTATTAGTGAAACCATGTTGAAAAGGTTCGGTGTTTGCACAAGAGCTCCATGTCTCTATTTGTGGAAATCGTCACGATTCATTGCTGTTAACTCAACAAGGAGTTATGACCTCACCAAGCACATGATGTATTTTGTATTTTCTGGTGTAGTGACACTTAGCTATGTAAATCAAAAGAAAAATATTGAGTAAATTCTATAATAAAGTTTCAACATAGTAAAGCAAGCATTTGGTCTTGTAAAGTAGACCCTATATATGTACAAATATCCTTGTATGCTATGGCAGAAAGTTAGTTTTCATAATAAATTCATTGTTGCATGGGCATGGCCTCTTACGATGTTACGTTTAGTAAGAGTGGAAACATGAAATGCTTCTTTTCAAAAGCTTTGCTTCTAGCATCATAAGAGAGCATTGGATGCCACATTGTACCACGACATCACTACAAGACTACTTCTCACACAATTCTTAAATAAAGGAGAACGGTTTGTTTACAGGCTGAAAGGGGCAAGTTGGGAAGATGAAGCTTGCAGCCCCAACTAAGGATTTATGTGCTTGTTCACCTAGTGTACAAGTCTCCACAAACCTTCTTTTGGAATTTGATGGCAATTACTTATTTGAAAAGAGGTGATTGAACGATGTGATTTAAACTATTTCACAACAAGTTAACTTTGAACGTACCAAGAAAACATAAAAGTTTGTAGAGTCAAAGAAACGCTCATGAATTTACCATGTTGGATGGCACAATACATAATAGAACGGTTATGAGCCACCAATAGCACGAAAAATAGTTAGTAATTGACGATCTTACACAACGAGTCTTTGGTTCACAACCCACTTAAGTGGATATCGTGTCATAGTTTTGCAAGCCGTAGGTATTCACGCGAGGGAGGCAGAGGTTGTCCCACACATATGGTTACACGCGAGAGGCATGCCATTTGGCAAACTTGTAGTAGGCTCGCTCGAGTGGAATTTTGACTCCTTTAAGGACCACTTCATAACAATTTCCATGGAATTTCTGAGCTCCACAATTTCCACGAATAGAGGAAGAATCATCATATGTGCAAATACTCTAGAAAAGTTAGATTGCATAGTTTTATGTAACAACTCCTTCCTGCCCAGCATATCCAAGCACGGAAAATGAGGTCCTTATTTACTTATAAGGGGAATAAATTTAAAGAGCTCCATTAAAGTTTCTCATAAGTAGCCAATATGCGGTCACAAGATTCTCTAGACACAATATGAGTTTTATATCAAAGAATATTTAACAACCTCTTCATCATAAAGAAATGATGTTCTTCACATGAAGAAGAATCATAACAGCCATATTTCTTCACCAAATCTACTTAAGGTTGCCTTTGAAAAGCTCTTCATTCTGTCTTACAAATCAATTTAATACTTCAATTTGTTCTTTTTTTTTGTGAAAATTCCTCTATACCCCATTGAAATCTCTATCCATCCATAGAATAAACAAAACGTTAACACTATCCCCATTGAAGTTGAAAATCATGGATTGCTATTACCACGGATAGTTTCCACTATCTTTAACTAGAGGGGGTTATTAGTAAATTCCAGTTTTATGATTGTGATCTCGTGAAAACCTCTTCTACGAGCTCTTTCTGGTTTATCTACAAGTTAGGAAGCTTCATATCTTCACAAGTACGAGAATAATTCTCACTTTTAAACTCTTACCTAGCCTTCAACCTTTGACCTACAAGTGAATCTTCAACTCATAGTGTCACTGTACCCGACATTGCATTTTCAATTACTACAGACTATTTAAACCTTGAAGAAGTAAAGTGAAGATCTACATTTCTAAAGATATTTCTTCACAATGCCTCTCCACTTTGGAATTACATCATTTTTTAACTGATTTTCAATATATTTTAATTTGATCCATAATGCACCATGTGCAAAGAAAGACAATCTTGAAGTGAAAGAAAGAAATACTAATAAAGAAATTTTATTATTTTTTCTATGTTTGGGCTATGACATAACCACTCAAGGTTTATCAATTAATGACATGAACATGTATTTAAATTTGATGATTTTTCAAGATTTGTTTTTTTATGGATGATGGCTTTTGATTTTTCCTGACTTTATTTGTAGCCACTTGTTCTAAGAGGCATCATCCCATTTGCCAAGAATCCTTCTCATTATAGGCCGTCATTTTGTACGCTTCCTACCATTGAACTCAAACGTGAAAGCAAAATGCAAAGTCTCACCAATGTCAATGGCCATGAAATGTTGGTTGTTGATAGAGGAAGAATTCAAAGGATGGTATGTTTATGGTTTCATCTACAGATTTTTTATGAATAATAATCCATCAAGAAATGGTGTATATGAATTGGGAGATTTTTTTGAAATTTCTATGATAAAGATAACGTTTATCCTTACAAAATTCCATTGTTTTATATTTTCATGTGATTTAAAACATACCTTAATCTTATTAGTTAAAAATTACAAGGTTTTCACGGTGTAAAGCTATTTTTGTAATGTATTCTTTGATTCCTCAGAAAAATGTTTTCCTTTGAAACATTGAAACCCATTTTATGTTGGCTGAAAAAGTGTGATGTCCAGTAAACTTCTCACTTGGCTGATTCCTCATTGTAGAAATCCATTTTAGGGATCTTTATGTATTCAGTGGGTTATATGCGTTTATACTGGACGTCCGCATTATTCTTCTCTAGTTTGCCTTCATCTTTGTTCTGAAGGGGACGAGGGGATTTCCGGGCGGTCGATTGTGGCTAGTACTGTGAAGGTAAGTACAAAAGCTGCTTAGACGCGTAAATTGAAGTTTTGTCTTATTTTTAGCCTGTGATCATGACGACGCCGAGCCGCGGATGTTGTAAAACACGTCCACACGAACAGAATGACCGAATAGTTCATCACTTGGAGATAAACTTCGCCGGAAAGCTTTCCAATCATGGACGAGACGAGCAACTCGCGTGCCTCAGATTTTCGCTTTCTAAGCACCGCTTGCGACGGCCAAGCCAATGGCGACGCCGACGGGTACGGCGGTTGACAGTTGGCTCTTCGCACGATTCCTACGCGACAAAGACTTTTACGATGCTTCCCTCCCAACCGCGGAGTCGTTACAATGATGGGTGAGGCTGGATTACGTTGAAATCGGTCGTTGGGCTCCTCAACGATCGATTTCAGCGATGACCGCAGCTTCCTGTCCGCGTGGTTTTAGCCTTACAGTTGCCTAGGTTGCGTAGCTCGGCACTCCACGTCGATTCATTCGGATAAACTCAAAACTTCCCTCCTCCAACAATCCTAGCGGGCCCCACGCAGAACACGGGTGACCGAATGAAATCGGCCCACAATCCCCGTCTCCACCAATCACGTGCGAATAAAGATAGTTGGAACCTCGACATGCGTCCGCGTTTGGGAAGTGACGCACCGGATCTGACCGGCTGCGCGAGTCTTCTGACCGGCGATGACGATTATTGCTAGGCGGCGGCCGGCAATTCGTGGACTCCGCATGTCCTTCAACAAAATGCGCCACGTAGACCGTGGCTGACAAAGGGTGTGTGGGAATGCAAGTCTAAGAAAATATCCAGATTCCCCGAGAAACGGAACTCACCAAACACCCCGTCGACGAAAAGTTAAACATCGGTCGCCCCGCCTTTCATTAGTTGTTTCCCAAAAGCCCCATCTTGACTTTTTTGGACACAGTAAGCCCTGCGATGGCCCGCGGGGTAGATTGTTTCGTTACAATATACCCCGACATGAGGGGTATATTGTAACGTCACGATATACCCCGTTTCCGTATTGAGTCGTCTAAGGTATTTTTAGCATTTTTCCTATTTCTCGGAACACGTCCTAAGAAACAGATGGAAAAGCCTCTTATCATCAGGTGTCGTCTCTGAATTGCTCGCGTGTTTGTTTTTCAAAACCCACCCTCCCAATATAACGTTGTGCAATGTATCCACCCACCCCCCGCCTTTTTGGAAGGTCTCATTTACTTCATAAAAATGTTTGATAACAACAACGTTTTTATATTGAGAGATTACACTGAAGTCGCAAAATGAAAATGTCATGACAATGACCATGTACCCGAAGGGGTACCTTGTGACGAACACTCTGGCTGCAGGGGGTCCTGAAATCAAAGTTTTGAAGTCGGGGCTTATAGTGACAAAAAATCAAAACACAGGGTGAATAGAAGTCGAAATCCTTCGAACGGGGTGGATAGCGTTTTCAAATATCCGGAATCGGGTACCTCGTAACGTTGCTGATGCAAGTCCCACCAGATCTTTTGATGACATCATCATACCACCTTTGCGGAAGTTTTCACGAGCGAAACGGAGCCCGCTCACAAGCCTTTTCATCATGAAGCAAAATGTCCACATGCCTTTTAGTGACCGAACTCGCCAAACCCCCCTCTTCGAAAATATTCCATAAAGCAATCCGCATTTAATCATCATTCTAAAGGTACACCGTCTGCACTATTTTAAATGACAAGAATCCCCTTCATGGCATGTGGGCTGCATTATTCCTGTACAATATATGGCGACATGAGGGGAATTTTGTAACATCAAATTTTACCACTTTTTTCACCTCGTCGTATATGTTATTTCTAGTATTCTTCCTTATTCTCGGAACACGTCTTACGTAGCAAGTGGAAGAGCCTCTTATCATCATGTTTCATTTTTGAACTGCTCGCGTTTCTCTTTTTTAATCCCCCCAAGTAATGACTAACAATGTAAAATCATTTGTCTCTATTGACATGTTGGCACATTATCCCTTGGACGACAACCACGGCATGTGGAATCATTTCGCCCTCCCCTTTTCCCCTTCTTTTTTGGAAGGCCTCGTTTTCTTCATCAAAATGTTTCATAACACCTATTTTCAAATTAAGAGATGCCAATATACTCAAAGTGGAAACGAGTAGACAACGACCATGTACTCGTCAAGGTGCCTTGTCACTTAAGCTTTGGCTACAAGGTGTTCTAAGTTAATAGTATTTTAAGATTGGGCTAATGGAGTATAAGTAACGATGATAAATGGAGATGAAAATAGTTTCTAATGGGTGGAATGTGCTTTCAAACAACCAGAATAGGGCACCTTATAACTTTGCCATTTTGAGTACACTCGTCCATCGTTGTCCACTCTGTTAGATGACAAGAAAATGATGTTCATAACTTTTCGCACAAACAGAAACCAATAATGAACGGAGTGAAAGGATGTCCAATTCAACAGGCGAGCAACGACGTCGAGAAGGACCTCATTATCTGCAATCTTCAATAGTGTAACGGCACTGGCCGTTTTGCGACTAACTGCAGAACCAAAACGTAGGCCCTCAGAATAGTCGTCTCAGGAGGAGTAGCCAATGGTCGCCTCAGCCCTTTTGGCTGAGACGAACCACGCCACAAATGGACGTAGTCATCATAGGGCATTTTTGTAAACATGCAACCTAAGACCCTATCATTCCACGTGGCACATCCACGTGGGAACAGGACCCTAGCGACCAACTAGAGGGGAGGAGGAGTGACGTGATGGATCTTCCATCGCGGCACTCCTCTTGCCTTAAATTCGGCCTATGGACCGAATACGGGCTAGAGTCGAACTAGACACTAGCCCGAGATTATTTTTCGGGCCTCAACTTGTCGAGACATCGGTCTCGAGCCCCCGAAACCCGGGAACTATATTTAAACGCCATTTTTAATTCTAAAAATGGCTCGTACGCTACATTCCTCCCCCTTTACTTCGAACCGTCCCGGTTTGTCTTTGCTCACGGAGGTTTGATCATTGCGTACTTCATGATGCAAACCATGCAACAAGATTCGTTAACAAGATCACACGTGTGAACTCTTGTCATCCGCAACACGGTTGCGTCACGTTCACGTACAATCAATCACACACTTGCGGTTTTTTGTGATTATGGTCATTAGCGTACAACATCCAGTGTTGATCGCGTGATCCTTGGCTCTTACCAAGATGACACACGTATAATCCTTATACGTTCTTCACAAGTGTTGGTGAGTCTTCACCAAAGACTCATCACACGTGTGAAGCGGTGGCATGGTCGATGCCTTTTGGGACGTACATTGTCAACACTGTCTTGCCAGTTTGGAAGAGGGTACATGGAATAAATTTTCCCACATTCCGTGTGGTATGTGTTCAGCAAACAGTTGTGGTGACGCCTACTCCCCCTTTGCAAGGAGCGTCCCTGCGACCAATTAACCGGGCGTCCTCGCGAAGAGCGTCCAGGTCCACACAACACTCCCCATGTGGTTGGGACATGATCTCTTCCAAGGGGTTGTTGCCAAGGTGGTACCTCCCAGCAACATTGTCAATAAGTGCAATCCGAGATCTGGACATCAGTCCTCTCGGTTTGTAACCACGTGTTCATGACCACGTGTAGGTCTACTAGACCTCTTTCAGTACCTGTGGGTTGGTCGGCTGAACTCAACCAAGCTCCACTAAGCCCATGCAACTCTCATGCTAGCTTTTCCTTAGGGTTGGGAGGCACCAAGATCCTAAGACATGGTTGCAGAGCACACTTGTTTTTTCGTTCAAAGATTACACTCATCTTTGAAGGAGGCAGCGTTGGTCGTCTGGCATGCGCATTTTCCGTCAAAGTCCATCAGTGGACACGACAATGCTCCGACTTAGATGATCTTGGTCTCAACCATCATCCCCTCATTTTTGTCTGAAATGGGTACCGTAGGCTGCCGCTCACGTCACCGTCAAAAGCACACCGCTTTTGACCTAGGTCAACTGAGATAACCAATCTCAGCAACCATGGATTCCATCCACGGACAAAGTGTTCATCGTACGATATTCACCAAACGGGTGTACCATGATCACCATCATCTCGATATTAGTTGGAAGAACACATTTCGGGTGTCAGTTCCATGTGATTGTGATCAAACACCTCTGAATCACATCCGGTGATCCTGGAACAATTAGTTCCTCAATTTGTTTGCGATAACATAATCGCATGCAAGGGTTCCATTCAAGATCCCGTCAATGGATTATGTTCGCCAAGTTGCAACAATCCCTGTTGCTTCAATGTCTTGTATAATGTACATTTGGTACTTCCATTCAATAGAGTATTTTCCATATGCCTCGCACGAGGCACTCGTGGAGGGGATCGCCCTCATTAAAGACATCCCGGCAAATATCCACCATTGTGGATACCACCGCAGCGGCATCCAAAATTGTATTGTACTTGCGTTCGGCAATGTACTTCAATTGAACCATCCCCAAAAGCAAGGGGCTTGAGTCGCTTCACCATGACCTTTCAGGTCAGTGAAGCATGGTTCAACTACACCGTAGTCATTATGATCTCTCTCGGAGATTGGTTTTATTCCAACAAATTGGATAGCTGGTTCTACACCATGCCTTGGTATGACCAGAATCCATCTACATTATGTTTGAAGAGCGTGACGTACACAACTAGTGTATTGTGTCACGATGGCCTCAACTTTGAGACGTTCCTCAAAACATCAAAAGAATCTGATGAGAAATATCGTTTCTCAAGGTCCATCTTGAAGAGTCCCTTCACATCAACATTTTTGACACACTGGTCATCATTTTACCTTTGTGTTGATTATGACTCGTGTGGTCGGTCGGACCACCAAGATGTAGGTGCTAACACACTGTTGGCATAAAGCTTTCGGCATATAGATCGTCTCCACGGTCATAAGCTTTGATCACAAAACCTAGACCTTGACGTGATCCCAACTATGTCGTAGTTGGTTTGTAGCAATCTATGAGACCGTCATAGTTCTCTGGAGCGCCATGAGGTAGAAAATGAGTGTCGCTCATTTCCTCTTAAATGGATTTTCACCGAGCTGTGGATGAATTTATGTCATCGACGTCGGTTCATGTATTTTTTTTCTTTCAATGCCTATGACGTTCACTCATCGAGTGATGATAGACTGAAGGTGTCGCCTTCAAGTTTGTTCACTTTTGACATTCGGTCAATATTTTCATACGCCAGAATTGACTCTTGCGATCCTTGACCACCGCACTGCGGCGTTTCAAATCGTGGAGGACCCATCGAAGAGTCTCTGCCCCTCTTTGGCGCAAATACAACCTCCATTGACAATAATCACTGTCTCATGAACAGGGTTGTGAGTACACTCATGTACCTTTTCATTGTCGGTACCAGTCGGGCACTATGATTTGAATCCATCACTCAACGAGTAAGAGGGTGTTAATGGTTTCGCCATTGGAACTTTATTCAAGCGTATCATCCTTGACACGTTCCATCACGGACCGATATTTGCATCGGCCATGACTGATGATGCAGAGAACCTCCAAAAGGTACTGATGCATCCAGTACACACTGTGTTCAGGCAGCACGATGACAATCCTCGAGGATTAAAGTCGGCATGCTAACAGGCCAGGTCACATCTCATGACATAGTCATGATATGGACACAGTCATGAAATGATCACATTCGCCTTTGAACATTGTAGCGCAATGGGACGTGCAACTGTCGTGGCACACGTCTTGTACCCACCAAACTACTTTTTCGGTGAAATGGTGTTGTCATTTTTATCCAAGACATCAACTGATATTGTCAGCTTGTTCAAATGTCACAAAACCGTTGTGATCATTCGACTGTCTAACTTATCCATAATTGATATCGTGTTCATCGCACCAACAGTTAGTGGAAAAGGTTTTTGTGTAAGTCGTACACGTTTACCATGCTTGCCATGTACCCAATTTCATGTCGCTGAAGTACCATGGTATGAATCGCATACCGTGACCCACTGGAAAGAGGGTTGTCTCCAACACTTGGTCATGCGCTTTGACCTCCTACGGCCATGCAAGCCGTGTATGCTTTGGAACTTGGCTCAACCGACTGGGCTTTTGTAGCACGTTCTACAAATGGATATGGAAGAGTTCTTCCACCTTTCGCATGGTCCAAATTTGAGGAAATCGTCCTCGTCACATATGTGATTTATCCGTTTGAATTTTGGTTTGTACTTCTTTCGGAAGTATCTTTTCATACTGCGATCGGCAGGGAGAAGTTTTCAACCTTCAATGATCGTCACAGTCGGTGACGACCGAGACTACTATATTTTTATGCCGTTCGGGCGTACATCTGATCACCACAGTTGTCTGTGATTGTTTCCAGCCATGCCTCTCGATTCTCTATTGAAGGATTCGACAGTATGACCATCGTCGACTTCGTCGAGATGACTTGCAAACGCCAAACGACGTGGTTTTGGCGCTTTGACAAACGCGCTTGATGCTCTTGCCAATAGAAGCACTCCGCGCATAGATGGTATGCTTTTGTCTGGTGGTTTATCGCAAGCTAGAACGACGAGTCAACGGTTGCCTAGTTTTTGATAGTTGATACAACGGGGTGCAATCAGTACCCATGTTATCGGTGCAATCGGCAGCTTGTAACAAGTGTTGTACCATCAACACTAGCGTGGCTAGTCCAGCCAGAGCTTATGGCCATAGTGCGTTCGACACTCGTATCAGTGGTGCATTCGGCACCCATAACAAAAGTGCAACCCACAGTTCTTGTCAATCGTGCAATCGGAGTTTATGACAACGGTGCTTTCGGCACTCGTGCAATCGGTGTTTATGAAAACGGTACATCGGCACAGGTTTTACCGCCGTACTCGTTGGTCATGGATTCAACGCTCATGGGAATCGTGCGTTCGGCACTTGCGTGAATGCTACGATTTCATTTTCCATGTTGGTCATGCTCCAAGTGCAACCGGCACATGTCAATAGACCATCACGCGTGGATTTCCACCATCACGTTTGTGTTCTGAGTGCGATCGACACTCACGTTCTTGATTAGTCAAAATCCATTCATAGATGACTTATCCAACGTTCTTGGTGCAATCGACACCCACGTGGATTTGCAACCGGCCTTTGCTTTGGTCATACCTTTCCAGACCATGAGCAGTGTGTTTGGCACTAGCATCATGAATGCCTTCGACATTCATGATTAAAGTGCAACAGGCACTTTTGTAGTGGTGTGTTCGACACCGACAAAATTTTTGAAGCTAGCACTTTGGCTATTGCTCGTAATGCATTCGGCACTTGCGTCAATGATGTAATCGACGTCCGTGTAAGTGTGCAATCGACACTCGTTATGTGTAGTCTGCACATCTCACATTGTTGCGACGAGTAGGTGAGTCGTCAAGTGGTCGTAGCACGTTCGGTGCTTTCATCGTTCTCATCGAGAATTTGTCTCGATACACGTCACCATTGTGGTTCTGCAACCTGGTGCACATTTTGTTGTGATGCTGTCAGTCATACACAGTTGTAGAGTTGGTTGTGACCGCTCGGCCGTGTCCATGCTCGTGCAGATCCCTGAGGCGGACCCAGCTGGAGACAAAGTCCCCTGAGGTGATGCTCCACCCACTGGAGGCAGCCTGGTAGCCTACCTGGTGTACCAGAGGGTTGCCACGACCTACGGGCTGCGTTTGGAGACCTTCAGGATTTTCTCGGTGGACAGCCCTGTCAGGCTAATTTGCATGTTTGTTTTCTTACACTCTCCGACTGCTGCCGGACATAGGCGTGTGACCAGTCATTGTGTCTGTTTTTTGTCTTGCATCCGTAGGATCAGACGGCGCTCCGTTTGGACACCTGTGCGCAGAGTTATGGCCAAAACAGTGGTTTTGGGCCGGTTCAGGACCGACAGGTGCGGCCGCGTGCGCCACCCGCTGTGAGCCGCGGTGGCTATTTATGCTATGGACCTGTCATTTGTCAACTCTCTCTGCACATTCACTGAAATGCAGCTTCTGAGACTTGTCTTGTCTCTCCTAGCCTGACCCTTGCTGTTCTCGCACCCGCTTGCATGCTAGTGCGTTGAGCTGACCGGTCTATGCGGCCATGTCAGCAGCAGCATTGCTAGGAAGCTGTGGTGAAGTTTCTCACATTGTAGTTGTCGTTTTGCGTAAACAAAATTGTTCAACGCATGTACACCCGCGGTGAGCCATGTCGTGGCTTTGGAAGGTCAGCCCTTTCGGGTTTTCTCACAAAATACCCCAATCTTTGAGGTTGATTCAAAAAACTCTATGCACTGTCGGTGCTAAACTTTTGCCGTTGAAGCATTTCCAAGTGATTTTTGTTCAGGACATGGAAAAGAGTCGGTTTTCCTCCTTTTTGTGGCTTCAAAATTGAGCAGAAAAAAGAAAACTAGGACCACTGCTTTTCGAACAATCTCAACTTGAGCTCTTAGATTTTGCATCGAAACCCATGGTCAACATGACCACACTCCGGTACGACCACAAAAAAATTCACTGTTTCAAACGTTTTTGAAAACGGTTAGAATTCCTCAACTTGAGGATTCATGAAAAATGAACCTGATTCTGGCACGTCAAGTGTCCCTTGTTTTTTTTGCTTGATAATTGGAATCTTCCAAGCGTCACCCGGTGGTATGTTGGGCAAACGATCTCATTTTCCGTTGACAGGAAAATATAGGCCAATATTTGAGAAATACTCAAAGTATTGTAGAGCTCATACGGAGCCCATTGTCGCTTTTTATGGCGGTCAACCCACGGCCAACAAGGCCAAATGTCGAGTTCAACCGAGGAAATCGTCCTCGCCTCTAGTGCTAGTGGCACTTAGAGATTTGTTTTCTTGGATATTTTCAAACCACGCAAATTTGGAGCCCGGTCTGAGCTTCAAACTGCTTTTTACGGTGCCCAAATTCGTCGCCAAACGGAGGAACTGTCTTCCAAGTTGTGTTGGACCGGGCGGGTCCAAAAGAAGAAGTTTTGGGGGGAAGGGTAGAAAAACAGAAATACGTCGCATTTGAATCGACCCCTTCCGGAACCAAAGCTCCGCACCTAACAACTGAGCCAATCGCTTGCAAAAGTAATGCACAACAAGTTTTATACGATCTCTCGATGCGTTTGACGCGCCATGGTCTCTGACCGAGGTGGAAGGGGGGTGGGAAGCTTCCTCGTCTCCACCCTTGGGCTGTCGGCCCGCGTGAAAGGGGGAGGGGGAGAGGGGAGAACGCCACCTCTGTACCCCTCAGGCCGTTGGCCATGTTAGAGGAGGGAGAGGGGAAGTCGTCCCCTCTCCATCATTCGGGCCGTCGGCCTAAGTGAGGGGCGGGGGGGGACGTCCCCTCTCCTTCCCAGTGATGCCGTCGGCGCCATGGCGAAGGGGAAGAGGGGGAGGGGGGGGAGCTCGTCCCTCTCCTCCCCCCTCGGCGCTGTTGGCGCAGTGGGCGAAGGGGAGAGGGGGGCTCTTCCCTCTCCTCCCCCTTGGCGCAATCGGCGCCATGGCGGAGGGGAAGAGGGAGGGGCTCGCCCCTCTCCTCCCACTCGGCGCCGTCGGCGCCATGGACGAGGGGGAGAGGGGGGGCCTTGCCCCTCTCTTTCTCTTTGATGTCGTTGGTGCCATGAAAAGGGGGGGGGAGGGGGGGAGGACGTCCGCTCCTATTCTCCCCTTCGGCGCTGTGGAGGGAGGGGGTGGGGGAGCGGGGCTCCCGTCCCTCTCCTCCTTGGGCAGTCGGCCCGTGGGAGAGAGGGAGNNNCCCCTCTCCTCCCACTCGGCGCCGTCGGCGCCATGGACGAGGGGGAGAGGGGGGGCCTTGCCCCTCTCTTTCTCTTTGATGTCGTTGGTGCCATGAAAAGGGGGGGGGAGGGGGGGAGGACGTCCGCTCCTATTCTCCCCTTCGGCGCTGTGGAGGGAGGGGGTGGGGGAGCGGGGCTCCCGTCCCTCTCCTCCTTGGGCAGTCGGCCCGTGGGAGAGAGGGAGGAGGGGGAGTACGCTCCCTTTCCTCCTCTTTGGGCAGTCAGCCCACATCAGAAGGAGGGGGAGGAGGGGGAACGTCCCCTCTCCCCCCCCTTGGGCCGTCAACCCATGGCAATGGGGAGGGGGAGGAACGCTCCCCACTCCTCACGCCGCCGGGGCATTTGGGCTGAGTCTGCCGGGCTCGGCCTGTCTGGCTCGGCCTGTCGGGCTCTCCCCGGTGCGAGCTCGCTCGCACCGGAGGGTGTTTCGCTGATCGTCGGCGTCAAGCTCTCGGCTCGTCCTCGCCGGCGGTCAGTCCGTGTTTGGCCTCTCGCACTCTCCATCGATCGA
This sequence comes from Penium margaritaceum, assembly GCA_023375785.1. Taxonomy (NCBI): domain Eukaryota; kingdom Viridiplantae; phylum Streptophyta; class Zygnematophyceae; order Desmidiales; family Peniaceae; genus Penium; species Penium margaritaceum. The sequence goes on along the minus strand of SZWC01000654.1, from coordinate 361,598 downwards.
TCGTATGGCGTTTGGACGAACTGGTCGAAACCCCTATTCAATTTTCTCTCGTTGTGCACTGCGACGGGGGTAAACGTTGTCCATCGATGTTGAGATCTGACGCCTCAGTGTTTCCGACACCCACATTTTTTTTTTCCGCGGAAGCTCTGGCTCTGATGCCAATGTAACAGCACTGGCCGTTTTGCGACTAATTGCAGAACCAAAACGTAGGCCCTCAGAATAGTCGTCTTAGGAGGAGTAGCCAATGGTCGCCTCAGCCCTTTTGGCTGAGACGAACCACGCCACAAATGGACGTAGTCGTCATAGGGCATTTTTGTAAACATGCAACCGAAGACCCTATCGTTCCACGTGGCACATCCACGTGGGAACAGGACCCTAGCGGCCAACTAGAGGGGAGGAGGAGTGACGCGATGGATCTTTAATCGTCGCACTCCTCTTGCCTTAAATCCGGCCTATGGACCGAATACGGGCTAGAGTCGAACTAGACACTAGCCCGAAATTATTTTTCGGGCCTCAACTCGTCGAGACATCAGTCTCGAGCCCCCGAAATCCGGGAACTATATTTAAACACCATTTGTAACTCTAAAAATGGCTTGTACGCTACAAATAGGCTACCCTGACATATTTTGTACACCGGACTACACCAACACTCCATGTCACAAGCAAGTTTCGCAACCTTTCCATGCACATTTCAACGCTTAAGAAGAGTCATTTCTTTTCTCACCCACAAGCTTGTTATGATCGTTTGTTATCCCGCTCATAAGTGAGATGGTTGACGATTGAAAACAAGGCTTGTCACTTTGTACCAGAGAGGGGTTGTTTGGGTATGTTTTACAAGGTAAAAGTCTACTCGGATGTTGTAAGTGCCCAAACTTGCGATGTATCTACAATGTGTTGGTTACGAGAACGTGAGGCCCGGTTGAGCCGTTTGGGGTTTTGACAGTTCGCGTGACGCGATGCTGTGTCCTAATTCGTTGTCTCGAGATATCCCTCGTTGCTTTGACGAGGGGCTTAAAAACCAGATTTGGGGTTCGGGAGGTTTGTCAAAGTTGCTCAAAGAACCTCATTTGTAGTCTTGAGATGTTGAGGTTCGTCGATAATATGTTCCGGCTTGTTGTGGAAGTGACACGAAAAATAGTCGTCAACGCGCGAGGATTCCGAAATATTCCAAAGAATTCCCTCCGAATGCGAAAAAAGTGGTCGAGAATAACTTTCAATGTACGTCAGAAGTGTCGATGCACATCTTAGGCCTCTTGTGGGTTGGGCCTTGTGTATGCCTTCGGCATAACATCATTGTACTAGCTGTCGCGTTGGCGGGATTGTTGTTGCCTGCAAGTGCCAACCAATTCATTCACACTTAACAAATTCGTTAACAAACATCCCCATAGTTCATCCAGTGCTTAGTGCCGTAAACGTAATATACTGATGACTACAAATCTTGCACGGAAGTTAATCAGGCGGGTAAGATGTGGCATGAAATTGAAGTGAAAATAGCACAAAATGTCTGAAAGGTATAGGTTACATGGAAGATGGAAAGAACATACCCTTATCTTAGATCATCCTACATTTAAATTAATTAAAAATGATGAAGAATTGATTTTTAGTAAATTTGAAGCACCTCTACTACAAATCTAGAATATACAAAGTACATTTTTGAATATATATACATAAAAAGATATATAAATACATATAAAAAATCCATAAACAAATTTTAGATCGATTTAAATATATAGATATAGATATAGATGTAAAAAATATATGTATGGATATAGATTTAGATATAGATAAAATAGTAGAAGTATAAATAGAAAATAAAAGTATGTAGATAGAAGTATTTATATAGATATAGATATAGATATAGATATAGATATAGATATAGATATAGATATAGATATAGATATAGATATAGATATAGATATAGATATAGATATAGATATAGATATAGATATAGATAAAGATATAGATATAGATATAGATATAGATATAGATATAGATAT
>SZWC01000654.1:287294-334821 GCA_023375785.1 Penium margaritaceum | reverse complement strand
AAAAAAAAAAAAAAAAAACAAAGGGGACATCGCTACCTCACGATTCTTGCGTGGGAGTGATATCCCCATGCACTTTTTTTTTCTTTCTCGACCGTCAACGCATGCCACGAGCGAGCATGATTTCGGGCTCGACTTTTCATGCTGGACGGATGAGACCCACATTTTGTGTTTTATGGGTATCTAAGCTTTTTGGCCCAAAGATAGTTGACCTCGTGGCCTCACTTTTGAGTGGCATGGGTTTGAGTTTGTGATCCGATCTAAAGGCCATCCAATGGCAGCAGGAGATCATTGGAGCTGCATCAACGACTCTCACGATTGCTCTCACATTGTCGACCGCAGGCGTACCACCTCTTGAGCAAATCCATCCGACGTGGCACAGCTCTCCCATGCCACCAAAAATGTGGAGTGAATTCAAGTACACGGTAGAAACTCCAACATCTACATTAGTAGTCCAGCTTGACAGAGAACACTCGGCGTTTTGGCAAGATCATTACCGGCAGTGACCTCGCCCTCGACAAACTGTGTTCCTACTACAACAACAACTTGAAGCGAGATATTCGGTGAACAATCACCATTTTGGCATCCAAGACGACCTTCCGTGAATGATCGCAGCAGCTGACCGCATCGACAGTGTCGAATACAACACTCGGATGCAAGAATCCAACGGTTGGCAACCCCAAAGCCACAATCCTTATCGTGGCGGAGGGAAGTCGAAGTCGACGGAAACCTCGTCTCTGATGGAGATTGATGACATTATTCAGCGTAATCAACAGCTTTACTTGACATGCAAAACATTGGGTCATATCTTGCACGACTGCCGAAAGCGGCAAAAGTAAGCCAAAAGGGGGGGGGCGGGGGGTCGTAGAAAAAGAGTGAGGAGTGGGAAAACGACAGAGGGAAGGAGTAGATGGTTAAGATCCTATGCGGTCCAAACATCTGCCCCAAACGATTGTCCATCTGAGGGGATCTCATGGCCATAAACAAGGGAACCTGAGATTGCAAAGTTTGACGAGGGATGCGAGGACGACCGACCGGCAATATTGCTATGAGTGCAACTGAGGATTTGCAAAAGTCACTGAACAGAGCCATCAATACTGGATGGAGGAGCTTCTTACAGTTTCTTTGGGAACAACATGGTTCGAAGCTGGGTTTGTAGACCAAACCATGATTTTTTTAAGGAAAAATTGCACACGAACGACTATACATCCGTCAACTTCGCGAACCACTCTGACTACAAATGGAGATCTCCATGATGTAATGGTCTGGAGGAATTACCTAATGAGTAACCACAAAATCATCCTTGGGTAAGATTTCCTGTACCGGCACAATGCGCAGGTCGACTAGAGCAGGGGAGTAGTCTACATCAGCATTAATGGCAGAAAGGGACACCTGCCTCTGGTCGAGCGACCCACGACAAAATGGCAGTTACAAGAAGTGATAGAAGAAGAAGTTGTAGAGGAAGTTGCGACAGCCATAGAATGCCAACCGCTATCTCTGGACGTGGCCAAGCGATACCTGAAGTGTAGGGCTCAAGCGTGGCTAGTCCACGTGGAAGCAGGTGAAGCGGAAGAATTTGCAGCCGTCAAAGCAACACAAAAGACAATGGCATTTGAAAAGTTTGCAGCAGTTGCGAAAGAGTTCACGGAGCTCATCGAGGAGTTCAAAAGGGGTTTCTCCCGACAAACTACCCCGTGAACTTCCACCGCAATGCAACATCGACCATTAGATAGACTTGAAGCCGGATAGCAAACCGAGAATGAAAGGGACCTATCGGATGAGCGATCAAGAGTTGACCAAACTCAAGAAACAGTTGGATGAGAAGCTCGGGCAGGGATTCATCCGACCCTCAACGTCACACTACGTTGCATCAGTACTTTTCATGAAAAAGAGAACAGGAGATATGCGGATGTGGGTGGACTACGGTGCGTTGAACGACATTACCATCAAGAACCGCTATCCCCTCTCACGAGCATATGAACTTTTTTACCAACTCCGTGGGGTCCAAATTTTCAACAAAATTGACCTATGCAGCGGCTATCATCAGATTTTTGTATCTGAAATGGACGTTGAGAAGACAATATTCTGCACCAGATATAGACACTTTGAGTTCATGGTTGTGCCGTTTGGACTCACGAACGCCCCTGCAAAATTTGTGGGGACAATGAACAACATTTTTTTGCCCGTACCTTGACAACTTTGTGGTCGTGTATCTCAACGAGATCCTAGTGTATAGCCGTAACTCGGAGGAACACAATGGACATCTCCGAAAATTTCTCAAAGTTTGAAAAAACAAGAATTATTTTGGAAAACTCTCCAAGTGCGACTTTGATCGCTGTTCGATCAAGTTTATGGGCCACATCATAAGCGGTGGATGGATCACCATGGAGTGGAAAAGGTGGAGGCAATTGTTGATCCGCCGACACCCACAAGTATTTGGGACGTCCAAGTGTTTTTGGGCTTCTGCAACTATCATCGATTCGTAAAGGAATATGCCCAATGTTAGTGCCTCTCTCCGATCTCGCCCAAAAAACCACCGAGTGGAATTGGGAGACAGCAAACAAAAAAATTTTACCTCTTTGAAAAATGCTCAGACCTCAACGCCAGCCTTACGATTGGCAAACCCAAAGATGGACTAAATCATGGCCACCAATGCGTCTGATCGAGCCATTGGAGAAGTTCTTCTCCAAGACAACAGCGGCGGAGAACAACCGGTCGCGTACATGTCAAGAAAGTAGCACGGGCCAGAACTGAACTACACGGTGCACGAGAAGGACATGCTTGCAGTCGTACATGCGTTCAAGACATGGTGATCTGGAATGCCGGCGATACATTGTCTGCATCGACCATCACGCGCTGAAGTATCTTAAGACCAAGCCGAATCTAAGTCGTTGACATACTCAATGGATGGAGTTCCTTGAGTCCAAATTCGACCACGACTTTGTGTACCGGCCTGGAAAAACAAATCTGGCTGATGATCTAAGTCGATGACCAAAATAAGTGGCCGAGATCAGCACGTTTCTCATCGAACCAGACCCATACCTGGCGAGACTGTTTGTGAGGGAGTTCAGAGGGTATGACAAGACCAAGTTTTGGTTCAATGACCCTTACTAGCGACGGCAATTCACTGGCCAGGTCGTCGTACCTCCATACGAGGAATTACAACGGATGCTATTGGAGGAGTGCCACAATATCGGCACTTCGGCGAGGACAAGATGCTCAAGAAGCTGGCAATTTTTTTTTGGTGGGACAAGATGCAGACCGACGTGGCGGCATTTTGCAAGCCATGTGACACCTGTCAGAGAAAAACTTTACGTCATACAAGACTACATGGTCTACTTCAATCCCTACCTGTTTCCACAGAACCATGTGTCGACAACAGCATGGACATTGTGACGGGACTACCCACCACTCTGAGGGGTATGACGCCATCCTCATCGTGAAGACTACCGTCACCTAAGAAGGAACACTATCAACTCAAAAGGAATAGCGCGGATGTTTCTAAATCGGATCGTGCAGGTGCACAGAGTGCCAAGTATCATCGTCAGCAACAAAGAATGTCGCTTCACTATCCGTTTTTGGCGTGAACTGATGACACGCTATGGCAGCGGGATCCAGCTATCAATGGTGTTCCATCCTCAGACTGACGGGCAAATCGAGCGAACCAACCGGATGCTCGAACAACTTCTCCGAACTTTATGCAAACCACAAGGCAGTGATCGGGAAACAAAACTGCCGACTACTGAGCTCGCATACAACTATGCCACCTCCACCGCAACTGGTAGAATCCCTTTCAAGGTCGTGTATGGCAAACTTCCCGCCACACCAGCCGGGTTGCAGAGACAAAGTAACATTTCTGCGGTTGAAATTCACCGCCAGGACTTTGCAAGCATCTCGTGGAAAACACAACAGACCCTCACGAAGACACAAGCAACTATGAAGCAGGCATTCGACCGACATCGCAGCGATGACTGGTTCAACATTGGCAATTGCATCCTCCTCAACTCGGCAAACATCAAACTCCGAGGTCAGACCTTTGCAAAGCTCAAATCTTGCTGGTTCAAACGGTTTGAGATTGAGCGAATGCAAACCCCAGTCGTTGCTGGACTTCGTCTCCCTTATAGCATGGCAATCCACCCTGTCTTCCATATGTGAAAGCACTACCGGGACCCCAGTCAGAACCTCCTCGGCCGGGACGTCACACCTCCACCTCCAGTACAAGTGGACGGGGATACAGAGTACGTGACTGAAGATATCCTCGGACATCAACGCAGAGAAAAAAAAATCGAATATCTGGTCATGTGGCACGGCTACGGCGCCACGCACTACAGCTTGGAGCCCTACAACCACCTTTGAGACGTCGATCATTTGATCAACGGTTACTTTCAAAGTCACCAGCCTACATCTACTAGCGCACCGGGGTGTCGCGACTAAAAGGGGGGGAAGTGTTATGTCCCTGACGTACACGAGTCCCTAAAAATCGCAAGTGGGTGTTTCTGTTCTTACGTTCATGGCCCACCTCGCGGTGATTTGAAGATTTTACCGCTATTCGGCCGAGTGTATTTTGGCTAACTGCCCCGACCTCTGGTGTCCTGTTCCAGAATCTTTTAACAACTTCTACCACATTCTAGAACGGTCAACAGAAGTGTAGCAAACCATATCGATGTTTCAATATCATTTGGTCGACTTCTTGATGATGCTCGACTTCCAGAAAGAAGCGTTGTGATATTCTCAAGCCCCACAACTTCTGAGCAGAGCTTCTTAAATTCACCACTCACAGTGCGACCTCGCACGTGCCGCTCGGCTCAAATTCCACAGACCCGATTTATGTCTCATTCTCATTCTCAGCATAAAACATATGTACTCAATACTCGTAACTTATCATCATAATACACTTCTGCTTAATAAAAATATCCATCTGTCCAAAAACCCCAAATCGTCGTTTGTCCAGCACTTCATCCTTGTGAACCACCAACGTTCCGCTAGGCGTAACTCAGTCAAGGAAACTTTGGCCAACTATCTGGACCTCCTGTGTTTCATTTTAGAAGTTTTTGACAAATTCGACCATTTTCCAGAAGGGTCGAAAGAAGTATCGTGAAATTTATTGATGTTCTGATATCATTAGGTCGACTTCTCAATGGCACATGACTTTATAAAGAGGCACTTTGATATTCTTGAAGTTCCCTGGGTTCTCGGCGGAGCTTCTCAAATCAGCCACTCTCGACAAGACCTCACACGTGTCACTCGATTCGAGCGCTAGTAACCGTAAATATGCCTCATTCTCATTCTCGGCATTATATATATGTGCTCGACTCACTTGACACTTGTCATCGAAGTACACTTACTCCTGAGTACAAGTTATCCATTTGTCCCAAACACTTTAATCATTGTTTGTCCCACACCTCATCCCTGTGAACAACCTACGTTTTGCTTGGTGTAATGTCGAGTATGGTGAGTATTGCGTAGCAGACGTACACTAGTTCCTAAACCTTCTGAGTGGATTGTTGAAACATTGCCCCTCCGCATGCCCAAGTGCGGCGCCTGGAGGCGCCGAAGAGCCGCCAGAAAGTGGAAACTCCACTGTGGCGGATCTGGCGACTCGATGATTGCTCGGATCCTAAAATGGATGATTGCCCCATAAAGTTGAAGAGTCGCTGAATCTGGTGGAAGTGTTTCACCGGAATTGGACAAGTATCAAGGGAGATATGGCCTTCCAAAGTTGGGGTATGCGCAGCGGCTCAGGGAGCCGGCTGCGACTCAAAATCCGGTGGATAATCGACCAGACCAAGTAACAAAAATACCATCTGGAGAAATTCCTCCCGAAGGCCTGCCGAGGCGTCTGGTGGATAATCCACCTGATCAGGTGGATCATCCACCGGATCCAGTAGTGCAGGTTGTTACTGAAGGACCTAACCAAAATCATGGCTGGGTGTCCGAAATTCAGTAGTACGTTTTGTTACTCGGTGACAGTCAAAATTCTGACTCCAAGTCCGCAGACAGGTTTCAAACCTCGTCACACCCCATCACCAAACTCGACCCAAAATAGGGGGGGTGCGTGGAAACAGTGCAGGGGACCCCTACACCATGTGCAATGATATCTGCGCCTTGGGAAAGGCGCTTCACATGTGAAAGAAGGTGCCACGGCATGTGCGCACCATGAAGGCGTTAGGCGTTTCTGTGGTGGGTGAGACCTGCGCTTTGGCAAGCATAACTTGGGCTACGCTTGGCCGAATTGCGTGCGGTTTGGTGCTTTAGAAAGCTCATGACTAGCCCTATAAATGTTGTGATCATGTCCATGTTAAAAAAAAAACGCAAAACGACGTTATTCCCTTCGCAAGGTGAAGCGGGCGAACCAGACGCTGCTTAACATGGTGCAGACCATGCTTGTGGATGCGGGATTGTCGCGAGGGTTCTGGGCAGAAGTTGTGCGTACAACGAGCTACACCATCAACCTCACCCCAACAGCGGTGCTGAAGGGTAAGGGCGGCTAGAAGACATCGCAGGAGGTTTGGAGCGGGTGCAAGCCAAACGTGGCGCACCTGAAGGTGTTCGGGTGCAAGGTGCACGCGATGGTGTAGGCGGTGCAGCAACGCGACAGCAAGCTAGAACCACGTGCGAAGCCGTGCTGGTTCCTCAGCTACAAGAGCGTGTAAAAGGCGTATCGGCTCTTGGACCCGCGCACGCAAGAGATCATCCGCAGCCGTGACGTCGAGTTCGACGAGCAGCAGAGCTTCAGCAGTAGCAGCAACGACATGAGCGTCGGGAACACTCCAAAACAGGGGACATGGTTCCAGCTCCTTCAATACGAGGAGGAGCCAGCGGACACGAAGGTCGATGATGCGGTGTCGGAGCACGGCGGTCCAGCAGGTGCAGCAGCCGACGCTGAGGACTCCGATGACGATGCAGCTAGATTGGAGATCCGTCGAAGGAGGAATCTCGGGTGCCCAAGCGTGCACTCCCGACGGAGTTCACGCCAGGCGTCGGAGGAAAATCCTCCGGACGCGTCGCCCGTCCGGCCGATAATTCACCGGAGCAAAAGAGATCCTCGGGGAGCCGTACGGTTGATGATTCACCGGAGCGGATAGAGTCGAAAAGATTGCAGCATAGCGACAAGACGCCACCAAAACGGCCATGCCGAAGCGGGAGGCAGCGGAGAGCGGGGAAGCGTTTTGACGCATGCACCGGTCGATGGATTGGCATGACGCGGTGCATACTGGCTGCATCAACGGAACCGACAACCGTGCAAGAGGCACTTGCGCGGCGTGAGGGGAAGCAGTGGGATGCCGCCATCAGGTTGGAGTTGGCTTCCATTGCTGAAAACGACACGTGGCAGCTGGTTGACAGGCCGAAAGACGCCAAGGTCATTGGCTCCAAGTGGGTCTTCAAGACCAAGTTCACGAAAGAAGGTGTGGTTGACAAGTACAAGGCGCGGCTCGTGGTGCAGGGGTATGCACAGCGTAAGGACGAGCACTACGATGAGCCGTTCGCCCCCGTTGCCAAGTTCACAAGCATCCGGGCGATCCTTGCGGTGGTAGCCGTAAAGGACATGGAGCTCCACCAAATGGACGTAAAGACGGCCTTCCTCAATGGCATGATAGACAAAGAAATCTACATGGAGGTGTCGGAGGGGGTGGAGGCACCGGAGGGCAAGGTGTGCAATCTGCGGAAGTCCTTGTATGGGCCAAAACAATCGCCCAGATGCTGGTACCAACAGATGGACAACTTCATGGCACAACCTGGCTTCAAGCGCTATGAGGCGGATCACAGCGTGTACCTGCGGCGCAGCAAGAAGCTCCATCAGATCGTCGCACTCTACGTGGTTGATCTGATCTTGTGCTCTTCTGACTTGTCGAGCCTACAGCAGCTGAAAGAGCAGCTGAGCAGAAGGTTCCAGATGTCGGACATGGGGGAGCTGGAGTTCTACCTCGGGGTGAGCATTACGCGGAACCGGAGGGTGCGCACGCTTGAGCTGGGACAGGCCAAATACGTGGCCGAGGTGCTGAAGCGGTACGGCATGGAGGAGTGCAAGACAGTGTGCAGTCCAGTCTCCACGACCTGTGAACTGAGTGCGGCAATGGCGCCGCAAACAAAAGAAGAGCGGGAGGATATGGCAGGGGTGCCCTACCAATCGGCGGTGGGCAGCCTCATGTACGCCATGGTGGCGACTCGACCGGACCTGGCCTACGCAGTGGGCCAAGTGAGCAAGTACGTGGCCGATCCAGGGCCACTACACTGGCAGGCGGTCAAGCGCATCCTCCGCTACCTGCAGGCGACACGGCACACGCGCCTGAGGTTCGATGGCAAAGGGCTGGCGGACCCTTTGCGCCTGGTCTGCTACATGGATGCAGACTACGCTTGGGATGTGGACAAGCGGAAGTCCACATCCGGCTACGTGTTCTTCCTCGCTATTGCAACGGTCTAGTGGTGCAGCAGGAAGCACGACTACGTCGCTACCTCCACAGTGGAAGCAGAGTACATCGCTCTGGCTGAGGCAGTCAAGGAGGCGGTGTGGCTCCACAGGTTGCGGGGGGAGCTGGGCGTGCCGCAGTTGGAGCCTACGGTGGTGCAAGAGGACAACACCGGCTCCATTTTGCTGACCAACAACTCGACGCAGGACAAAAGGACGAAGCACATTGACGTGCATTACCACTACGCATGGGACATAGTCAAGAAGGGGCAAGTGGTGCTGTAGCACTGTAGCACGCACAACATGCTTGCAGATTGCTTGAACAAAGCGCAACCCGCGGACCGGCATGCGATGAGCGTGGCCGGGCTTGGGATGTCCGGCTATGATGGGCTAGAGGACGCAGCGGAAGTTGAGTAAGAGCAAGCTGGAGCAGCGGGCATGGCACGTGCAAGGGAGAGAATGTTGAAAATTTTCCCCTCTCCATGCCCAAGTGTGGCGTCTCCCGGCGCCGACGAGCCGCCAGAAAGTGGAAACTCCGCTCCGGTGGATCTGGCGACTCGATGATTTCTCGGATCCTAAAATGGATGATTGCACCATAAAGTTGACGAGTCGCTGAATCCAGTGGAAGTGTTTCACCGGAATCGGACAAGTATCGAGGGAGGTATGGCCTTCCAAAGTTTGGGTATGCGTAGCGGCTCTGGGAGCCGGCTGCGACTCGAAATCTGGTGGATAATCGACTGGACCGAGTAACAAAAATACCATATGGGGAGATTGCTCTGGAAGGCCTGCCGAGGCGTCCGGTGGATAATCCACCTGATCAGGTGGATCATCCACCGGATCTAGTAGTGCAGGTTGTAACTGAGGAATTTAGCCAAAATCATGGCTCGGCGTCTGAAACTCAGTAGTGCGCTTTGTCTGTCAAAACTCTGACTGCAGGTTCGCGGAGAGGTTTCGAACCTCGTCACACCCCATCACCAAACTCGACCCAAAAGAGGAGGAGGTGCGTGGAAACAGTGCAAGGGACTCCTACACCACGTGCAATGAGATATGCGCCTTGGGAAAGGCACTTCGCACGTGAAAGAAGGCGCCACGGCGTGTGCGTGCCATGGAGGCGTTAGGCGTTTCTGTGGTGGGTGAGACCTGTGCTTCGACAAGCATAGCTTGGGCTACGCTTGGCCTAATCGCGCGCGGTTTGGTGCTTTGAAAAGCTCATGACTAGCCCTATAAATGTTGTGATCATGTCCATGTTAAAAAACAAAACACAAAACGACGTTATTCCCTTCGCAAACTGACTGTCTCTAAATTCGTGCTCACATAGCGTGAGGCGACCAGAAAGCTCGCGCTCAGTCTCAGATTCGCCAAAACAGAAGACGTAAATCACCAAGAGACGATCATACAAACGTCGAGATCGCATCCTGCGGATTCCCTGACATGGATATTTTATTCATTTCACAAATAGCCGACCGCGCGTCGAGACCCTTATTTCACTCTGACAGTCATGTGCGATTTGGCCAACTACCCTCGCCGTCCGGCGATCCTTCTCGCACATTCTGACAACTTTGACCACTTTCAAGAACCATCAACAAAAGTGTCACAACATTTCGGTGAACTTCCCAACGCATCGAGAAACGTCATTTTTTATAAAGATGCACCTTGTATTTTTGTCGTCAATCTTTGAAGTTCCCCAATTCCTCAGTGGAGCTTCTCGATCCACTCACGACGCGACTCCGCACGTGTCGCTCGGAGCTCGACCCAATGACTCTGACGACGCCTCATTTGTAACTCGATACTTGTATATATGTATTTGGTCATTTTGATCATTGTCAACGAAGTACACTTACCTCTAGTTATAAATTTCTCAAGTGTCCCAAATTCTCAAATTGTGTTCTGCCTCGCAACTCATACATGTTCACCATCTACGCTCCGATTAGCATAACACTTGGTATCACAGTACAGTGGTGCTGGAGAGGTATCCAACTACTTTACTCATCTGGAAGACTACCTTTCACAGGTCGTCAAGGCATCTCGCACGTCAAGACTTTGCGAAATTTGCGACTACGACGTGAAGCGAGCCAGCACATCCGACGACCAGCAGCGGGTCTTCAGCAACGACTTCGGTGATGGAGGAGCAGAAAGTGCCTATGCACGCGTACCCTGAAGCGATAGCGAATGCTGGCGTGGCAGGCTATACAACAGCTGGGTCAATCCCGATGGCTCCGACAACCAATTTGGTCACGGATCCGACGGTGGTTAACCTCCGCCCCTATCGACGGCCTCGACGTCTGCAGCAAGAATGAAAATTGGCACCAGGTGACAGGCGTGGATCAACGAGGAACTGGAAAACTATATCTCCGCACTCAAGGGGATCAACAGCCACCTGCTCCAACAAATCAACGTCGCAAGGGAGGATCTTCACAACGCAAGTGCATGAGAGGCGGTGCTCGTCAAGAGAAACACCCAATTCTCAAACGAACCCAAGATTCGTCCAGCCCCATCTGAACCGTTCGATCTTGCAAATTCCAGTGGACCAACAGTTTGGATGTGGCTGATGAGCTTGGAGGTGTGATTCACCGCTACTAAGGTAAACGACGATCGGAAGAAAATTGAAGTCGCGGCCGCGCTTTTGCGTGGCACTATATTAAGTTGGCGGTCTGACCTAAAGGCCATCCAACGGCAGCAAGAGACCGGTGGGGCCTCATTGAAGGCCAACGGCACCCGTCTCAAATCGCCAACCGCACGCATTCTACCCTTGGAGCAGATCAACCCGCAATGGCAAGACGTGTTAAAAAGTGCCCCTTCCATGGATTCCGTTTGTCGTTTTCCTGGTTCGACCACTAAAGGGAGTGGTTGAACATTTAATCTGATTGCATATTTGGACTTTTTGGATTTTCCATGCAGTTTCGAGCTTTGAGTTGCTCGATTTGGTTAAGGATTCAGAAAGTTAGCCCTATCCAAAGTTTGGGTGGACGGTGGATGGAATCTAGTACCCGCCATAAGTGGCGGGATAATTCACCGCCAGTGATCCGAGTTCGTCTCCAATGGACTCCAAAGGCACATGGGCCATGAAAGAATGGATGTGGACCGGGGCGAGCCCCTCCCCACGTTGGAATGACAGGAAGGGTGCTTTGACAGGCCACCGTCGAAGCGCCTCCAGTCACTCCCGTTCATGGGCATGGTGGGCGACTCGGCTCCACCAAGGGTTACTTCGACGGTCGTAGCAGGGGCTCTACTCCTCCGTTTTGGGCGTTCTTGGATGCGTTGGAAATCTTATATCACAGGCTATAAGAATCTGATGTAAACTTACCAAAATAACTAACCATTAATGGTCCTCAGCCTTTCTTCGTTTCCGCAATCTGCATTCTGCCAAAATTCTGCCCCCTTGGTGTTGTGGCGACCTAAAGCACACACCTCCCTTGGAAGTCTCTTTGCACTAAGTAGCCGTGGACACTTGTGGTGGATCAGCACACGCCAGGAAACTATTCTTAACAATGGGTTATGGGCCCACAACCGTGATCTGCCTGCCAAGACGTTCATGGCTTCCGCAACGCACGGGAGTGTCGCTCTGGGCGACATCGCCACCGCACTTTGAGATTGTCCATTGCAGAAGTTCAACATGGTACAGAAGAAAGATTTGTCGTCCATCCAAAAGTACATGGGCAGCCCTGCTTTTGGGCTGTGGCGGTGGCATTTTGAGATCTACCTCGCGCACAAGGGACTGTTGGAGCTCATGAAAGGCACAGAGGTTCAAGCTATGAGAGCAACTGATGAGGAGAAGACATCCTTCACAAGGAAGAACACGGAGGTGCTAATGCTCCTATTGTCGGTGCTGCATGAATCTCAATGGGGCTACATCCAGGGCTACAACCTTGCAGCGGACGCGTGGAAGAAGCTCTGCTCCATCCACCAGTCAACATCCCTAGCCAACAAGATCTTCGTAATGAAGCGACTCTTGACGGTGAGGATCGAGGAGGCTGGGGACATCATTTCCGCCATACAACAGATTGAGTCTCTTGCCTCGCAATGTAATATTGTGGGGTGGAAGATTGATACGAATATGTAGGTGATGGCGCTCCTCATGGCTCTACCCAACATTTGGGGTCCTCTCATCACCGTGCTGGGAGGTTGGGAGGAGAATAAACTCACCTATGATGCAATCGCCGAGTACATCCACAATGAGGTGCACCGTCGTAGTGGTGGCAAGACCTCATCCTTCATCCTCAATTGCCCTGGTCACCAAAACACAGAGTGGCAGCAGCAGCGGCAAGCGAGGCGGCGGTAAGGGCGGTGGCAAGAAGGGCACCAAGAGGGGTACATGCCATAACTGTGGCAAGGAGGGCCATTGGGCCAAGGAGTGTCCAGAGGAGGCGCAGGTTGGCGGTGAAGGCGCCAAAGGCAAGAAGGCGCTCCTCAACGACACGAAAAACCACGACCTAAAGGGTGCCAACCAGAGGTGCCTTGACTCAGGTGTGGTGGAGCATATCCAAGTCGAGAAGGTGGGGTTCATCAACTACACCAAGTCTGCAAAGTCCATGGTGACCGCCAACGACAAGGTCGAACCAGCGGCCGGCCAAGGTGATGTGGACGTGGAGGTGGTGGGTTGTGGTAAAAAGGTGCAGCGTTATCCAAAACGTGCAACATGTCCCTGGCCTGGCTGAAGTTTTGAGTGTAAGATGCTTGACAGACAAGGACTATGAAGTGCTCTTCTGCAGGAAAGGTGCAGTCGTGCGGATGGACGGTGACGGTGAGGTCGTGCTCGAAGCAAAGCACGAGGGAGGAGTCTACATTGTTGAGACGAAGGTCATCCCCTTTGCAACAGATCCAGCAAACCAGCCAGCATGTGTCGTCAACCTCGCAAAAGGCAGTGGAGCAGATGTGCAGCTGTGGCATCGGCAGCTGGGGCACTCGTCGCCCGCAGTCGTGCAGAAGATGGCGAAGCGCGAGATGGTTCGTGGCCTCATCATCACCGGTGTAGCAGACGCAGCAACAACAGATTCCGCAGAGCACAAGTGCGAGCCTTGCATCGTGGGCAAGGCAAAGCGCATGCCGTTTGAAGACGGACAACGGCGGACCGCGAACCTACTTGAGGTCGTGCACAATGATGTGTGCGGACCAATCAAGATGCCGTCCATTGGGGGGGGGCGGTACTTTGTCACCTTCATCGACGATTGTAGCAAAAAACTCTACGTCTACTTCATGAAGCGGAAGAGCGATGTGCTGGACCGGCTGAAGAAGTATGTCGCAGCGGTGGAGAGGTAGACTGGCCGCAAGGTCAGAGCACTACGCGACAATGGCGGGGAGTACGTGGGCTACGGAGGGTGGCTGAAGGAGTAGGGGATTGATTGGCAGCCGACCACTCCGTACACGCCACAATCTAATGGCGTGGCAGAGCGTATGAACCAAACGCTGCTCACAATGGCACGGACGATGCTCGTGGACACTAAACTGCCATGGAGTCAGTGGGCCAAGTCCGTGAGCACGGCGTGCTACATCACCAACCTCACCCCAACGGCAGTGCTGAAGAGAAAGGGCGGCTGGAAGACGACGTAGGAGGCTTGGAGCGGGCGCAAACCAAGTGTGGTGCACCTGAAAGCATTCGTGTGTAAGGCGCACGCGTTGGTGCAGGCCGCACAAAGAAAAGACTCCAAATTGGACCCGCATACAAAGGCTTACGCGTTTTTTGGGTACGAGAGTGCGCTCAAGGCGTATCGCCTCTTTGATCCACGGATGCAGGACGTCATCACCAGCCGTGACATCCCATTTAATGAGTAACAGAGCTACAGCAGCAGCAGCGACAACATTGACGCAGCGCACTCTCCAAAGCAGGGGGAGTGGTTCCAACTCCTTGAGCGTGAGGAGGAGCCGGTAGCTGTAGAGGTCGATGCCTCGGAGGATGACGGTGCTGGAGCACAGCAGGGCAATGCAGCAGGTGCAGGTGCCATTGGAGCACAGGATGCAGCAGCCGACGCGGGGAAACCCGCAGCCGAGGACAACGTTGCAGCAGGGCAGTTGCAGGACTAGCAGCCAGCGTCACCAAGGTCGCCGCGTTGCAGCTGAAGGCAGTGGAATGCGGCAAAGCGGTATGACGCAAGCACGGGCCGCTGGGTCGGCATGGCGCGTTGCATGATGGCAGCCGCAACAGAACCGACAACCATGCAAGAGGCGCTTGCACGGCCTCACGGGCAGCAGTGGGACGAAGCAATAAAATCTGAACTCGCGTCCCTTGCTGAGAACAGCACTTGGGAGCTGGTGGATCGGCCTGAGGGGGCGAAGGTGATCAGCTCCAAGTGGGTGTTCAAAGTGAAGCTCACCAAAGACAGCAAGGTGGAGAAGTACAAGGCGTGGCTAGTGGCGAAGGGGTACGCACAGTGGAAAGGCAAGCACTACGATGAGACGTTCGCACCCGTTGCCAAGTTCACAAGCATCCGGATAATCCTCGCGGTGGCGGCGGCAAAGGATATGGAGATCCACCAAATGGATGTGAAGACGGCATTCCTGAATGGCATCTTCGACAAGGAGATCTACCTGGAGGTGCCAGAGGGGGTGGATGCGCCGGAGGGCAAGGTGTGCAAGCTGTGGAACGTTTTGTACGGGCTAAAACAGGCGTCCAGGTACTGGTACCAACAGATGGACGGCTACATGGCGGAGCTCAGCTTCAAGCGTTGTGAGTCAGACCACAGTGTGTATGTGCGGCGTAGTAAGAGACTCCACCAGATTGTCGCACTCTACGTGGACGGTCTGGTCCTCTGTTCATCAGATCTGGCGGCTTTGCAACAGCTCAAGGAGCAGCTGAGCAGCAGATTTAAGATGACGGATATGGGGGAGCTGGAGTACTACCTCGGGGTGAGCATCACGCGGAACCAGAGGGCGCGCACGCTTGAGCTACGGCAGGCCAAGTAGGTGGCCGAGGTCCTGAAGTGGTGCGGCATGGAGGACTACAAACCAGTGGGCAGTCCGGTCTCCACAAGCTGTGAGTTGAGTGCGACAATGGCGGCGCAAACGAAAGAGGAGAAGGAGGACATGGCGGAGGTGCCCTACCAATCTGTGCTGGGCAGCCTCATGTATGCCATGGTGGCGACTCGACCGGACCTGGCCTACACGGTGGGTGAGGTGAGCAGGTACGTGGCCAACCAGGGACCACTACACTGGACAGCGGTGAAGCGCATCCTCCGATACTTGCAAGAAACGCGGCACACGCGCCTGAAGTACGATGGAATGGGTAGGTCAGACCCCTTGCGGCTGGTTTGCTACACTGACGTGGACTACGCCGGCGATGTAGACAAGAGGAAGTCCACTTTTGGCTATGTGTTTTTCCTCACAGGTGCGGCAGTCTCATGGTGCAGCAAGAAGCAAGACTGTGTTGCCACCTCCACAGTGGAGGCAGAGTACATCGCTCTGGCCAAGGCAGTCAAGGAAGCAATGTGGCTCCACAAATTGCTGGGGGAGCTGGGCGTGCCGCAGCAGAAGCCTACGGTGGTCCAGGAGAAAAACACCGGCTCCATCCTGCTGATGAATGACCGGACGCAGCAAAGGAGGACGAAGCACATCGACGTGCACTACCACTACACGCGCGACATGGTGGAGAAGGGACAGGTTGTGCTGCAGCATTGCAGCACGAAGCACATGCTCGCGGATTGCTTGGCCAAGGCGTAGCCCCAGGATCGGCATGTCATCAGCCTTGTAGGGCTTGGGTTGACAAGCTATGAAGAGCCTAAAGGCGCAGGAGCAGACGAGTGAGAGTGAGCATGAGGCATCCGGCATGGAAGGTGCACGGGGGAGATTGTTAAAAAGTGCCCCTGCCATGGACGCCGTTTGCCGTTTCCTGGTTCGACCACTAGAGAGTGGTTGAATGCCTAATCTGATTGCAGATTTAGACTCCTTGGATTTTTCTATGCGGTTTCAAGCTTTCACTTGCTCGATTTGGTTGAGAATTCATAAGGTTAGCCCTATCCAAAGTTCGGGTGGACGGCAGGTGGAATCTGTTACCCGCCATAAATGGCGGGATAATCTACCGCCAGTGATCCGAGTTCGTCTCCAATGGACTCCAAAGGCACATGGGCCATGAAGGAATGGATGTGGATGGTCTCCTCGACCAGGGCGAGCCCCTTCCCACGATGGAATGACAGGAAGGGTGCTTCGACAGGCCACCGTCGAAGCGCCTCCCGTCACTCCCGTTCGTGGGCATGGTGGGTGGCTCGGCTCCACCAAGGATTACTTCGTCGGTCGTAGCAGGGACTCTACTGCTCCGTTTTGGGCATGCGTATAAGAACCTTATGTAAAATCACCAAAATAACTCTCCATTAATGGTCCTCAGCCTTTCTTCGTTTCCGCAATCTGCATTCGACCAGAATTCCGCTCTCTTGGTGTTGTGGCGACCCAAAACACACACATCCCTTGGAAGTCTCTTTGCACTAGGTGGACACTTGTGGTGGATCAGCATGCGCCAAGAAAGCATTCCTGACAAGACGTGCTGGCGCCACCAACCGAATGGAGCCGATTCTTTGGCGCAATGCTCGCATGTTTTGGATGGTTGAATGAGAATTCTGATGTTTTGTACAAGCTCCAGCATCTCCATCAACAGTCCACCATGGCAGAGTACACGCAGAGATTCCACAAGATCATCACTGGTGCTTGTATCGCCCCCAAAAAACTCTGTTTTCACTACAACAACAGCCTCAAATGAGACATCCGGCAAGCAATCAGCTATTCTTGACATCCAGAATGACTTACCGCAAATGATTGTAGTAGCAGAGAGGAGCAAATACATTGACTACAACGCTCGGATCCAAGAATCCTACAGCTGGGGATCTCCCAACTACAATCATTCTGGGAACAAAAAAAGCCAGTCGAGGACTCCTTGACTCCAATGGAAGTGGACACCGTCGCTCAGTGAGATACACACACCTGCTACAACTACGGAAAAGTTAGGCATATTGCTCAAAATTCTCAAAGCAAGCAACAGGCCAAAAAAAGGGCAAAGTCAGGAAACGACAAGGGGCAGGAGTGAAAAGCACGACTCTTGTCCGAAAGGAGTGATCTGCACCAAATGATCGTCCATGTGAACGGCTCACGACGCCACAAAGGGTTTCTGAGATCACTAAGTTTGATGAGGGGTACGAAGATGGCCAACCGGCAATACTACTATAAGTGCAACCCCAAAGTTGCAAGAGACGTAGAACGTTATCGGAACTATTGGATGGAGGGACCCCTCATAGATTTGTAAGCAACAACATGGTTCAAAAATTGGGTCTGCAGACCAAACCAGGGGTGTTTGAAGGAAAACCCGTCAACGGTAAATTCCAAATACGGAGACCCCGAGAACCACTACAACACCAAGTGGGAGACTTTCGGGATGTAACGGTCTGGAGGTCATGTCCAATGAGTAATCACAAAATCCTTCTTAGATGCCATTTCATGTACCTGCACAATCCGTAGATCAATAATGGCGACATCTACATGGGAATCAACGGTGCCAAGCAACAACTTCCATGCGTGAGGCGAAAAAAGAAGGAGAAGCAGTAAAGGTGGAAGGAGCAGAGAAAACCAAAGCGATCGAGAAACGACTGATACCACTTAACGTGGCCAAACAATATATGCCATGAGGGACTCGTGCATGGCTTGTACATCTCGAGCCAATGGAGGAAGCGGAAGTGACAACAGTTGAATCATCGGCCTCATCAGCCTCATTAGCATCAACAAATTTTGAGATGGTTCCCGAGGAGTTTGCACCTCTCATCCTAGAATTTGCATGTGTATTCCCCGATAACTCCCAAAAACTTCATCACCTCAGTGAGACATCGACCATCGCATCAAGCTAAAGCTGGACAGCCGACTCACCGTTCAAGGAGCCTTTTGGATGAGCAACCATGTACTGACTGAGCTGAAAAGCAGCTCGACGTGATGCTTCGTCAAGGGCTCATCCGCTCATCCACATCACCATACGCCACACCAGTACTATTTGTGAAAAACAAAACTGGCGAAATGCATATGTGGACTGCCAGCCGTTGAGCGACGCTACCATGAACAACCTCTATCCTCTTTCCCGAGCCGACAAACTTTTCGATCAACTCTGAGGAGCTCGCATTTTCAACAAAATCGACCTATGCAGCGGTTATCACCATATCTACATGGCAGACACAGACATCGAGAAGAGGGTATTCCGAAAAAGCTACGGAAATTTCAAGTTCATGGTTATGTCGTTTGAAATCATGAATGCCCCAGTGACGTTCATATTGGCTATGAACAACATTATCCGCCCATACATTGACGATTTTGTTCTGGTACATCTCGATGACATTATGGTGAACACGCGCACCTCGAAGTTGCACAGTAGATACTTCTGAAAAGCTCTCAAAGTTTTACAAAGAGAAATTTTTTGTAAAACTCTCAAATCATCAATGGCGGACAAATCACCATGGATGCGGAAAACGTGGTTGTAGTTGCTGATTGGCCGACGCTGACCAGCGTCCGAAATGTTCACGTTTTCCTCGGCTTCTGCAACTACCCTACTAGCGCTATTGATCAATGAAAACCTCAAAGGTTTTTGTGACATGGTGCCTACTGTGACCTCTGGTTCGTATAATTGTGTCCACACTAACAATTTTCTTTGCGTTGGATTGGCTCCCACTTGTGATGCGACTGTTGAATGCCGCAATCCATGGGGTTGCTTGCACGCGAAAGAAAGTGATCTCCTTGCTGGAAAATATTTATTGCAATCTCGGACCTACTTGCACGCAAACGAGGGTGAACCGGCAAAGTCATATTTTTTAATGGTGTCTTATGTATCCAACTGTGAACAAAACTATGCCCAAAATGACCAAAAACAAACTTCAAATTTCACCGTTAAATTGTGCCATCTGTGACAGACTTAAAAAATCACCGTTGAATAGAGGCGGTAGGATTCTACCGACGTTTTGTACGGGATTATGCCCGAGTTTCAGTGCCTCTCTCCGATGTCACTTGAAAAGAAAACGAGTGGTGGTGGGGAGACAATGAACAAAAAGATTCACCACTTTGTGGAACGCTCTGACCTCGACGACAACCCTGCGATAAGCCGATCCAACAATCGACTATAGCATGGCTATGGACGCCTCCGAACGAGCCATTGGCGTCGTTCTCCTACAGGATCACGGTAGCCGAGAGCAACCGATCGCGTAAATGTCGCAAACGTTACGCGGACCGGAACTCAACTACGCCGTACATGAGAAAGAGATGTTGGCGGACGTATGTGCATTTAAGACTTGGCGGTGCTATCTTGAATTCCGCTGATGCGTGATATGTACCGACCATCACTTACTAAAATATTTGCAGACGCAGCCGCACCTCAGTCGACGTCATACTCAATCGATGGAGTTCCTCCAATCGGGGTTCGACTACGATATTGAGTACCGGCCGGGAAAAACCAACCCAGAAGACGTACTCAACCACCAACCACATCTGATGACTGAGGTAGCAGCACTTCAACTTCAGTGTGATCTGTATCTTGAGAAGTTATTCACACGTGGCTACGAACAGCATGGCGGATACGACAAGTCCAAGTTCTGGCACGACGCACCTTGTTGGCGACGACAATTCACTCGCCAGATGGTCGTACCTCCAAACAAAGAACTCCACCGCATGTTGCTCAAGGAGTGCCACGACACCGGTCCAGGTGGAAAATTTGGAGAGGGAAACATGTTGAAAAAGTTGGCAAAGTACTACAGGTGGGAAAAGATGCAAACCGACGTGGCGAACTTCTGCAAATCATGTCACACATGTCAGCGACAAAAAATACCGTCGCACACGGCCACCCAGACTTCTGCAGCTGCTCCCCGTTCCGACGGAACCGTGGACCGACATCGCCATGGACTTCGTCACACGATTACCAGTCACACCAAAGGGATATGATGCAATCCTCCTGGTTCTTGATAGGTTTTCCAAAATGTTCCACTTTTCTTCGACGACGAACATCGTCACCGCCGAAGAAATGGTACGCCTATTTCTAAACAACATCGTACGGCTACACGGCGTGCCAAAAACCATCACAAGTGATGAAGACAGTCGATTTACCAGGCATTTTTGGCGTGAAGTTATGAATCGTTGCGACAGTCAGATCAAGCTTTCAACGGCATTGCACTATCAAACCAACGGCCAAACCAAGCGGACCAATCAGACGCTCGAACAGCTTCTCTGAACATTATGCAAACCATATGGAATGGATTGGGCTGCCAAACTCACGACCGTCAAAATTAAATATAACTCGGCAACGCCCACCACACCAGGCAGAACTCCGTTTGAAGTGGTCTATGGCAAGCTTCCTGCCACACCAACTGGACTTCACAGTCAGAGCAACATTCCCGTAGCCGATATCCAACGCCACGACTTCTCCACCATTTGGGAAGAAAGACGAAAGACACTCGCCAAGACATAAGGGGCGATGAAGCAAGAAGCCGACCAACATTGCAGTGACGACATGTTTGCCGTTGGTGACAAGGTTCACCTCAGTTTGGTAAACTTCAAAACTCAAACATCGATGGTTGGGACCGTTTGAGATCGAACGCTTGCAAACCCCCGTGGTTCCACAAATCAAACTCCCCAAAACTATGCAAGTTCATTTGGTATTCCACATCACCAGGCCCAAGCATTACAAGGACCCCGGTGAGAACTTCTTCCGGACGGATGTGCCTCCTACTCCTCCTTCACAAGTAGACGAGGATATGAAGTACATTGTCGAGGACATCCTTGGCCATTGACGACGTGGCAAACCAACTGAATATCTTCTCAAGTGGCATGGCTACGATGTGCATGACAGCTGGGAAACCTATGACAACCTCTGCGATGTCGATCATCTGATCGACGGGTATTGTCACCATCAGCGGACTACATCTATAGGCAAGCCAGGACATCGCAACTAATAGGGGGGAAGTGTTACATACCAGATGTACACGAGTCCCTAAACCCTTCGATTGGGCATTTATGTCATTACACAAATAGCCCACTGTGCGTGGAGACCCCGATTTTCACTCCAACGGTTGTGGACAATCCGGCTAACTGTCCTCGCCCTCCAACGATTCTTCTCACAGATTCAGACAACTTCGACCACTTTCAAGAATCATCGACAAAAGTGCTACATTTCTCAACGAATCGAGAAATGTCGAGATTTGTAAAGATGCATCTCGCATCTTCGCTGTCGATCTTTGAAGCCCCTCGATTCATCGGCGGAGCTTCTCGATCCGACCATTCATGATGCGACTCCATACATGTCGCTCGACGATTGACCCAATGACTCCGACTACGCCTCATCTGTAACTCGACACTTGTATGTGTTACATACCAGACGTACACGAGTCCCTAATCTTTCCGAGCAGGCATTTTTGTTATTACACAAACAGCCCACCGCGTCGTAAGACCACGATATTCACTCCGACGGTCAAGGGCAAACTGGCCAACTGCCCTCGCCTCCAGGGAAACTATTGAACCTTCTGACAACTTGGACCACTCTCACAAATCTACGACAGAAGTATCACAACCTTTTGGACAACTTCTGGATGCACCGAGACGAATCTGGATTTGTAATGATCCATCTTGCATCCTCACCGTCGATTCTCAAAGCCCCTCGATTTCTCGGCGGACCTCCTCAAATCTGACCACTCACAATGTGACTCTGCATGCGTCGCTCGACAATCGAATCAACGACCGCGACTATGTCTCATTCGTAACTCGACACTTGTATGTATGTTCAATCATTTCAACCCTTTTCATCGAAGTACACTTACCGCTAGTTATGAATTGCTCAAGTGTCAAATTCCAAATCATTTTCTGCCTCACAACTTCGACTTGTTCACCATCTACGCTCTGTTTGGCATAAAACTTGGTATCAGAGCACAACGGTGCAGGAGAGGCATCCGACTTCTTTACCCATATGGAGGAATATTCCATAGAAGCCGTCAGCGCATCTCGCACGTCAAGACATTGCAGACTTTGCGACTACAATGTGAGGCAAGCGAGCGCAACCGACGACTAGAAGCGGATCTGGGGCAACGACTTCGGCGATGGAGGACCAGAATGTGCCGATGCACGCGTTCCTTGAAGAGGTAGCAAATACTGGCATGGCAGGCTATACGGCAGCACGATCAACCCCTAAAGCTTTGAAGACCAATCCGATCACGGACCCAATGGCGGTAAACCAGCCGTTCCTACTAATAGCATCAACGACGACAACAGTAACGATAGGTGGCACAGGACAACAGGCGCAGATCAACAAGGAACTGGCGAACCGAATCTCTGTGCTCGAGGGGATGAACAGCCATCTGCTCCAACAACTCAACCTCGCAATATAGGCTCTTCGCAACGCAAGCGCACGTGAAGCAATGCTCATCGAGAGAAATTCCCAACTCTCGAGCAAACCCAAAATTTTTCCGGCTCCACCATAATCGTTTGATCATGTAAATTCAAATGGACCGATTGTTCGGATGTGGCTGACGAGTTTAGAGGTGTACTTCACTGCTGCTGTGGTCAACAAAAAACAAAACAAGATTGACCTCGCGGCCGCACTTTTGCGTGGCACGACGCTAAGTTGGTGGTCTAAAATAAAGACCATCCATCGGCAGGAGGAGACCGGCAGGGCATCATCGACGGTCAACGGCGTCCGTCTCATGTCGCCGACCGCAGGCGTTCTACCATTGGAGCAGATCAAACCATAGTGACAAGACGTGCTGATGCCACCAACCGACTGGAATGAATTCTTGCATGCGATTCTCGTACAATTTGGACGGCTGAACAAAAATTCTGATGCACGGTACAAGCTCCAACGTCTCGGTCAGCAGTCGAGCGTGGCAGAGTAAACACGGAGATTCCACAAGATCATCACTTGAGCAGACATCGCCCCTGAAGAAGTCTGCTTTGACTATAACAACGGCCTCGAGAAAGAAATCCAGAGAGAAATTGGTATCTTTGGCATCCAAATGACTTACCGTGGATGATTGAAATAGGACAAAGGATCAACAGGGCCAAATACAATGCTTGGATCCATGAATCCTACGGCTGGCTACCTCCCAACCACATGTGCTGTGGATACGGAAAAAGCCAGTCAGCGGACTCCTCAACCCCGATGGAAGTGGACGCCGTCAACCAGAGAGATATGCGCACCTGCTACCACTACGGAAACGTCGGGCACATCGCTTGCAACTATCGGAGCAAGCAGCAAGCCAAAAAGGGGGGGAAGTCGCAAATAGATGAGTTAGGAAACAACATAGGGCAAGTGTGAAAGGCACAACTCTTGTCCGTGAGGAGCGATCTGCACTGGACAATCACCCATCTGCATACCCTACATCGACGCAAAGGGTTTTTGAGATCGCAAAGTTTGATGAGTGGTATGAAGACAACCAACCGGCGATACTGCTAAACATTCAGCCTTGAGGATGCAAGAGTCACATAATGGTACAGGCACTATTGGATGGAGGAGCTTCATACAGCTTCGTAAGAATCGACATGGTTTGCAAGCTGAATTTGCAGACTGAACCAGGGATGTTTGAAGGAAAAACCGTCGACAGAAGATTGTAAATACAGAGAATTCGAGAACCACTATGTCTAAAAGTACGAGATCTATGGGATGTAACGGTCTGGAGGTCATGTCCAAGTAGCAATTGTAAAATCATTCTCGGACGGGATTTTCCGTACTAGCACAATCCGCAGGTCGACTAGAATAGTGGAAATACATACGTGGAGATTGATGGTACCAAACGACAACTTCCATGTGTGGGATGGAAGACGACAACCAAACCAGGAGAGGTGGAGGCAGTAAAGGAAGCCGCATAAGCTAAAAAGCGACAACCAATGCAGCCGATTTTCCTCAACATGGCCAAACACTGTATGCGACAAGGAGCTCGTGCTTGACTCAAACATCTCGAGCCAATGGAAGAGGCAAAGGTGGCAGAGGCTAACTCATCATCAGCCTCATCAACATCAATAAAGTTTGTGATGGTACCCGAAGAGTTCGTACAACTCATCCAAGAGTTTTCAAACGTCTTCCCCGATGAACTCCAGAGAACCTTACCTCCTCAATGATACATTGACCATCGCATCGAACTGAAGCCGGGAAACAGACCTACAGTTAGAGGGGCATATCAGATGAGCAATCACGAGCTGACCGAGCTAAAAAAGCAACTCGACGAGATGCTCAGTTAGGGGTTCATCCGCCCATCCACGTCACCATACGCCGCACCAGTAGTGTTCGTCAAAAAGTAAGCTGATGAGATGTGGATGTGGTGGACTATCGGGCGTTGAACGACACTACCATCAAGAACAGTTAACCTCTTCCCTGAGCTGATGAGCTTTTTGACCGACTCCGAGGGGCTTGAATTCTCAGCAGAATTGACTTGCGTAGCGGTTATCTCGAGATACGCGTGGCAGGCACCGATATCGACGGTGTTCCGAAATCGCTACCGGCATTTTGAGTTCACGAAAATGCCGTTTGGACTTACGAATGTCCCAACAATGTTCATGGTGGCAATGAACAACATCTTCCGTCCATACCTTGACGATTTTTTGTGGTGGACCTCGACAACATTTTGGTGTACAGTTGCACCCCGGAGGATCACGATGGATATCTTCAAAAAGGTCTCAACGTTTTACAAAGATTTTTTTTTTGGAAAACTCTCGAAGTGCAAATTTGGTCGCCGTTTGATCAAGTTTTTCGGTCATGTCATCAATGGTGGAGGGATCACCATGGATCCAAAAAATTGGCAGCAATCGCTGATTGGCCGATGCTGACCAACGTTCAAGACGTTCTAGTTTTCCTCGTCTTCTGCAATCATTACCGGCGTTTTGTATGGGATTACGTCCAATTGTCAGTGCCTCTCTCCAACCTCACTCGAAAAGAAAATGAGTGCCGATGGGGAGACAGAAAACAAGAAGCGTTCACCACTTTGCGAAACGCTCTAACCTTGGCGCCAACCCTACGATAAGCTGATCCAACGGTCGACTACGTCATGGCTACAAACGCGTCAAACCGAGCCATCGGCGCAGTCCTTATTGAAGACCATGGCAACAATGAGCAACCGGTGGCATACATGTCTAAAAACCTGCGAGGACTGGAACTCAACAACGCCATACATGAGAAAGAAATGTTGGCGGTCGTACATTGAGACATGGCGGTGTTACCTGAAGTGCTGCCGATGCATCGTGCACACTAACCACCACGCATTGAAGTATTTGAAGATGCAGCCGAACCTCAGTCAACGTCAAACCCGACGGATGGAGTTCCTTGAATCTGGGTTTGACTACGACATCGACTACCGGCCAGGCAAAATCAACTCGGCGGATGCACTCAGCTGTCGACCAGATTTAACGGTAGAGGTGGCAACACTACACCTGCAGCGAGACCCATATCTCGAGCGATTGTTCACACGAGGCTACAACCAGCATGGCCGTTACGACAAGGCAAAATTCAGGTACGATGCGCTCTATTGGCGACGGCGATTCACTTGCCAGGTGGTCATTCCCCCTAACGTCAAACTTTGTCGTATGCTGCTCGAACAATAATATGACACAGGACCATGCGGACACTTCGGAGAGGACAAGACGCTGAAGAAGCTGGCGAAAAGTTATTGGTGGGACGAGATGCAATCCGACGTGGCCAACTTCTGCAAATCCTACGACACATGTCAGCGACAAAAATCCCGTCGCACACACCCACCCGAACTTCTGCAACCACTCCCTACTCCGATGGAACAATGGGCTAATATCTCCATGGACTTCATAACAGGATTACGGGTCACACCCGAGGGATATGATGCAATCCTTGTGGTCAACGACAGGTTTCCTAAAATGTCCAGTTTCATCCCGATGACAACCAACGTCACCGCCAAAGGAACAACACGGCTGTATTTAAACATCGTGCGGCTACATGGCGTACCGAAAACCATCACAAACGACAGATACGGTCGATTCACCAACCGTTTTAGGCCCAAACTCATGACTCGCTACGGCAGCAGAATTCAACTTTCAACTTTCATCCTCAAACCGATGGCCCAACCAAGCGAACCAATCAGACGCTCGAACAACTTCTCTGAACACTATGCGAACCTCACGTGACGGATTGGGCACAAGGACTCCCGACTGCCGAAATCGCATATGCTTCGGCACTTTCCACCGCAACGGGTAAAAATTCATTTGATGTGGTGTAAGGCAAACTTGCCGCCACACCAGTCGGACTACACTATCGAGGCAACATTCCTGCGGTCAATGTTCAATGCCGAGACTTCACCATTTGGGATGAAACAGAGCAAAACCTTACGAAGACATAGGCGGCGATGAAACGAGCAGCTGACCGACATTGCAGCGACGAAATTTTCGTCATTGGCGACAAAGTCCTTCTCAGCTTAGCTAACATCAAACTCCGTGGAGCTGAATTTTCGAAGCTCAAACCTCGATGGTTGGGATCGTTTGAGATCGAGCACATGAAAACCCCCGTGATTGCGTAACTCAAAATCCCCAACACTATGCAAGATCATCCAGTGTTCTTTATCAGAGCCCTCAAACACTACCGAGACCCCGGAGAAAACTTCCCCAGCAAGGATGTCCCTCCCCCTCCTCCCATTCAAGTGGACGAGGACATAGAGTACGTCATCGAGGACATCCTCGGCCATCGACGACAAGGCAAAATGACAGAATATCTTGTCAAGTGGCATGGCTATGACGCCACGCACAAGAGCTAGGAATCCTACGACAACCTCCGAGAAGTCAATCACCTAATCGACGGCTATTACCGCCATCACAGGGCCACATTTGTCCGCGCGCCGGGACGCCGCGGCTAATAGGGAATGAAGTGTCACGTACCAGGCGTACTCGAGTCCCTAATCTTTACGAGTGGACATTTCTTTCATTACACAAACAACCCACCACGTCGCGAGAACGCGAAATTCACTCCGATGGTCGAGGACAAACTGGCCAACCGCCCTCACCTCCAATGAATCTTCCTGAACCTTCCGACAACTTCGACCACTCTCGCAAATCTACGACGGAAGTATCACGACCTTTTTGGTCGACTTCTCAACGTACCAAGACCAATCTAGATTTATGAAGATGCATCTCGCATCCTCACCGTAGATTCTCGAAGCCCTCTGATTTCATGGCGGACCTTCTCGAATCCGACCACTCACAACGCGACTCCGCACGCGTCGCTCCACAATCGAATCAAAGACCTTGACTACGTCTCATTTGCAACTTGTTGGTTTTTGCGCATCTCTCATTGTGCTCTCTTTTGTCCTCCCGGCTTGTGTACATCGGCGTGTAGATGACTGACGGCCAGACTCGGTGCTGCTGGAGTGTCGTCCGGTGGAGCCGACGCACGCTGAGGCCTACTCGCAGTTCGCTGGAGCCTCCTCCCTCCAGCGACGCGCTCAACTCCATCGGCAGGCCTGCTCAGCGGTTGGGCCACCGGGGGTCACTATCACTGCAGATGCTGTCTGCATGCGTCTACAGTGTCATGCTCTGCTTAGGGACCATGTCTGGTGTTCTGTGGCACTGTTTGGAGTCATGGACCATCGTAAGCACTACCTAAGTTCGGGTAGCCATAACTCTTTGCTACTATTTTTCTAGCTGATTCTGACCACACGACCGCGTTCGCAACGTCGGTATTTTGGTATGTTCCAGCTTTCAGGCAAAATGGACGACGCCCGGGTTTTGGGCTGCCGGCCGTCTAGCACGGCTCACCGAGAAAACCCTGCCTGCCAGAAAATAGGTCTAGGACTATTTTCTGATTGGCTGGTTAGCTGAGTAACAAGTTCTACAGAGCTGGGGGGGGAGCTAGAACTTGGAGGGGTCTCCCATTGTTGCTCATTCTTCATTCCTACTCAGTCACTTTCAGTTTTCAGCTGCTTTCTGGCGCTAACACTGGCACACGCGTTTCTGAGTAACAAACTCAGAGCTTCCAGACTAAGACTCTTGAGCAGCAGACTGAGGGGACAGCAGACTTAAGCAACGAGCGTAGAAGCCCGCACGCTGCATCAACAATGCTGTTGCCCCAACCTGCTGCATAGCTTTTCTTTCTTGGTATCAGAGCCAGAGCGTAGCAGCAGAAGACTGGCGTACAGGTGTCAAACAACGCCGGCGGACCTCCATACGCGCCAGTGCAGGGAAATGCTGCCGTATTTTTTCCGGCAGCATTGACCCGTCTGGTGGCGGCGTCAGATTTTTTTCCCACGGCCACGAGGCCAGGGGAAATGCTGTCAGATTTTCCCTGGTAGCGCTGACCCCACCGCGCAACGCGAGGAGGTGAGCGGCAGGCCGCTTCCGACACCTGCGGGCGACGACGCACGTGACAACGTCACCCAGGTGTAGTGACTGGCACCAGCAAGTAGCAGCAGCAGCCTGCAGCAGCAGCCTGCAGTAGCAGCAACGGCAGGCAACAGCAGAGAGCAGTGGCAGCGGCAGCCAGCAGCAGCTGCGTACAACAGCAGCAGCCGGCGGCAGCAGCAGCTCATAGCAGCTCGCAGCAACATCAATAGCCAGCAGCAGCAGCATCTCGCAGCAGCAACAGGAGCAGCAACCAGTAGCGGCGGCCAGCAGCGGCAGCTCGTAGCAACAGCAGCAGTGGTAGTGAGTAGCAGCAGCAGCAACGAGCTGCAGGCTGCAGCACCCGCAACAGCAAGCAGAAGCAAGCAACAATAGCAGGAGCTGCTGCTGCCCGTAGCCCGCAGCTCGCCGTGAGCGGTGGGTTGCAAGCAGCGAGCCTACTGCTTGCTGCATGCAGCGGGCTACTGGCAGCAAGCAGCGAGCTCGCTGCTCGCAGCCAGCTGCCCACAGTGAGCAACGAGGCTCGTTGTGCTAGACAAAAAGGAAAAAAAATGAGTTCCCCCACCCTAGCAGCAGCTGCCATAGCTACTGTAGCAGCCACAATAGCACGCAGCAGTAGCAGCTACAACAGTAGCAGTAGTAGTTGCTGCTGCTAGAGCAGCCGCAGTAGTAGTAGCAGTAGCAACAGCAACTGCAACAGCAGCAGGAACAGCAATAGCACTAGTAGCAGTAGCTACTACAATAGTAGCTGCAGCAGCAGCAACAGTAGCAGCAGTTGCTGTTGCCACAACAACCATAGCAACAACAGCAACAGCAGCAGCAGCTATATTAGCTACACGGTAGCAGCTTCTAATGCCAGCCATCCAAGGCTGACGTCACTACTGACATCAGCAGCACAAAAAAACAAAAAAGACAAAAAGGGGAAGTACCAAAATCCACCATGGATAATAGCCCCAGTGGAGAAGGGTCCTCCTCCGTTGGGGGGACCCCCCGGGGGGTACTCCCCCCTTTTCCTAGAGCAGTTGCAATAGCTGCTGCAGTAGAGGTAGCAATAATAGCAGCAGGATCGGGAACAGCAGCAGCTATTACAGTAGTAGCAGCAGCAACAACAGTAGCCAACAGGTGTCGTCGCCGGCAGTCCTCATCCCCTGGTCGTCATTCAGCAACAACTCGCGGCCTTGACGCAATAGCTTGCAGCACTACAACCCCTGGCCTCACAGACTCGCTCTAGTATCCCACCGCCATTTATTCCTCCTGGGTACGCCAGCCTCGCTGTGTCCGCTGCCACGCAGTACCTGGCACAACAGCAGACTCAGTGTCAGTGGCAGACAGTGACCTCCATCCTTAGCCCCACTTTGGGTGCCGGCCGTAGGCAAAAGGACTTTGAGACGCTGCCACCGCCACTTCAGGCCGGCGAGCAGTCTCGGAGCTGGGAGCTCAGCTTCCGCATCTGGACGCAAGCTGAGGGCCCATGGACATACTACATCCTTCTTTGACTCCACCCAGGCAAACCCGTTGTATGACGCCGGTCGTATGCACCCTTATTCCCATCGCTCCTCCGGCTTCCCGCCTGGCCTTAGAGCCCTTTCTCGACGACTTCACCGCTGGCGGTTCCCCAGACCCTGCAGTCGCATGGCACGTCCTCACTCGTCCTCATCGCCTGTCCATTGAGGCTGAGACCAGCCGTCTGCTGCGGGAGTTCAACTCCCTCCACATGGGGGAGCCGCAGACAGTCACCGCTTACTGGCAGCGGGTTGAAGAAATCCTTCGTTGCCTCGGCACCTCCGCTCCACCCCCCCTGGCCGCGCTCCTCACCATCAAGCGCGGTGCCACCGACGCATCCGCGGACGTCTTCGTCCACTATTCCCAGGATCTCCTCTCCACCATGGCGGCCCACGGCACCCTCATGCCCTGGGCATACGCGCTCTTCCTCAGGATTGAGGAAGCTCGTCTGGAGTCCCACCTCTAGCGCACAGAGGCCCTTGCCTCCCCTGCCGTCGCTTCAGTTACCGTCGCTTCCCCGTAGCAATTACCTCCACCAGCTCCTCGTCATCAGGAAAGAAGAAGAAACGGAGCAAGAAGGGCAAAGGACAGCAACAGCGGTAGCAGCAGCAGTCGACTGGGTCCAATGGAAGTGGCTCAGTCTGCCACAATTATGGACAGCTAGGGCATGGATGGTACACGTTCCCACTACCGATGGACGAGGCGCACGTCATCGCCACCATGCATCGCCAGCGAGAGCGCTGTCTCACCTCTGTCGTCGTCACTGTTGCCGCCTCTGACGCCTCGACCCTGTCCAGCAGCTCCATTCCCTCAGCCGCGACACCTGTCCCGCAGACGCCAGCTCCACAACAGCATCATCCGCAGCCGTCGGCGCCTCTGTTCCCTTCACCGAGGCACTCTTTCTTCTATATGAGCTCCGGCACCGTCACTCCGCACTATGTTTACACTCCCTAGCCATCCACGGGTGAGTGACAGTTGGAGCAGTTCATTGCGCTCCAGCTCGGCGTCCCTCGTCCTCTCCCCCAAGGAATTGCGAGTTGCGTCACCTCTTGCCCGACCCCCTCGCTCTGCATAACTGAGACTAAGCTGCGGTTGTGTCCTTCCTCCTCGTCTGTCTCGCAGTATCCCGTGGTCTCCCCTGTCCCCCGCCGTGACGACATCACGTGGCTTGATGATTGGCAGTCTCGGGTCGCGCCCGCTTCCACTGCGCCCGCGTCTCTTGCCTGCTGCCATGTGACTGTTAGCAATCTGCTGACTCCGATCCAGGACACGGCCAAAACCTGGATCATCGACTCCTGGGCCACGCATCACATGACGGCCTCTCGTGAGGCCTTCAGTATGCTTGGTCCTGTTGGCGATGTATCCAGTGTCCGGACGGGCTCCGGCCAGGTGTTACCTGTCCACGGCGTTGGTGTCGTTCATTTTCGTGGTCCTGCCGGTGATATTTTCCTGACCAGTGTCCTTTTTGTACCTGGTTTTGAGCTCAGCCTTATGTCCGTTACTACTCTTGACCGCATGAGCATGGATGTTGTGCACTAACGTGGTGTTGGCACTGTGTCGTTGCGTCCGTCCGGTCTTGTCGTTCTTCACGCCACCGCCCGTGGCAACCTATGGCACGTGCCTTGTCTGTCCTCCTCTTCTTCTGTCCCCTCCCCGTCAGCCACCATAGGTCATGTGTTTGTAACAAGCACGCTTTCTTCGCAGCACACCCGTCTCTTACACCGCCGCCTTTGCCATGTCCACTCTACTGCCGTCGATAGCATGCTCCGCACCCAGCCGGCCAAGCGCATTGACCCTGAGACTTTCCCTTTGCCGTGTCCCATGGAGTGCGTTGATTGCGCTCAGGGTAAGATGCACTGGTCCACATACCCTCTGTCCTCCTCCCGTGCGTCCACCCCTCTCGACCTGGTCCATTTTGATGGCATGGGTACTCTCCCTACCGAGTCTGTCGGAGAGCATGGCCGTTATGTCCTCACCCTCACTAACGACTACTCTCGCTACCGCTGGATCTTATGCCTTCGGCAGAAGAGTGATGTCACCCGTGCCGTTCCGGACTGGCTTGCGGAGCACAAGTGTGGTCGATCCCTTCGCCGCTTTTGCTCTGATCGCGGTGGTGAGTACGTGGGCGAGACCACGACTTTTCTTGCCTCCCACGGTATCCACCACGAGACATTTGCGCCCTACACGCCCGCCCAGAACAACGTCTCTGAGAGGTGGAACCGTACCATGGTCGATGCCGTCCGCACCATGCGGGTTGAGTCTGGCCTCTCCGATGGCTTCTACTTTGAAGCCATGGCCTACATGACATGGATCTGGAACCGGATTCCTCACGGACCCCTTCCCCGTCAGTCCACGCCGTACCAGCACTGGTGTGGTCAGCGAGCCGAGCTCCGCCCTACTCACGTATAGGGCTGCGTGGCCATTGTGTGGCTGCCAGTCCCGCAGCAGGGCGGCAAGCTCACCCCCCGTGGGTTTCTTTGCACCTTTCTTGGTGTCTCTCGTCAGTCCAAGGCTTGGCGCTTCAGGGATCCCCTCCTGACACTCCATCGTCGAGTCTCGCGATGCCCTCTTCTTTGAGGAGCTATTTTCACGCGATCTCGTTTGCTCCGGCTCGTCGGTGTCCCTCACGTCGCGTGGGGGAGTGGTGATTCCGTCCTCCGTCCTGCCGCTTCCGGGTTGCACATCACTTAGTCCCTGCGAGCCAGTAGCCCCTATCGCGCCCGCTGGCTCCTCCGAGCCAGCAACCCCAATCGCGCCCACTGTCCTCTCCAAGCCAGCAGTCCCAGTCTCACCCGCTGGCCCCTCCGAGCCAGAAGCTCCAGTCGTGCCCGTTGGCCCCTCCAAGCCAGCAGCCCCAGTCACGCCCACTGGCCCCTCCAAGCCAGCAGCCCCAGACGCGTCCGCCGGCCCCTCCGGACCGGCCGTCCCGATCGTGTCCAGTGGTCCCTCCGGGCCAGCCGCTCCAGTCCCAGCCACTGGTGCCTCCGGGCCAGCCGCTCCAGTCGCGTCCGCTGGCCCCTTCGGGCCTGCAGCCCCAGTGGCGTCCACTGGTCCCTCAAGCCCAGCAGCCCCGTCTGCCTCCGTCGGCCCGTCAGACTCGGTGCCATCTCCTGCCCTACCGTGCTACATGCGTGGCCCAGGCGACAGCCTCCAACCCAGGCCGTTAGTGAGCGCGCAGACCGCAGCACCTCGCCTTGTGGCGTCTCGGCTCCCTGTTGCTCCGCGTGTCTCTTCCACACCTACGGTAGTGAGTGGGGACCCTGGCACCAAGGCCCTCGGCCTAACCACTTCGGCAATCATTGCAGTCCGTCACTCTGGCTCTACATGGGGCTATGCCATGCTTCATCACGAGCATCGGCATGCTTTCATGGCTGCACTCGCGCGCATCCCATCTAGAGCTTGAAATGCACACGCTCTCTCAGTCCGCTCCATAGCACGCCCGGAGGACCTAGCCACTCTGCGCGAGGCTCGAGCCTCTCCCGAGGTCACACACTGGGATGCTGCCTGCGCTGACGAGCTCGCTGGCATCCGGCAGCACCACGTGTATGACCTCGGCGACCTCCCTCCAGGTCAGAAGGCCATCGGTGCCAAGTGGGTCTTTCGGCGCAAATGGAAGCCTGAGGGGTCCTAGGACAAGTACAAGGCCGGCCTCACAGCCAAGGGGTTTGCTCAGGTCCCTGGGGTCGATTACGACCCGATCTTTGCCCCCCGTTTCTCCATGAGCCGGGCGCTCTTCAACCTGGTTGCCCAGCATGGGTGGGAGTTCCATCAGATGGACATGAGCAAAGCCTTCCTCCATGGTTCACTAGAGGGTGAGAAGCTCTACATGATGCAACCTCCAGGCTTCGACGATGGCACTGGGAGAGTCTAGCACTTGGGGAAGGCCCTCTACATTATGAAGTTGTCGCCTCGGTGTTGGAACCAAGAGATCAGCAGCACGCTCCTTCGCGGTGGACTCCGGCATAGCACCGCTGACCCCGCACTGTTCGTCAGCCCGCGAGGCCAGACCCTCGCCGCTATCCTAGTCTACGTCGACGATCTCCTCATTACGTCCTCTGACATGGCTGCCATCCAACGTGTCAAGGACCTACTGCACACAGCCTACCAAATGAAGGATCTCGGGACTGCCCGAGTC
The DNA here is from genome assembly GCA_023375785.1 of Penium margaritaceum. Lineage (NCBI taxonomy): Eukaryota > Viridiplantae > Streptophyta > Zygnematophyceae > Desmidiales > Peniaceae > Penium > Penium margaritaceum. Next base: position 300,508 of record SZWC01000654.1, on the reverse strand, counting down.
TTCCTGGGCATGGAGCTCAAGCATGATCGCTCCCAGGGCATCCTGCACATCCACCAAGCTGCCTACGTGCAGACACTATCCACTCGCTTCGCTGAGGACCCGCCCCTCGTACCCAGCGCATCTTCACCCATGTCACCTGATGGCCAGGTGAAGCTCAAGAGTCCTGACCCAGCCATTGTGGGAGAGCCAATTGACGTGACCACGTATCTTCGAGTCATCGAGTCACTGATGTTCCTGGCGACGACGACGCGCCCAGACATCGCGTTTGCCATCAACCTCCTGGCTCAGTTCTCTCAGGAGCCGCGCCACCTCCACTTCGAGACCGCGATCCGAGTACTGCGCTGCGTCATCTCGACTCCTCGGCGAGGTCTCGTGTTCCGCCGCCAGCCGTCTGTCGTAGCGGTGGGCTACACCGACAGTGACTGGACCGGCAGTCCACACGGTAAGAGTCACACAGGCTGGATCTTTCTGGTCGCCGGCACGGCTGTGTCCTGGCGTAGTGGAAAGCAAGCGTACATTGCACGCAGGACTGTTGAGGCTAAGTACGTGGCCCTTGGCTCAGGCGCGTGTGAGAGTGTGTGGTTGGGTCGTCTGTTGTCCAAGTTGCGTCAGTCCGTCGCATCCATCACGTTGCATTGTGATAATGAGAGTGCCATGGCCATCGCCGACAATGACAACGTGCATCACACACGCACAAAGCACATCAATGTTGAGTATCACTGTGTGCGTTCGTTGTTGCATGATGGGAGCATCAATATTGTGTGGGTTGAGACAGCACGGCAGCTGGCTGACTTCTTGACCAAGGCACTAAAGCGCGACTTGTTCAAGAAGGCTGTGAATTCGGTTGACATGCATTCGTGAGTAGCTCTCTTTTTCCCTGCCTGCGTCTCTGCGTGCTCTGGGGGAGTCTGGTTGTTGACTGTGTCTTTGTCCGCCCATGTGCACTACACCTGTGAGTCATGGGGGAGTGTTGGTTTTTGCGCATCTCTCATTGTGCTCTGTTGTGTCCTCCCGGCTTGTGTACATCGGCGTGCAAATAACTGACGGCGAGAATCGACGCTGCTAGAGTGTCATCCGGTGGAGCCGACACACACTGAGGCCTACTCGCAGTTCGCTGAAGCCTCCTCCCTCCGGCGACACGCTCAGCTCCATCGGCAGGCCTCCTCAGCGGTTGGGCCACCGGCGGTCACTGTCAGTGCAAATGCTGCCTGCATGTGTCTATAGCATCATGCTCTACCTAGGGTCCATGTATGGTGTTGTGTGGCACTGTTTGGAGTCATGGACCATCGTAGGCACTCCCTGGGTTCGGGTAGCCATAACTCTTTGCTATTATTTTTCTAGCTGATTATGACCAAACGACTGTGTTTGCAACGTTGGTATTTTGGTATGGTCCAATGTTAAGGCAAAACAGACGACGCCCGGGTTTTCGGTTGCCGGCCATCTGGTAGGGCTTACCGAGAAAACCCTGCATGCCAGAAAATAGGTCTAGGACTATTTTCTGATTGGCTGGTTAGCTAAGTAACAATTTCTACAGAGCTGGGAGGAGCTAGAACTTGGAGTGGTCTCCCATTGTTGCTCATTCTTCATTCCTATTCAGTCACTTTCAGTTTTCAGCTACATTTTGGCGCTAACATTGGCGCGCCCGTTTCTGAGTAACAAACCCAGAGCTTCCAGGCTTAGACTCTTGAGCAGTAGACTGACGGGGCAACAGAATTAAGCAACGAGCGTGGAAGCCCGCACGCTGCATCAACAACGCTGCTGCCCCAACCTGCTGCATAGCTTTTCTTTCTTTCGACAGTTGTGTATACATGTTCGATCATTTCGACACTTGTCATCGAAGTACGCTTACCCCTGATTATGAATTGCTCAATTTTCCCAAATTATAAATCGTTTTCTACCTTGCAAATTCTACCTGTTCACCATCTACGCTCCGTTCGGCATAACAATATACCCTATTGATCTTGATATTCGATTAAAATTAATTCTTGGTCGATTATTTTCAACGAATTTTTTTTGCATCAAATTTCATAAGTACACCCTAAATGGGTACAAAATTTTCATCGAATGAAGACAATTATGAAAAAGGCTTCAATGTTGTACACAAAGTGCACAACAGGTTACATAGTAACCATGTCATGCCGTATACATAAATGTATCCAAATGTGTGTCTTTTTTGCAAGCACGGACATACATGAATATACTATATGTCATTGAATGCTTGTTCATGGATGTTCATAAGAGGATATTAAGTATGCATGAACTTTATTTATGTATGTGTATGCCTATGTTTGTATCGACATCCTCATCTACAACCGCGTGTACATATATGCCCACATGCATATCCAAACACATGTCCATTACCGTTTTCATATAAATTTTCTTATCCATAACCATATCCATATTCATATCCAATTCCGTATTCATATACATATCCATATCCATATCGATATCCATATCCATATCCATATCCATATCCATAACCATATCCATATCCATATCCATAACCATATCCATATCCATATCCATATCCATATCCATATTCATAACCATATCGATATTGATATCCATATCCATATCCATATCCAGAATTCAAAACCCATGTCCATCTCCATAACCATACTTATAACCATTTCCCATAACCATAATTTATCCATGTCCATGTCCATGATCCATATCCATACTCTTGTGATGTGTATATGTAATGATCCTCATTAATGGATGCAGATGAAAGCAAAGTACTTATTTCTACCATTTAAAATATAATGTCAGGTGTTATCCAATATAATTGCTTTAAAAATACTTCATTGATTTTGATTGTACTTTGTTTTGATGTATGAACCTTAATCCAAAGGAGATGGTAGTATATTAAATTCTCTTAAATGTGGTGTAGATGTGGCACCTTATCAGGTAAAACATATAGTTTTTTCTTAAAATGATACGATCCGACCTCGCTTTTGTTGCCTAAAATACATTATAACGTCAATTTTTGCTCAATACTGTTTGTCTCTTGATTGTTTGTGTCAGGTTCATAACCTCACTATGTTGTTGTCCTGAATAAAGCAGTGGTGGTTGACTTCCACAAAAAGAACTTGTCACGGAGGGACATTCGCTCCAACCGAATGACCCTAAGCGAAACAGCGTGCTCGCGACAGCGAGAGCGAGGGGGAGAACGAGAGCGATAGCGACACCGAGAGCCACAGCCACAGCGCCATCCAGAGCGGGAGCAAGAGAGAGGGCTGCGTGGGGAAAAGACTTGTCGTCGCGACAAGAGTGCGACAAGAGTGCGACTGCACCTGCAGTGATGACAGTACGCGCAACCATCGTAGTGCGAACCCGCACCCTGGGTGCGCATTTCGTTTTTCACTCCTCGACTCAAGACCATACCTCTCAGAGGCCTCACACTTAGCTGCGTCTCAGCCATTACCATCACGAGGTCCTTTGTTGCACCAACTCAGCAGCCCAAAACCTGTTGAAAGGTTGGTTCTTTTTTGTGCTCCTGATTCATGAATCATTTTGTGGTTTAAGGTACATGGATTCCATTTCACTCCATATAGCAAGATCAATCATCCACCCTTGTTACTCCAACCCTTGTCTCTTTTACTCATGCATTTTATGTCATTCCTGCCCTCAAATACAGCACATACGTTGGTGAGGGCGTTGACACGGTCAAAGTGGTTGCAACAAGGATGGCACTGACGGAGGCGACGTATGTGGTGACAAAAACTGTGACAGCCACGACGACAACAACGGTATGTAAGGTTTGAAAGTCATGTGATGTGAATACCTTGGGCATGTTTGGAATTATGGGGATTTGTAAGTGTGTGGACGTGTGGGTGTGTTGGTGTTGTCCTTGTGAGGGTTTTAGGTCTCAAGAGGGTGAAGTGGTCACTCACACACACACTTTTAGACTCTTTACTCACTCACTTACTCTCTCTCTCTCTCGCTCACTCATACAAGTATGTAGGCCTATGATGATGTATAGGGGTATTTTTTTCCCTGGTTACTATTTCCCGGTTTGTCTCTTTGCATGTTGTTGATATCCGGTAATGTGTAACTGTGCAGGATTGAAATTACGTGATCATCACATTTGCGCAAACACCCAAATTGTCTGACTGCAAGGGCGCCGAAGATAGTGTTTCTCGCATGATATTTTGAAGCGAGAAACGTGCCGACATGACGGTATGTCACTACTATAAGAAACGCTTCAAATGGAGCATGAAGGATCTGCCTAGCATGGTCTCTGATATAAATATACTTCATGGACGAGCTCACGCGTACACATTAGATTTGTTTTAGGTCCACTTCACAATTGTGGTTTCAATTCTCCACTTGTGCAGGACGGTAATTCCTCAAGTCGTGAACAAGAAGCACCAGGTGTGACACGAGAGAGCCTCCCGACACAAAGGTAATAGATTTCATCTTGTGCAAGTTTAACCATTGCTCATTTCACAAGGTCATTTGGATATGTACTCAAAAGAGTTCTAACCGTTCAATTGTGCAGCAACCAGCTCGTGGGCCCAACTTTATCATCCATGACGGCGATGGCGAGCACTCTGACCAGCATCACTGTTCCAACCGGATATGCCGGTGAGAATGGAAGTTTTGAACTTTCTATCTGTCTAATGGACATGGACGGGAATTCATTGTTTCGCGCTTTGTCCATGGCCACTATGGATAGTGTGGATTTTCACTTGGATATCCGGCAGTCAATTTCACTGTTTGGATGTTCACACTTCCACACATACCAAAACGACTTTCGTACAGCTCACAAGAAGAAGTTCCTGTCAGGACCTTCATACAAGACATACATGACTCAAAAGAACGTTTGGGGCGGGATTGTAGAGATTGCAATATTCTCTACAATGATGCAACGGCGAGTGATGTTGTGGTTATCGGAGTCGGAACTGTTGTGCGTGTTCGAGCCACGTGTCCAAACGAACACAACTCTTCACCTAAGAATCACGGACTGTCATTTTGATGTCCTAATACCTTCAAAAAAGGACAATTCAAAAACATATCATGTGGATGAGGATGTATACGCAAACAAGATGTATGATCCAAAACAAGTGGAGTACTATACAACGCGTATCTTTGGTGACGTGCCCATTGCTAGAATACAAGAAGACGAGTCTGACTGTGATGTAATAGATCAATGTGGACCAACTCATATCATCGTGAATGGCATGGGTGAACAAAAAAATACAACTTTGTCCTTAAGAGACCTACAACCTGAAAAGTACCATATTCCTTGTAAAATGAAAGTACAGTCCATTGTCAAAGATGGTAATTGTTTATTTCGAGCTTTTTCTGTTGTTGTTTATGGAACGGAAAGTAATCACGCACTGATACGAAATGATATATGTATATATGGTCAAAGACATTCTTCATTTTACAAGACAAAATGTACAGTAGCACATGAAATTGACTGGATGGACGGTGTTTCATACTTTGAATACATTTCTCAAAATGGTACATGGGGGTCCTTTGCTGAAATTGCTATGTTTTGTCAATTGTTCGGACAAACAGTAGTACTATGGAGTAGAGAACGGTCAATCTTCTCAAATATATTCTTCTCTTGTCGCGTGCATGCACCAGTTGTACACCTGACATTGGACAATGATCACTTTGAGGTTTTACAAATTCACCCAGAAGGAGATGAATATGGGTGTCTTGTTACACCTCAAACCTTTTTTAACTGCCAATATGCACCAACAGAGCTCCATGCTGAAAACATGAGGAGTGCTGGAATGCTTCGTCATTACACGAGGGTTGTACAAACGCATAGAACAATGCCAGTAACGGTAGAAAATCATGTAAAGAAAACTACGCACGATGATGCTACACAGGTAAAACGATCCATGGGTAAATTTACGTCCATGATCATGGACATTGTAAATGAAAACAATGTACATACTGTTGGTACACAAAGCTTCATGAAGAAGTTCATTGCAATGACCACGGATGTAGCTTTCACATCTCAAGAGAGAGGTGAAAGAAACAAGTCAAAACGGACATACACAAAAGACACAACGAAGGCTGATACAGTAAAGAGGCAAAAAGCATCATCGAGACAAAGTGTCGATTATGCGTACATTGAAGAATACGTGAAAGCAAAGTACTCTCAATGTTACACACATGGCAACGGCCCGTACAATGGTGTGAGTGTTTCAAAACGCTTACATCATCCAAAATTCACGGTAACTGTACGAAGTAAAAGGCGGTCTGGTTTTTTATCTGCACAATGTGCTGCAATTGTACGTGAATACTTCATCCTCATGTACCTTGGTGTACATACTATGCATAAAAAGAATTTTGAACAATTTCACCATCTGTTCATACAAGATGAAAAGGTTTTGAAAGACGATGTCTTTACATCATTTCTACTTTCGAACGATGATTCATTTTTTGATTCACCTTATAAGAAGTTAAATGTACAGGCTTTTACAGCTGATTGCAATGATGGACCGTGTCATCCATGCCAACACTGTTCAATGCTGTTTTCAAAGAAGCAACTGAAGCAGTACAACAGTAGCGATGAACACAAGAACATTTGTCACACATGTTTTGAAGCACTAAGAAAAGGAAAACCAATCCCTTATGGGAAAGAAAACGGATTTCAAATGAATGACATACATGAAAGCATTATGTGCCTCTCTGAGTTGGAAGAAAGACTCATCTGTCCATACCTTCCTTTCATGAAGATAGAACTCTTACGACATGGTCACCAACGTAAAATAACTGGCGGTGTGACTACAGTACCATTTGACACCGTCGAATTAGTGACATCAATGCCTCGTACGTTGTCACAAGCTGAAACTATTTCGGTGGCATTAAAACGGAAATTGATTTTCCGCTCTTCGGTGTATGAGGACAGTGTGAGACCAGCTTTGATACGGAAAGCACTTCAATTTCTTACTGAAACATCGAATTTGTACAAAGATTTACACATTCAAATCTCAGAAAAAAAATTGACAGAGTTGGCCACGAATGGTCATTCTACTTGTAATGTAGGTGGAGACGATGATGATACAAATGGTGTGGACGTGGAGGAAACCGTAGAGAAGGAAGTATTTGATCATTTTGAAGAGGATGAAGTACAACACTCACTACTTTACTCAACGCCATGGTTCCAACCCATGAAGGATGGTCACATGCACGTGGCGCCATGCAAAGGTCGAACTCCATCCTCTATTCTTGAGCACAACAACATGGAAGAACTATGTTTTCCAACGTTGTATGGCGGTGAACGTAGGAAAGCAAACATTAACCTTAAAATTTGGGGTTGTAAGGGAAACATTTCAGTACCATATCGCAAGTACGTCAAATGGGAACTGTACAACAGGGATGTACGTTTTGCGAGGCGATGTGATAACATATTTTTCAAGTTTTATGTCTGTCAAATGTTGACTATACGAGACATAGCATCCATTCGTGGTCGACAACTTATTCATCAAAAGATCACCGCTGGTGATATTTTGAACACTGAGACGCACCAAAAACTCTTGGAAACAAATACACTGTACAATGAATTTAAGAAAATGTGTGGTTCGGCTGCATACTGGGATGATAACAAGAAAGACCTATTTGCCTTCCTACGGCAAAAGAAGAACAATCCAACATTTTTCTTTTCTTTGAGTATGACGGATACTCGATGGCCAGAACTATTAAAACTGGTGGCAAAACTTTCAAATGTGAATCTTGATGATGATAAAATTACAGGACTTCCGTGGAACGAAAAGGCTGCACTGATTCGCAATGATCCAGTCACTCCAGCACGATATTTCCACCATCGTCGACAAAGTTTTTTTTTTAATGTTTTGCTCACGACAGATGGACCACTTAGGGAGATAGAAGACTACTTTGGTGTTGTTGAGTTTCAACACAGAGGAAGTCCTCATTGTCACCTTTTGTTATGGGTGAAAGATGCACCCAATGTTGAGAATGATCCAACTGAAAACATGATACATTTTGTAGACAAGCACATCACAACGGATGTTGACACTCTCCCTGAGGACATTCGCTCCTTGCAAATTCACAAGTGTACATTCAGGTGTAAAAAGAAGAACGGGGCAAAGTCATGTGCTTTTGGATTTCCACATCCTCCTTTCCAAACCACATCTGTCCTATCGCCACTCGATAGCGACACAACAGATGATGAACAAAAATATTATAAGACAATGTTTTCAAAAATGATCGCTACTTTAAAAACAATCACATCTGACATCTCAATGATTGAGTTCTTGAAACTTTGTGATCTAAATGAACATGAATACCTTCAATCTATTCGCTCATCACTAAAAAAGACAATGCTAATGTACAAAAGGAAAGTCATACATCGGAGTGTGAATCCATTCAATACTCAGATTTTGAAATTGTGGAAGGAAAACATGGATATACAAATGTGCATACATCCATATGCTGTTGCAAACTACATCGTATCTTACATGTGCAAGGGGAACACAATAATGAGCAGAACATTGAGAAATGTACTAAAAGTCATAAAGGAAGAGAAGAAAACATCTAATATACACAGTGTTATTCACAAGATTGGTAATGCTCTGATTCATGACCAAGAGGTGAGTGCTCAAGAAGCTGTGACTCTCATGACATCACTACCACTTCGTTTCTCAAGTCGTAGTTTCTGTTTTGTGAACACTAGTCGGCCAGAAAATCGCTTGCTCATGTTGAAGAAAAAAGAAGACTTGCTTAAACTGAACAAATCGTCCAATGATGTGTTCATAAAGTATACTGCGATCGCACGTTATGAACGACGTCCAAAGGAACTGGAAAACATCTGTTTTGCAGATCTTATGTCAAAATACAACTACGTTCATGAAAAATGCACGTTCATGCCAGGTTATGAACCAGACAAAAGAGAGGGTGAGTTTGAAAAGGAAATGGATATACAAGATAGTTGCATTGATGATGAACAAGCATCCTCTATGGATTCAGAAACAAGATACACAACAGTCCTCGATAGTGTGGATACATACCGTTTACGACAAAGAATTCGTATCATTCGTTTTGTTAATTTTAAGCAAGACAATGATGATTTCCAAATGATGATGCGTATCATTGTCTTGCTTAAAAGAAGAGAAAGAGTTCTTCTTTTTGTATCCGGTAATGAAGAAGAATTAACAGATGCAAGAGTAAAAAGCCTATTTGAAGAGAATAAAATGTTAATCCTCATGAAAATGGAAGAATATGCACCGACATCCTCAAAATGGGACACCATACTACGAGAATTTGAAACCTTCATTCGTGAACAATACAAGAACACAGACATGGGTGAGGGAAAAAAGGAGGAAAATAGAAATCCTGACCATGAGACCTTGAAGAAGGTGAAACGGTATGAGCAGGTTGGAAGACACATGTTTGCTGATGCTGCAAGACCAAAGGAAGAATTTTATCGACTGAATCGTATGCTAAATGTCGAGCAACGTGCATTTGTTGACAATGTCATGCACCATGTTCGATATGTACCCAAACCGTTACGTGTGTTTCTATCGGGTGGCGCTGGAGTTGGTAAGTCAACAGTTGTACATGCACTTCACGAACGACTGTTAGAACACTACAATGCAGCACCTGGTTCTGATCTCACAGTCTTGAAAATATTGAAACTAGCTCCAACAGGGGTTGCTGCTTTCAATATTGGCGGTTTTACTGTTCATCATGCACTTAAACTTCAAACATCGGGCAATCGATATTTGCCTCTTTCAAATTATGTCAGACAGACAATGGCAATTGAACTTGGTCGTGTTAAATTTGTGATTGTGGATGAGGTTTCCATGCTTGGTAGACGAATCATGCATTTCATGGACCAACAACTACAAGAAATCATGGGAGTTGAATCTTCTTTTGGTGGTCTTCATGTTTTATTTGTGGGAGACTTGTTCCAATTAAAACCTGTCAATGATGGTTACCCATTTGATCTCAAACCCTTTGTAGTCCAAAATGAAGATGGGTCAACAACAGAAATCTCTTCACCGTGGTCTGACTTTAGACTGTATGAGCTACAGAATGTCATGCGACAAAATAACAAAGATTTTGCACAGATTCTAAACAGGTTACGTGAAAATGAAATATCAGCATCAGATCATGTATACTTTAGAAGACTTTTGGTACAAAACATTACAAAGCAAGAACAAGAACAACTTCTACACATGTTTGCTCTCAATCGCAAGGTTGAGGAGCACAATCTTAATCTGTTTAAGACGACTGCCCAAAAAAGATTCACCTGTTTAGCATGGGATGCTATTGTGTCCCATGGAACAGGTGAACGAGACACACATCCATTACCAGAAGCTGGTAGTGACAAACGTTATACTGCAGGTCTTGTTGAGATACTCAAGGTATATGTGGGATGTAGAGTGCAGATTGTGTTGAACATCAACACATCTGATGGACTTGTAAATGGTGCTACTGGTATTTTACGTTACGCAACAACAATACAAAATGAAGTACAAACCTTTTGGATTGAGTTCACGGAGCCAAGAGTTGGACGGGTTCAACGCGATACTTGTAAGTCATTGTTCTTGGAGGAAAATATCCCACAACAATGGAAACCAATTCAACGTGTTGAAAAAACATTCTACTCAAGAAGCAAAGATGGCCTCCTAATGTCTCGAAAACAATTTCCCTTGGTACATGCAAATGCAATCACAGTGCACAAGTCACAAGGATGTACATTCACAGAACCGGCAGTTCTTGATTTGGACGAGTACAGACTTGATCACAAGTATTATGTTGCTTTGAGTCGTTTTACTGAATCATCACTTATAAAATTGAAAACATACAGACCAGAAGAAATCTCAATCACGGAAAGAGTGAAGAATGAGATGAAGCACCTTCGAAGTAAACAATATGTCCTATCCATACAGCCTTTGAATGTAATATGCATGGCAAAGAAATATACAATATACTACCAGAATGTGAGATGTTTGAAGAATTATGTACAAGATTTTGTATGTAGACATGAAATGCAGAGTATCCACACAATCCTACTTTGTGAGACACATGATGAAAACAACTTTGGAAATGTACACAACATATTTCCAAACAAAAACGTGATGTGCTCAGAGGGTTGTGTTGGAGGCTTATTATGTGCAACCCAAGACAAAGTAAACATCAAAGAAAACAATGACAAGGATTTTGAGGCTTTCACATGGAAAAACATGGTGAACAGTGACGTAGCACTAACCTTTTGTCTCCTATATCGAAGACCAAATACCCCTAAGGAACCATTTTTGGAATTTTTACAAGACTTCATTACTGTACATAAATCACAATACTGCATGATAATTGGTGACTTCAACATCCACCTTGAGCATGACATCCCAGAATGTTTAAAATTCCTCAGTTATTCCCGTTATCAAAATCTCGTTGTATCCCGAACGACTCCACATGGCTCAATCATTGACCATGTTTGGACAAACTACCCAAAATCAAAGGTATTCCTTCAAGTTCAAGAGACATACTTTTCAGACCACTTTCCAGTCATACTATGCATCGACTGAGGCGGTGGCGTTGTGTCTATCATCATGTTTATCCAGGTATGAGTTTCATGATCTTAACCTTTTGCTCTTGTAATTCATTACCTCATGATAGGAGTGCCTCTGTTCTCTCAAGCATGACACAACCATGTCATTGCTTTTCTACTCTCATGCTTTGGTGGTATTCTGCATGATATGTCTTATGTTGGATGTTTCCTAAGTGATTTGACATGGAATGTGTATTCACAGTGCCATTACCAACTCTCCAACATGAAAGAGACGATGTAAGTCAATATCTCCAACTTATGAAGGGGTTGCATCTGTACATGTGTTGTTAGTAGGAAGAAGACAACCGCAAATTTAACAATATGTTATGTATTATTGTGGTTTGCAGTTGGAGCTCACACCAATTTCTGAGCTTGAGGAGGATTGTATTGGATTCCGACTGCACGCAATGGTCTTATGCGTGCACATGCCATATGAAAAGACATCGTATGAATCATCAGTCTACTTCATGGACAAGTCCGGCTCAATCGTGGTGCTGCGATGCTCGCATAGTTTATTACGTGGTGTCACAACAGACACAAGGAAGGCCATGATGAGAGATTTTGCAGCACAGTGGCAGACCGGTACCATGTACGACATCTACGACACAACGACCACCGAGACCAAGGACAGGTATGATGCTGGTTATTGAGTGTGCACCCCATGTCTCTTCTTATAGCGCTGTCATGTTATGTGCGCCTTCATCACCAAATTGTCGTGGTTGATATAATTTGTTTCGTATGCCAGGCACATTCCTGGCATCAAAAGCTTTGACTTACGTTGGGAGATGGGTACTTCATACGCCATCAGCGACAACTCTGATGATTCTGAAGTTCAACACATTCTTCAGATGTTGTTTACCAACCCAACTCCCGAAACTTCACTCCAACAGTTTGTCGCGCCGTCACGAACTCAGGTAAATTATCTCTGACCATAATATGTACGATACGGTGTGCTATGACACACTTTGGACTTCATTGACTTCATCTTGTCCTTATACAGTGTTATACTTGTGCTGTATTCAAATATTCTACACATGGAAAACTGACTTATCTTGAAATTTCTATCCCTGTGTCTGATTGCATTGCTACACAGATGGGACTCGCGTTTGGATGTATCCTACCAACCAGGCCTCAGGTGCCAAAGAAGCAAGATTTCTGCATCTACGGTGATAACATGGCACTCCTTGGGACAGCATGGGAGGCTATGGCCATGAACATACAACTGTACTTGGGTGACGACCGCGTGGTGTTCATGACCGACCTGTACTACAAGGATGGATCACTTCGTACATCAGACGGGTAAGACATTGTCTCACAAATCTAGCATAAAAGTATCTCCCTATGCATAACACCTTTTTACTGCCATTCCTAATGACAGCTCTGGGATTGTGGAGATCCGAGACAACAACTTGAAGAACATGATCAGGAAGGGTATCAACAAAACCCTCACCCCAACCATGTTCGGACTGATCCAGTAAGTAACTCTAACATCTTATTACAGCAATCATCTATTGCATATGTATGAAACAAAGTCGTAATCAAAAGTTTCAACCCCGTGCAGATTCGGTCCCGTGGGGATGTTCATGTCCAACAGCTTCCTCAACGACTTGATCATTCATATCGATGCAAAACTCAGCAAGTACTCCTTCCAGGGAAGCAAGACCTGCAACAAGAT